>CAJVRI010001175.1:1480000-1857500 GCA_911649635.1 Poeciliopsis gracilis | reverse complement strand
CAGCCGTGTTTCCAGCTCCTCGCGGCCTCCGGACGGACACACAGACGTGAGCATTAAAAAGGAGCAGATGGGACTTTTGTGTCCGACACTTCGCTCCGCGACACTTTAAAGCGACGTTTTAGAGTCGGGCTAATCACAAAAAACAAACAGCTTGTCACAGAGGACGACGTGAGGCCGGGGCTCGTCCTGTCTGGACATGCTGGAGCTGTCCTTTATTAGCGACGTCACGGGTTAATGGGAGTATCGATTTTTCTGTCTGGCAGCCCGGAGAACAACTTAGTTCAGACTGAGAGATGACAAAGGGGCCCTTTTCTGTTTTTTTTTTTTTCTTTCTTTCTGTTTTTCATTTTCAAAAGAGCAGACGAAAACAAAACATCAATGTATTTTAAGGGAGGTTTTTTTTGTTTGTTTGTTTTTGTCTTTTTTCCGGTTGACTCACTGTGGGTTGGGGAGGGAAAAAAAAAAAAAAAGAGTAGCAATTATAATATCCTTTGTGTCCAAATGTATGCGAATAAATAAATAAATATGTGGCCTTGCTCTGTTGGCGGCATGGGGCAGATTTTGGGCTCCTTGGGGGAAAGTTTCCAGAAAGGTCACGACACTGAAAGTGACAGGTCCCGCCCCGAGGCCCAAGGCGCTCTCAATAGCAGACTAAAGCCTGATTTATCTGGGAGCCGCAGCACAGAGCTGGAAGCTGCAGGGTGGAACATCAAACCCCCCCCCCCCAAAAAAAAAAAAAAAATTATCCAAATGAAGCACAAAACGCCCAGCCGAATTCAAACGCGCTTTTTGTAATAAACAACTCATTTTAATCTTAATTCGAAAGGAGAGGGAGGAGATGGGATGATAACAAAGCTGAACCTCTGTGTGGATTCTCTGAGGAACAAACCCTGGAAGTTTGAGATATTAACGCAGACCAACGTTCTCGTGTTTACCTTTTTATATACACTGTATGTGAGGTTTTCTTTAGGTCTGGGCTCAGGCTTTTAAATTTCCTGACAGAATATAAAAGAGCTGAAGCCAAGAGGCAATTTAACTTGACAAATGCTAAAAGAAAAAAAAAGTTACTTAATAATTATGGTGAAACAATTAATCTAAAACTCTAATTAATCTTTATCGTGTTAATTGAAGTATTAATTAAAAAGCTGGTAGCACTGAGTCTCTGTAAAAAAAAAAAAAAAAAACAGAGGTTATTAAATATTAACTACCACAGGGTTACTTTTTAGAAAAGAATATCAGTAATAACTATGTTTCAGTCATTTTAGTAACAAATCCCAACTAAAGATGTCGGTTCTATCAGCTGCTACTCTTACCTTCTAGTTTGAGTGTTTTATGTTTATGTTGATTTTATTAAGGATAAATACAACAATAAAAATGTTTTAAGGCTTTTTTTTATTTTTATTATTTTTTTTAAAGAGTTTCAAGTTTTGTATTGGGGCGAGAACTGAAGTTTGAGTTCAAGTTTAGCTAGCTTAACGACATTTCCAACGCTAACGTGAAACTAGCTAAAAAAGCGAATTCTTACAGTCGCAGCAGACATTTAAATTATCGTCGATTTAAATCAAGCAGGTTGGGTTTTCAATGATAATATTCAAAGATGGTTGAAGTTTGACACTGACAACGACACATTTTGATCAGAACTCAAACAAAGACGCCGGCCGAGTCAAGCGGTCGCTAGCCTGTTTCGTGGCGCGCGGTTTCCCGCGGAGAACCGCGAGGTGAACTGTTCAACTTAGTAACGAATTGGTCAAGGTCGACGCAGCTGAGCAGCGTCGTGAGACTTGGCGGTTGAGAACGTTTCTGGGAATTTGAGTCTGCGTCGAGCTTCGGTTGAGTTGGCTAACGTTAACGCTAATGTCAAACTAGCTAGCAATTTGGACTCCTGAAATTTATTTTATTTTATTTTATTTCATTTTTTTATTTTTTTTTTTAAGATTGTTACTTATTGACTGTTTAACACGGCAGTCACAAGGTACTTAATTTTTTTTTTATTGGTTATTTTTAAACAGGATTAAACTGAAGGGTGCCCATTAGTAATTTATTTGGTTTTACTCAGCTGTTGTTGCCTGATTATATATATATATATATATATATATATATATATATATAAATTTTTTGCATTTTTCAATTACTGAAACTGAAACGGCTAAAAAAAAACTGCCATTACAATAAAGAAAATAAGACAGAGCATCATTTTTAGTAATGATGCTTTCAGCTGTCACGTGAGTCAACCTTGTTAGTAAAAGTAATTGTTTCAAAACTTGAATTTGATTTAATTGTACGTCTTTTCCCCGTTGAGCCGAGCTGAGAAACACTGATTCGACGCACACCGCTGCAGCATCACTTGCAGCACCAAGCACCAGCACAGTTGCTGCACCAACAGATCTGATCTCGCGCTGTATTTTTGGACCAACACCCGGCAGTTTACTGCTGACTGATCCGTTTATTTTCCTCCCCTCCTGCGAATAAACCGCCCGAGTCACAAGACAGTCGTTTAAAAATCACCCTCAGCCGCCAAACAAACAAACACCAGAAAAAAAAAAAAAAAAAGTGATAAACAAGCGCGAGACAAGCGCCCCACCCCACAAAAGGCGAAATTAAAGAAATGATAGCTCATTAGTTTCAGTTGTTCGCCAGTAATGTGCACCTTGTATGGAGGGGAGGCTGCAAGTGTAGCGGGGCCGGCCCGGGTTATCTGTGAATGGGCCCTTTATTGGAGGCGCGGAGCGGGGATTTGCCTTTTATTCGCCTCGCTATGGAAACGCGCTCGGCGGCAGAAAAATGTCGACGCGAATAAAAGGGAGTCGGCACAAGGAGCGTTTCTAGAGAAGCATCTGTTACACTTAGAAACTTAGACTATGGAGAGCGAAACGACCCCCCACCCCCCCTCCTCTCTCTCTCTCTCTCTCTCTCTCTCTCTCTCTCTCTCTCTCAATCCAAGTCCACAGCAAACACGGGCAAATTTTATATTTGGGGAAATAAAAGACGCAAACATGCGATCCCTTCCCTTTCCCCCCCCCTAATTCTCCCGCATTGAAATGTCTAATTTGAGCAGTTTGGATCAAACGATTCAGCGCGCGTGTATTTTCATCCGTTTCCACAGACTCCATTCGCCGAGGCGTGTCATTTCATATGACATGAAAATGCGGGTCCCTTATTGGGGAACCGCCGCCGTCGATTGTGGTGCGAGTTCACAACAAACGCCGCCGCTTCTTCTTCTTCTTCTTTTTTTTTTTCTTCCATCCCACAACGATTCAAACGAAGCAACCCGGTTCACCAAATCTAGGCCAGTGGAACAACATCGCCTTTCACATCAAATATTCAGCCACTTTCAGCCGAAATCCTGAGAGAACGGCTATAAAGAATTCAGGCGCAGGAATTAGACCGGGAGCAAAACAAACATACCATTTTCTTTTCTTTCTTTCTTTTTTTAATTTCCCACCCGTCTGCTCGGACAAGTTTACCGGCTCCGTTATTCACCCTCCTCTCTGCCTCTGTCACTCCCAGGCCCCGTCCTCCCTCCAGCGGGCCGGCCTGCTCTCCCGCCCCGGTCAGCCAGCTCACCTGCTCCGGCCTCTTTCCTCAACCCCCTCCCCGCCCCCGCGGCCCCGGTCTCCTCCTCGGTTCTCCGTCAGCGCAGCTTTGTGCCTCTCTCCGCTCCCCTAATGACTTTCTGGTGGCTGCCGCAGCCTTCTTTTTACTTCTTCTAAATGTATGAAAATGTATGCAAATTTAAGTCAAGCTTAAACCTGGGAGCCGGAGCAATATGTTTAATGGAATTTCAAACCAATAAGGGGGACGGTGACGCAGCCCGCTAATGGCAAATGCAATCACGCAGCTGCATTAGCTGGGAGAGACGCAAAAGTGATGCATAATAACTGCGAGGGACTTTGCTTAAGTGACTACAACTCGCTGAATCCTTCGCGTGGCGATCGCTGAATACACCGACGGAAATGTCATCGTTCATCGTGATATTTTTTTTAAATTTATCGATGTCAAGATAAATTCCGATTCTGTTTTTTTATTATTATTATTATTATTATTATTATTTTTCTTTTATTAAACTCACACTGCAGTTTTTTGTCGGGATTGTTTTTATTGTCTTCAGTAAGAACAAATATTAATACAATCTGAACATAGATTAAATGCGGCTATATGCCGGCGATATAAGCCACTTCTTTATGTGACTGGTGTCCTACAAAATTTGCGTCGCAAATGGATGTTTTTTCAGGAACAGTGTTTGTGCTTGTGGGGCTTTGATTGCTACGTGGAACCGCCTTCCACAGTAATCACAGCTGCAAGTCTTCTGGGGGGTCCGCCGGCTTTTAGGGCCCGACATTAGTGCCCAGAATCCTCTGCAACGCTGCAACGCGGGCATCATATTGGATGAAAAGTGTCTGTAAACATACATTTTTTAAATATTGCCAAGGATTCTTAAATTGCATCTCGACCAGGATTTGACTGGACCCTTCTAACGGATTATATATATATATATATATATATATATATATATATATATATATATATATATATATGCGTCGTAAATGATCAAAATTATATATATATATATATATATATATATATATATATATATATATATATATATATATATATATATATATATATATCCATCCATCCATCCATCCATTTTTCCGTCACCCTTCTCCCTATCGGGGTCGGGAGGTGCTGGTGCCTATCTCCAGCTGCGTCCGGGCGAGAGGCGGGTACACTCCCTGGACAGGTCGCCAGTCTGTCGCAGTATATATATATATATATATATATATATATATATATATATATATATATATATATATATATATATATATATATATATAATTTTGATCCAAGCTGGCAGCTTTGGCTCTATAGGTTTTAATACTTCTGCGACAGATTGGCGACCTGTCCAGGGTGACCCCGCCTCTCGCCCGGTATGCAGCTGGAGATAGACACCAGCACCTCCCGACCCCGTTAGGGAGAAGGGTGACCGGAAAATAAATGGATGGATGGATGGATGGATGGATGGATGGATGGATGGATGGATGGATGGATGGATGGATGGATGGATGGATGGATGGATGGATGGATGGATGGATGGATGGATGGATGGATTTTAAGACTTTTGTGCTGCTGGAAGGTGGATGTTAGTCAGAGTATCAGATGATTTTGTGCTTGACTCTACAACTCTCATTGTTCCTAAGGAAGGAACAGCCTCCCCACGGCATGACTCCGCTACCACCATGTTTTACAGTCAGGACATCTTGATCGGGATGAGTCTTCTGATAGATTCTGTGGATCTCTGAAAGATTCTCCAGAGTTTAATCCTTGACTGCCTTTTTGATCTGCGTTTTCCTTTTACTCTTTAAAATAAGGGTCAAGTTTTTAACCCGATTCACCGTTTGCCTTCATCGTCACACTGTGTACAAATCAGGTGACTTTTATTCAGGGGTGTTAGAGTAAAAGTGGCTGTTTAAAAAAAAAAAAAAGCTACATTCCACACTTTGTATTTATTTGCAAGGTCGAGTAAAAATGATATACTATTCTGAAGAAATTAAATCTCAAGAGCATTGAGATTTAATTTCTCAATATTAAATCGAGAGTCATATTTTATTGAATGTGCTTTTGTAGTTTTGTGACCTGTGCGTAAAAGAATGCGTAAAAACGCGACTTTCCACCAAACACCTGATCATTGCCTTCCCTTGTTAAGTTAATAATTACCAGTGAGAACTGCTCTTAGTCTGATTGTATCCCTCTAATTTAAGTGCTGGCACGTCTAAGAAATGCCGTCGCGCTTTAATCCCTTTCTTCGCACGCGCTCAAGGGTGACGGGAGCAGCAATAAAGGCGCGCGTAAATCAGTTGGAAACTTTAATTAATAAACAGGAACCGCGCTCCACGCTCCCGTCGCTCCGCAGCCGGGCCCAGTCGACCGGTGCCGCACGACACCACTTCCGGTCCGACTGCCTCCGCGGTAACCCGATGCCTCCGCTTCCAGAAGGCGGAGGCATCGGCGAGTCTCGCGGCACGTCATTGGCGGAGACGCGTCGGCCGCCGGCGCGTGAGTGGCGGCGGAGGCTGTCAGTCAGCGCCGGGCTGCAGACGGGGCTCCGGAGAGAGGGAGATGTCAGAGGCTGAGCCGCTGCCTCCATTCAGTAGCATTAGTGGGGTTCAGCAGCCAGCATGGCCACAGCTGCCTCCAGCCCCTACACCCTGCTCAGCCCCAGCTCCATGATCCACGCGGACAGCCAGGCCATGCAGCCCGCGAGCCCCTACAGAGGCCACCAGAAGCTGCTCCAGAGCGACTACCTGCAGAGCGTCCAGAGCAACGGGCACCCCCTCGGGCACCAATGGGCGAGCAGCCTGTCGGAGGGCAGCCCCTGGTCCTCCATGGAGCAGCAGGACGTGAAGCCCGGCAGAGAGGACCTGCAGCTCGGCATCATCCATCACCGCTCCACGCACGTCGCGCATCACTCCCCGCACCACAACAGCCACGGGAGCCACCCGGGAGCCTGGGGCACCCCGGTGTCCCACAACTCCTCCATCACCAGCGGGCAGCAGATCAACATCTACTCCCAGACGGGCTTCACCGTCAACGGCATGCTGGACCACGGCGGCCTGACGCCGCCGGCTAACCCCCAGGGCCAAGGCATGCACCCGGGCCTCAGGGACACGCTCAGCCCCGAGCACAGCGACCTCGGCGGGCACCACTGCCACGACCACTCGGACGAGGAGACGCCGACCTCGGACGAGCTGGAGCACTTTGCCAAGCAGTTCAAGCAGAGGAGAATCAAGCTGGGCTTCACGCAGGCGGACGTGGGTCTGGCGCTGGGCACGCTCTACGGCAACGTGTTTTCCCAGACCACCATCTGCAGGTTCGAGGCCCTGCAGCTGAGCTTTAAGAACATGTGCAAACTAAAGCCACTGCTGAACAAGTGGCTGGAGGAGGCGGACTCGTCCACGGGCAGCTCCAGCAGCATAGACAAGATCGCAGCTCAGGGGAGGAAGAGGAAGAAGAGGACGTCCATCGAGGTGAGCGTCAAGGGGGTCCTGGAGACGCACTTCCTCAAGTGTCCCAAGCCGTCCGCGCAGGAGATCACGTCGCTGGCGGACTCGCTGCAGCTGGAGAAGGAGGTGGTGCGCGTGTGGTTCTGCAACCGGCGGCAAAAGGAGAAGCGGATGACGCCGCCCGGGGAGCCGCCGCCGCCGCCGCCGCCGCACGAGGGACCCTATTCGCACAGCGGGAGCGCGGGGGACACGTCCTCGTGCCACGATCTCTGACCGCGCGAGGAGGAGCAGGAGGACCCGCCATGGTTACGGACTCTGGAGCGAATAGGGACGCGAGCGCGCCACGGGATGGTGGACCGGCTTCCGGTCCCGGTGCAGACTCCTGCCGCTGCCGCCAGCACTGAAATCCAATAGGAAGAACAGAGAAACCCGCTCGGCCTTCGTCCCTTTTTTTCTAACTGTCACGAGGGCATTATTACATCACATTTCAGATCCTTTCTGGAGCTTCGCTTTGTTTCTTTCTTTTCTTTTTTTCTTTTTTTTTTTCCTCCGTCACGGATATAAATACAAAAATGTGCCTAATTATACACCTGCCAGCGCCTTTGGTTTGTGTCACCATTTCCCATCAGCTCTATAATAATTGCTAACATGGGAACTGATGTCTTATTTTTGACTTGTTTCCCCCCCCCACCACCCCTCCACACCACACACACACACACACACACACACACACACACACACACACACACACACACACACACACACACATGCTGTTTCATTTGATCGATCAGTGGCGTCAAACTAAAAAAAAAAAAAAACAAAACATAAAATATATCATTTTTCAGTTAACCGATTTTTTATTTCTTTTACAACAAATCTGTAATTATGTTGTTGTTGTTTTTTCCCCATATGCAAAACATGATATCAGATGTCGTGATCCTGCAACATAAAAGCACTTGGAGGGTTATTATTTTCTTAATTTTCGCCTCTCCCTCACATCCTCACCTGTTTTTTTTTTTGTTTTTTGTTTTTTTTTTTTAATTCGTTGTTTGTTGTGTTTTGTTTTCCTTTATTCTGACCACAGAAACTGTGTTCGGACTCTGAAGACAAACAGAGCCGGGGGTAATTCAGAAGCGTTGGGGTTTGTTTGGGGGCTAAACGACGCTGGACACCTGCCTATAATTTTACTGTGCGATCAGTAACCCCCTCCCCAAGCCCCCCCCAAAAAAAATTTTTATAATCTCCAATACTCCTGTTATACTCGGTTCAGTATTTTTCTCTCCGATATTGTACAGTTTTATATATATATATAAATATATATCTACACTTTTCGAGTCATTAATTTAAAGCAAATTATTGTTAGTTTATCCATGCACTTAATTAGCGATTTTTTTTGAAAGAAATAATAATAAAAAAATTTAAAAAAAAAAGAAGAAGAAGAAAAAACAACAACAGAAAACCACCCAGCCTATTTTCAGTCAGATGGAACAGTTTGGGCGCTTTTATTCCAAAATTTCGATGACAGCTCGAGTAATTATTTATTTTCAGTATAAAGCTTGTATTATGTTTTGAAATAAACAATGTATGTTGTAATAAACAATTTCCTGGTACAATTGTTTACTGTCTACAGGAAAATTGGATGTTTGAGGAATTATTATTCTTATTATAATAATTATTATTATCATTATTATTATTATTATTATCATTATTACAGGTTGCGTCGCAGCTCGCGTCCCCGTTGGGTTTAAAAATAGCAACTGGTCATTTTAATTCTCAGCATGTAATAATCACGAGGCTACATTTCTATTTACGGGCAACAGTCAGAAGAAAAGAGTCGCTTTCACTGCACGCTTTGTTGTTATTGCAAAGGTGAAACCAAAAGGGGCTTTTTCTATTTTCCAAGTCCTGGGATTCAGCATTTATTCCGAATTTAAAAGCTGTTACAAACATGTGTTGTTGTTACTATTATTATTATTGTAGTTAGTAGGATGAGTAGTTTTTTTTTTTTTTTAATTTATAGTATGCAATCAGTACAGGAGTATCTTTACGAAAATAAATATTTTTTTAATATTTAGAACGTCAGAAATGTTGGAAAAAATTATTAATGTCCTCATTATTATTATTATTATTATTATTTTTATATCCTGCTGATGCTGTTTGGTTATGATTTTTTTTATATTTTAAAAAATATTTGATCAAATATAATAAAATAAAAATTACAAAATAAAATAGAAAATAATAATAATAACAAAAGCAATTAAGCAAAAAAAAAAAAGAAAAAAAAACCATCCGCCACAAAAATGTCAAATGAAACAAACCAACTTGTTCCCAAACGGTGTGATCAACACCAGCCCACATGTTCCTACACACACACACACACACACACACACACACACACACACACACACACACACACACACACACACACACACACACACACACACACACCCTTTAAGCCTGCTGCGTGTCAAAAGGTAAAGCCTTCACGTGACGAACAGCTGTAACATTTCGCGTGGGACCTCGGTGTGTCACAGCCAAATCTCACGCGCTCCTCTCTGACGCTGAAGCCTTATTGTCCGGGCCCTCTGCCCTGCTCCATCAGACATGCGTGATTTATCGCCCGGGCTGCTGGGCCTGACAGCAAAACACACAATGACACGCACACACGCGCGCACACACACACATACACACCCACACGCGCGCGCGCAATCAGAAGCAGATGAATCTCATTTCAAAGACTACAGCTGTGTGTATAATTGGCCGTGCAAGGGCGAAACAGACCAGACAAAACAACAACAACAACGAAAAAAAAAAAAAAGTCTCCATAAATAGATAAATAAATAAAAGGTGCCTCGACTAAAAATAATTCAGGGATGGCGTTGGGAAGAAGAAGTCGACCCCAGTGGATGCGCGACTGTTTAAATCATTCAAAAATAGATCCGGGGTCAGGAGGAGGAGGAGGAGGAGGAGGAGGAGGAGGAGGAGGAGGAGGAGGAAGGAGGTGAAGGAAGGAGAGAAAGAGGGAAGGAGAGGAGGAGAGGCGGAAGGGTGCGAGGCCTTGACTTGAAATGGAGAGCCTGACTGGAATACTAATGCGTTTGAATTTATGCATCTCCTCAGTCTGCAGCCCTGAGAGGAGAGGAGAGGAGAGGAGAGGGGGCGGGGGAGAGAGAGAGAGAGAGAGAGAGAGAGAGAGAGGGTGGAGGTGAAAGAGGGCGGTTATGTAGAAAAGTAAAAGCATGGCTGATTGATTCCATCCATCTGTTTTAGTTTGAAATAATCCCGGATTTCTCGGGGTGCGGACGAACCAACATGACCCTGGAAGAACCGAGGAAACGAGCAACACCGAGCCAAGGTTCCGGGGGTGGATGGAGGGGGATGGAGGAGGCGCAGCGTCCCTTCAGCCTCTTCCAGAGGGAGAAATCAAATAAATAACCCGAACATTATTTTAAAAGAAGAGTAACCAGCCCGCTCTGTGTGAATTATTCACCAGCCGGGCTGAGAGAACCGAGAGGAAAAACAAGAACCAGGTGAAAGATGAAAGCGCACTTCAGAGGCGTCAAACGATAACCTTCAGCTAATTTTTCTGTTTTTTGTTTTTTTTTGTTTCTCCCTCCTCCCCCCAAGTTGTGTGACTCAGCGCCGCTCTCCAGCAGATCATTGATCCCGAATCAGATGTTAAGTGACTGATGATCAGACAAGGACAAGGAGCGGCAGAGAGCCAGAGCTGCTCACCGTGATCACATCTTATTTATGCACCTGTTCAAAAAATGTCCTTTTATTTTATTTCATTTATTTTTATTTTTATGTAACAGGATCTCCAGGATGGCCAAACGGCACACACGGCGAGCTGTGATGTTTACAGTAACACTGGCGAAGTAGGGGGTCAGAGAAAGGACAAAACAGCGTCCCGTTTCGATTTAATTACACGGGAGAGCAGCGCGGAGCTGGAGTCTGTTTGCTGGAGAGCAGCAGCTCCAAACAGAAGAGGAAAAAAAAAAAAAGAAGAAAAAAACTAACCGCGAGAGAGAGAGACAGCTGGGAGGTTGTTAGAGAAAACTGTCTGTGATCAACCAGTCATAAATGTGTTTTCATACATTCATATGCTCTCTCAAAACCAAAGGATCTGCTGTAGCTTAGTGCTCTTCCATATTAGTGTGGAACATTACTTATGTACAAAGAAAGAGCAAGAAAGCAAAACGACAAGACTATAAAGAATTAAATAGAATGCACTTATTACCAAAAGGCACAAAAAAAGCAAAAATAAATAAACTTGTCTGTTTCTATTTGATGAGACTCCAGCCCACCAGGGGGCTCCCAAGAGCTTTTAACTGCTCATAGACGTAAAAAAAAAGCTCACAACTTTATTAGTTGTGAGCTTTTTCCAATTGTATTCTGGCCTGTGCCTGCAGACAATTGAGATTTCGTAGTCAGGCGTACTGATTGTTGACGTTTCTCGTGACGATTTTCTTCATTTGCCATAATTCGAATGGACGCGTTTCTTCTCCATCAGGGTCGCCGCCGCCCACCTGTCAGTGCAGGACAGAGAGCGGCAGTCAGGCTGTGGGTCCACGCCGCTGGTTCACCGGCCTTCAGCCACGTTGGGTCGGTGTTGCTTACAAAACATTGTGGTGTGAACTTGTTTCCTGCCGAGTCGTTTACTGTGCGACACCACGTTCTTATATCAGGTCCTAAAAGTTGTGCCGTCGTTTTCACTAGAGATGTGCGATAAACTGCACATGTTGGTGTCGGTTCGATATCAAGTCAATATAGGAACCGCATCACCAATACCGATACCGATACTTTTTACATAAGTATATGTAAAAATGTGTTTTTATGGTGTTTTATTATTATTTTTTTGTTCCAATCTTGGGCATAATTTAGGCTAAACAGGAATCTAGCAAATACTTTAAAGAAGTGTTGTCATAATTTTGTACATTTTTACTTAATAAACAAAGTGCAAACAAATATAATTGGAGGCAAATCAAACAGAAACCTTTTTTTAAAAAAGTTTTTATTGGCTTTAGTGACTTTAATTTAATAGTGAATTGACAGGAGAGAAGGTGAGAAGAGAAAGAGAAGACATGTGGCAAAGCTCACCAGGTCGGGAATCGAACCTGCGACAGCCGCGTCGAGGTCACCCCGGCGCCACCACAAGGAAACCTTTTTTTGAGGTTGAATTGAGAGACCACAATACAAACATAAACTAAAATTTCAAGAAACTAAATATCGATTTTATCACGTTAATCTCAGTTACTGATACCGACCTGCTGTTGATGTTATCGATATTTCAAGGGAGGTTGTACAAAGCAAAAGAAAAAAATCTTCACTACTTGATATTCTTAACCATTAACCTGGTTAAAAGTTAAGCTAATTCTGCCGCCTTGAAACTAGTAAGTTGTATTTTATTTATTTATTTTTTTGCATTAAGCAGGGGGACAAATTTGAAAGGTAGTTCGAATAAAAATCAAAAGTTTTACAGCACTTTTTATTCAAGTAAAGCTTTCCAATACGCTGAGCTGCTTTATTTTTTCTTGTACAAAAACCATTTTATGCACCGGAGAATAAATCTTACATCATGTGTTAGGAAAACAATCCGTCTGGAGAAGCTCAGCTGTTACACATCAAACAGCATCAGCCCCAGAAATCAGAGCACTGATCCCAATGAGGCGAAACCGGTGAAGAAATCCCTGTTTTCCCTCAATCCAGCCGGAGTGAAAACATGACGCCCCTCAATTTAATTGGGAGTGATGGATTTATTTCAAAACACATATTTAAACAGTTTCGGCGGAGCCTTTCACACTTGTTGCAAAGCGTGATGAGTTCACTTATTCAGCACGTTTTCAAACCGCCCAGGCTCTTTACTTCACTTCTTCTTCTTCTTCTTTTTTTAATCACGCAGTTTTTCATGCTGAAAAACACCAAACTTGGTAACTGACCTGAGGGCAAAGGAGCTGGGCTGTTTTTTTTTGTTTTTTGTATTTATAATGCATCAGCAGAGCTTTGGCTCGGAATCAAGTGGAGCTGAAAAGACAGGGGGAAAGGAAGCAGCGCGAATGAGGAGGAGAGAGAGAGAGCTGTGCAACAGGATTAATGGTGAAGCCGAAAATCAATCTCATGTCCTCGGTTGGCATCTTTTGACGGGGGAGGAGGGCAGAGAAATTCAGAGGAGAGCAGATCAAAATCAAACCGAAACAGACAGAGGAATGAAATCGGCAGAAATCGGTTTCTCAAGTTTTCGCGTCCTGCGTGGCGTTTCTCTGAGTCTGCAGCTTCGCAGCTCTCTGAAAAGTATTCACACCCTTGAATTGGTTTCAAATCTTTCCGCCTCACCAACTGCTATACACCTCATCGGGATCATATGTGGGATAAAAAATGAAAGTAATGCATACATGTGATGTGGAAGAGTAGAGATGTACTTTATTTTTTGTTTTCGGGCCTCTAAAAGCGTGTATTTAACGCTGGCCAGCTTTCCTGTCCCCAGAGCATGACGTTGCCACCACCTTGTTTCAACATATGGACGGTGTGATAGTTTGACCTTCACCCAGCTCAAATACTATTTTATTTATTTGCACCTTTTAACATATTTCTAATTTTGTTTGAAAAAAAAAAATCTGTGGTTAAATAAAATGTCTGCAGAAAAAAAAAAAATCAATTACTAAAATAATCGTTAGTTGCAGACCCTACTTAGCAGATTTTCTTACCAGAAAATTTGTTGAACTGCTTCAACTTCCCCACAGCTTTACCTCGAAGCAAACGTTTTCAGGATTCCTGATGGCAAAAGTGACCGTCCACTTCACAGTTACGCACAACTTTAATTGGATCTATCCCAATAAAACACATCGAAGTTTCTGGTTAACATAGAAACAGACTAATGGTGCATTCACACCAAACGCGTTTTGAGCGTCAGTCACACCTGGTTGACATTCGAAGTCCGATGTGGAGCTTGGGACGCATTGGACACGCGTAAAAACGCCTCAAATGGTTCAAATCTCCTGGTGCTAAATGTGAGAAACGCGTCGCAAAAACCCTCAACTGCCTTCACATAGACTTTAAATGTAATGGCTTACAAAACCGGCTTTGTGTGAATGCACCTCTAAAGGGGCAGTGTTATATACTTTCCAGACACATTGTGCCATTTTATAGCCCAGTTAAGCACGATACTTTCAGTTGTTATAAAAATGTTGGATTTATCAAACATGACTTAAATTTGACATCAGAATTTGTCGACTTGAAATTGGGCCACTGTCTCTTTAAGAAGCTCCTGCTCTGTCCTACACTCCATATTCCTCCGCTAAGCCTTTCATTTCTTCTTATGAGCTCAGCAGACACAGTTCCACCAGGTATTTGCCAATTGCTGCTGCCGCTAGTCTGGAGGATAAGGTTTGTGTAAGAGTTTCTCAACACTCCAGGTATGTTTCTGATGAGTCAATAGAAATATAAAATGACATAAAGCTCGATAAAATTTACATAACACTGCCCCTTTAAAGGCTACCAACGCTTTTGCGAGACTCTGTATTTCTTACCCTTTCCAGTGACTCATAAAACTTGCAAACGTGTCAGAAGAAGAAGAAGAAGAAGTGTCTCTGAAGTCTCATCTCGTCTCTCTGTTGTGGCCGCGGCAATCAGTGTAACTGTTAAAGCCACGCGCCGCCGCCGTCGTGCGCGCGCATCGTGATTGCTCCATTAAGGAACGCGAAGTGACAACTGCAGTTTGTTCTTCTGAGGCTGCGCGCTCCGCTCTGATGTTAGGTGGACACACACGGCTGCACGCCCGCAAATTAAGAGGTCGTATATCTAACTAGCGTGTTTAGAGGAGATCTGTCGCGCCCAGACTGCCGGCACGTCTGTTAACCCCCAACACACACACACACACACACACACACACACACACACACACACACACACACACACACACACACACACACACACAAGAAGAAGAGGGAGACGGGTCTGTTTGTGGCTCAGAGTGAGTAAATCACTGTGTCTGATATCTTCATTTGAAACAGAGGGCTGATCACTGCTCGTCCTGCTTGTTCCACATTAACTCATTATCACACGCGCTCACTCCATTAATTCCTTCGCTTTTATTAGCAACACACACACACACACACACACAAACGCTCGTGCACGCCAAAAAGCACACACACGCACGCGTTCACACAGAGTGGACCGATGACAAGCGCTGCCTCTACCTCATCTGACAGCTAATGGCTTCATTAGGAGGCGCGTGTTAATTGGCCGACTTTGGGGAGAGGCTTGTTAATGAGGATAAATAGATTCACACCTGAGTGAGGTGTGTGTGTGTGTGTGTGTCCAGTCTCAACAGCAGTGTGTGGGAACTCTGAGTGATGAGCAAACATGAGCCCTTTGCAAATATCAGCGCGACACTTTGTTACAGAGTCGGGCTTTGTCCGAGCACGCGGACATGGTGTGTGTGAGTGTGTTTTTTCTTTTTTTTTGTTTTGTTTTATTTTTGCTTGCCAGGCAGACTTATTAGGCGAGTGCTTGATTAGTGCCAGGAGGCCAAAACAAAGAGCAGTATGTCAAAGCAATTAGCCCCACTGTTTACCTCTCAGCTCCTGGGCTGACTGCGAAATGCATCTCATCCAGGAGAAAGAAGAAGAAGAAGAAGGAAAGAAGTGGGAGGGGGTACAACAGCTGCTCTCCAGGCCGGAGTGTGTGTCGGTGTGTTTGCACACTGATGGGACCAGTCCGTCAATCCATCTGCTCTCCGTGCCCAACCACATCCTCGTCCTCTGCTGTCTGGATGTGACAGCTCTGATACACACACACCGGTGCTTTGGGGAGCCATTGTTTAGAGGAGGCGCAGATTCTCATGGGGGTCGCACAGAGCACGGTGTGTGTGTGTGTGTGTGTGTGTGTGTGTGTGTGTGTGTGTGTGTGTGTGTGTGTGTGTGTGTGTCTAAGGGGGGGACACTGGTCAGACAAAATGGAAGTAAGGCCAGACTGATAATTTACATAAAGGGAAAGAAGAGGCCCGGGACATGATGTGTTCAGCTGGGACTCACCATGAACTGAGCGGTACCACCACCTGGTGGTGGCTGATGTTACTGCAGGTTACATCTGCAACAGGAGGAGGAAACTAGAGGCAGGAAAGAACAGAGCAGAAAGACAGGATGTGGAATGGGCTCAAGTTATATATAATTATATATAAATATATAATTGTTTTGGCAATATTTTTGGAGCACGAGGGCAAGTGTGAGAAAGTCATAGTCTTGTGAGAATAAAGTCATAATACTTTATAGACTTTATTCTGGTAATATTACAACTTAATTCTCATAACACTATGAATTTATTCTTGTAATTTTATTTTTTTTAATTAGTAATACTCTGTCATAACTTGAAACCGCTGACTGACTTAGAAGTGTGACATTTATCACACACTACATACTATACCGCAATAACATAAAATAAAGATTTCAAAAGGGCACTTTTTGTCCTTATGACCAGCAGCCAGGTGCTCTAGCGCCACCTAGTGTTTATCTGTGTACACCCTGGTGTTCACGTATCCTCATTTCATCACCAAAAGTAAAAAAAAAGAAAAGAACAAACTCTAAAGCAAATTGTGATAAAAACCTAAACATGTTTGTATTTGACAGCTCTAAATGCTCTTTAAAAAAACAATATTTTTTTTTAAAGAGCTGTCCACTGGTCCAGCTAAAGTAAACCAACAGTGAGCAACAAGCAGGTGACGCGTCCAGCAGCCAAACCTTTTCCTCAGGAAGAAGCAAAATATGAGCTGAATGGAAACTATTACTTCATTGGAAAGTATAAAAACTGCCCAGAAATGATTCCCCGGTCCTTCACTAGAATAAACGTCAAGAGACGAGTATTATTCTCGACTTCCAACGTTCACCCTCTGTAAGGCATTTTATTTCACAACCACATACTTTCTGAATTTTATGCGAACATGTCATCGACCCCCCCATGACATAAACTTGTACAACTCATCTTTAATTAAAGTATCAATAACTATAAATGTACATATATGTGAATAAATTGCTTCCTACAGGGTTATTAAAAAAGAGTGAAAGGTTTTACTTCTAAGGACGGCGTAGGATCTGTCGGGCGACAGCAGCTCACCGCGGCTGCGCAGTGTCCGTCTCTAGGCAACGGTGACAACAGCGTCAGTTAGTGGGGTTTGGGAGGGAGGAGAGGTCCTACTTATGTCCCGCAAAGACAATTTAGCTGACCTTAATATTTCCTGTATTTTGTTTTTGGTCATTATTATTACACTTGTTTTTGAGATGTGTGTGATAGGTGTGTCTACCAGACATTTATAGCAATACGGAATAAATCGCGTCCCTTATTGGTTCAATAGGGGCGGAGACAACAACAACAACCACCTGCCATTTTAGCCTAGCTTAAGCTAACCTGAATATTTACAACTCACTGACTTTACTTACCTTTGAAAAGCTTTTCTTCGTCTCTACAGCATCTTTATCCGTCCCCCTTTTCCGCTTTCTGTTTTGTGCCCCGGTTTTTTTTTTTTTTCTTCTGCCGCCCCATTTTTAGCTCCCCGTTGTCGAGTTTATTACAATTCAGAAAAAATTAAAATAAAAAAACAAACAAACAAAAACAACAACAACAAAAAAAAAACGCGCCCCAGCGCGTTCTTGAAGGGGCGCGTGCTCAAGCTACCTGTATGGGAAGGTGGGGGAGGGGCTTAATCAGTGCCGGTCCTCTGTTATTGATCATTTCATATAAACAGCGGTTAAGTATATAAAATGCTGACAAGAAAAAAAAAAACATCGTTTTTTTTGCGCCCCCTCTAGTGCATTGCATACAGCGCATACCCACTTCTTGCGCCACTGCCCAGGACTTTGGCATTTTTGATTCTGCTGCAGATGTCCATGGAAAATATTTGCAAAGCTCGCAAAATCTAAAGTTTATACAAAAACTACCATCGATATCTATGTTTTTAATGACATCAGCAGAACTTCAGGTCTCTTGAGGTAAGTGTACATCAACTTGGGAAATGGATAGAAATTGGAGCCAATGCGGCCGCTTTCCGTTTCCTACAAGTCGGACCAGAGATTCTCAGATGAACTGAACTTTCACCCTCTCATCTGAAAACATTCGACCCGCTCTAACTTTTCCACAATAGCAAAAAGTGTAGATCAAGTAATTGATCTCGTCTTCCAGCCGAGACTCTGTTCCTCCAGACTCTGAAACCTTGGATTTCAGATCAAATCTTTTATCTGTATAGATAAACATCAACAGGGCAGCACTTTTTCTCCCTACCCAAAGTGAGTCTGTTTCAGAGACATCTCATCGCTAGAGAAGTGTCCTTTTCTGCGGCAGATGGACATCAGTCAAGTCAGCATATGAATATATAGGTCATAATGTAACATTTAATCTCTCTCAATCTTCAGGATTGTGGTATAAACTAAATTCTGGATATTCCTTAAGATCAAAGCCTTCAAAATATGATTGGAATCCCATCATTTAAAGGGGAAGTAGTATATCAAAATCGACTTTTACAAGCTTTACATCATGTTATAAAGTTGTTCTTTCATCAAACACACACCTGGAGTGTCGCTTTGATTCTTTCATGAAAGTTTAGAGGAATCCTTGAATCTCCCGTGGCAACCATCCAGGGATTCCTAAAACCTTGGTCTCATCGAGCGATGTCTCTGTCATGTTTCCATGGTGAGCTCAGAGCACCCCGCCCTCACTCTGCTCCTTCAGACTAGCCAGCAGCAATTAGCAAACACCTGGTAGAACTGCGTATCTGCGGCGCTCATGAACAGATGTAAAACGGCAAAATGACGACTTCCTGAAGACGGCGCTTCAGAAAGAGCAGCAGCTTCTTAAAGAGGCAGAGGCCCAATTTAAAGGAGGTAGGAGATAAAATCTCATTTGTTACGTTTAATGTATACAGATTTTTCATAATCTGATATTTACTTGATTTTGCTATAAAATGGCACCATGTACCTGGAAAGACGTAATACCGCCCCTTTAATAAATCCTAGTTTCACTTTTTAAACTAACAAACTGAAATAACCCAACATCTTTCCACATTACTGGCTAATTTTGTACATTTGGTATTTGTTTCCTGTCTCCAGGAAAATACGTCACAAAATCTTCAGATTTAATGTCGACACGGACGGAGGATCTCCTCGAACCGGAGCCGTTGCCGTGTCGACGGTCCGTCGCCTGAGCAGACTCGGAATCAGTGAACGACAGCCGATGCATGTCCATATGATCTTTAATGTCAATATATACAGACCTTGAAAGAAAAAAATAGAATTTTAAAAATCAAATGAAATAAATACAATATCATACAATTTCCACAACGTCTTTTTGAAGAGATATCGATGGAAATATATATATATATTTTTTTCTTGAATTCAGCCTCTGGTTCGACGGGGTGCGTCCCGTCCCCCCCAGAGAAACCCCTCCGCCTCCACCACATGCTCTTCATCTCTATCATCATCAGACACTTTTACTTAGATATATATAGACATATTCATTTATATATATATATATATTTATATATATTTTCAAAACAAGTCTTTCTACTGCGACTATAACATCATATAACTTTCAAATCCTTGGTATTTTCATGTATCCATCAGCAGCTTATATAACCTTAACCGATACCTCTGCAGTATCACAAACATGAGTCAAATGGAAAGATTTTAAAAGGGAAAATGAAACACAGGTTCGGTTCAAACATGCATTTATGTTCCCAAAAGTGCTGGTAAATGATTTTGATCCTGAGGGACTTTTTTTTTTTTTCTTTTCTTATTTTTTTTCTCTTCTTCTCCTTTTAAATCTGCGACAAGCAGAAACTCCTCAACCGTTTCAGTGGAGGAAACAGTCTCAACGTGAACCTCGGTCAATATCATCTTGCCACCACCCTCGATTCATTTAAAAAAAAAAAAACAAACTAAAAAAAAAAACAACCGAGTTTAAGAGAGGCGGGGAAAAAGAAGGCAAAACATGGGAAGGGCGCGGGAACCGAGGAGGATGAGTGATGATGAAGAGCAGTAGGGGGAGGGAGGGGGCACAGTTTGATGAAGCAGCTTTGAATCAGCCAATCACAGTGAAGGAGAACGTCAGCTGGTGTGTTTCTTCCCCGACGTGAGGAAGAGAGAATGGAAAGGCGAGGAGGGTAAGTGCATATGAAAGCTGTGGAAATAAATACAAGTCTGTCTCCTCAGCAGTAACAGGTGTGTGTGGGTGTGGGTGTGTGTGTGCCGTTTATACCTCTTTGGCCGACTTCAAGGTGTTTTGCTTTGCATTTTTTTGTTTTTTATTTGTTCTGTGAGTGCTGGACGGGTCAAATAAATGATCTTTCGACAACAGAGACGTCAGGGTTTGGACTGGCCCCAGGCTCAGGTCTGAGTGTTTGCATGCTCCTGCGTATTGGCGAGAGGGAGGCCGAGAACCAGGAGGATGAGCGTTTTCTCTCTCTCTCTCTGTGTGTGTGTGTGTGTCTACATGTCTGTTGAGGTGAGTTTCTTCATGCTGCGTCTCTGGGCTAAACTGGACGCCGCCACGGGCTCCAGCACCGGCTGACTGGTCTTCTGACTCAGCGCTGAATAAGTTGCAGCCATGGCTCCCTGGGAAGAAAGAAAAACAAGATGAGAACGACGAATAATAAAAGCCTGCAGATTTCTGTCCTTTTGGCCCATTTAAAATCTAAAAGGACTTTAAAAAATACTGACTTTATAGATACTTTAGGCTTTAGATATGGCATCAAGAACGTAAGAAAGGAAGGACAAAAAAAAAAAAAAAGGAAAGTAAAGCAAGAAAAGGAGGAAAACAAGGATACGGAAGAAAGGAAAGCAACTATTTTCTGACCTTTTATTATACTCATCTAAACATGGAAAGTACTTAAAGCAAGACCCACACTATGTAGAGTTCAGTTTTCACGTATGATTTTTTTCGGGCTAAAGCAATCAATCGGATTAATCACCAACTAATCTAGTAGTCGATCAGTTTTCTTCAAAAGGCTTTTGAAGAAAACTGACCAACAAGTTTGAACAACACAAACAGTGGAGAATCAAACGGCCACCACGAACAATGAGATTAAGCAAAGTGAAACTGTGATCCCTGAACTTCAAGTTGCAGAAGATGAGAAGGTTTCTGCAAAGACACAAAATGAGGAGCAGAAAGCAAAAGAAATCTAGAAATAAGAAATAAGAAAAGCAGGCAGGAAAGCTGCTGCTGCTGCTGCTGCTGCTGCTGCTGTTGCTGCTGCTGCTGCTGCTGAGCAGGAAGCCAGAAAACAGCAGGAGATTTCAGGAGAAAACAGCAAACAGCAGCAAGAAGTTTGCAGAACAGCCAACTTCGAGAATGATATTCATACAGATGAAACGGTGATGCCTCAATTAGACCAGATCACGGAAAAAGAGACGACGTCTGAATCCCAACAAGACGAAGATCAGAAAGTAGAGGAAGAGCAATCTACGAAATCAAAATATGAGAAAAGCAGAACGGCAGCATGGAAAGCTGCCGCTGAAGATCTGATCCATCAAATCAGTACGGAAACTGAATACTTGGACAAAGAAGCCAAAACTCTGGAACAACAAACTAGACATAAGAGAGAACCTCCAGACAGTTTTTGAGGAAGAGGAGACAGAAATACTGAAGGATCAGGAGGCGAGTACCCAGAGGCACGTGCCGCACGCGCAGCGTCGCAGCAACTCGTCTAGATGTTTGAAACTCGCTGCCGTTCACACAAACTCCACTGATGGCGCCGAGCCGAAGCCGTCTCTGAGAAATCGGCCGGGGCGCTCCGGACTCACCTTGACGAGGTGCGGGGCGTCGTGGCGTGTGAGCTGGAAGTGCGGCAGGTTGTCTCTGCACGTGATCCAGGAATGCTTCAGAACCTGCTCGGCCGTGTATCGCTGGTGGGGATCGACGTGGAGCATGTGGGACAGCAGGTCCTGCAACGGCAACAGCTCAGTCGGTTAACGACCGTAAACAGGTCCGCCGTTAACAGAAAGAGTTAATCGACTCAGCAAATCAGAACGGCAAAATATGGGAAATAAACTGGACTTGAGAAAGAGAGAGATCCTTCCAGTCGGTGTACCTTGGAGGAGTCTGATACGGTATCCCAGTTTCCACCGGTCAAAGAAAACTTCCCCGATCCTATTCGCAGAAGAATCTCCTCCGGTGTGTCATTTGGCCCGTTAGCGAACGGTGTGTACCTGAACGCCACAAACGGAACGTTATCGCCTTAGAAAAGTCGCTTTATATGCTCTCGTTTCACACAGTCATGTACAGCGAGCGATTATTTCGAGGGCTGAAACAAACTTCCGGAAAACTGCAAGACAGCCGAAACACCGAGTTCCTCTAAAATCACCTGTTTAGATCCGCTTTGGAAGCACAACAAATGAATCACTGACCCAACATGTTGATCATTGTGATAACTCATCAAAATGTAACATCATTTTTATGACTTATTTTATTTTAGTGTTTTCGGGATGTGAGGAACTGCCTGATCGCTGAAAAAAAAACAAAAAAAAAACAACTCGATTGAACTCTTCTGCCTGGTTTATGCTCCAATATAAGATTCTATTTTCATCATATCTCGGTTATTTACACGTCAACACATTTGTATTATTTCATTCCTTTCATCTTTTAATTGGTGCCCAGCATATTTAAGGCATTCCATTTAAAATGCTGGTTTGCTTGGGAATAATTGAATCCCTCTTACCCTGCCAACATGGTGTACAGAAGAACTCCTAGACTCCATATATCACAGGCGGCATCATAGCCTTGTCGCATTAGTACCTTTAAAGACCAAAAGAACAACAACGCGTAGGTAAAAACGGATATTTTCATAGCAGATTTAATTACCAAACTTCAATCCCACATTCTGGGAGAGCTACTGGTTTTCTCACCTCTGGTGCCACAAAGTTAGCCGTGTAGCAAGGCGTCAGCAGCAGCCCGTTTCCCCCTCGGAGCTGCTTGGCGAACCCAAAGTCACAGATCCTGATGGAGTCGGGATTCCCAGAGTCGTCCATGTAGAGGATGTTGCTGGGCTTCAGGTCTCGATGTACCACCTGAGGAGAAGCAGGAGGTTCATACACGAGTCAGAACACCCCCACAGTAATATGTTAACACACCAGGCACGTTCTCAGTTCGCTGTCATGTAACGTTAGCATACCGTACAATTATTGTTGCCTCTATTCTATTTTTATTGCCTTGCAAGATGACATGTCTGTTCTTGGTGTTGGATCTTATCAAATAAATTTCCCTCAAAAATGTGACTTATACTCATAGATGTATTTTCCTATTATGCATTTTATGGCTGGTGCGACTTATACGGTATGTTGAAGTGCTGCCTCACCCCTTGGCAGTGGAGGTAGTCGACGGTCTTTGTGATGGTGTAGAGCACAGCGCTGGCCTCTCTTTCAGAGAAAAACTTCTGCCTGAGGATCCGGTCCAGCAGCTCCCCGCCCTTCATCAGCTCAGTCACCAGGTACACGTACCGGTCCTCGTCGTACACCTGCAAAACGCACACACACACACACGTCACACACACACACACACACGTCACACACACACACACACACACACACGTCACACACACACACACACACGTCACACAGGTGATTGTTTTTTTTTTTTTTAAATTTAAATCTATGTTTTTGTTACAAATGCTTGAAAGTTCACAGGTAAGTGTTACCGACATCTTTCAGAGTGATGATGTTGGGGTGCTGTCCGTATCGCATCAGGATTTCAATCTCCTCTGAAGGGTCCCTCTTACTCTTATCAATGATCTGGAGGGAAACAAAAAAAACACAAAACAGCAGTGAGTTCGTTTCAAGGCTAGGAAAAATATTAATAACAATAAAAAAACCATTTTCTGCAAGCAAATTAAAATGAAAAACAAATGCAAAGCTAAATCTATGCTGCCCTCTGCTGGTGGGCCAACCAGATTCAACATCACAGGTTCAAACATTTCCACTCACTAAAGCAGCTTCCTGGAAACACTGATTACACTGATGCTGTTAAAAAAAAAAAAAAAAAAAAGAGTGAGTAAAAACAAAATGCTACCTTCACAGCATAATCAACTCCAGAAACCCTGTGCACGCAGCGCTTGCAGATGGAGTACGAGCCGACTCCGATGTCTTCCTGGAGCTCGTACAGATCGGAGAACTTGGTTGAGCCCCCGTGCACCTGCAGCAGACGGACAGACGGCAGCGACTTTTAGATTTAAAAGGATGATGGAACAGTTGCTCCAATGCCTGGATATAAGATACCGACGCTCCTCTGACGGCTGATGAGCGATAAAATGATAAAGATATCTCACGAGTTCACATCTGTTACAAACAAACAAGCTTTTTAACAACTTATCGTGTGAGCAAACACATCCACGTGTGATACTTATCTAATGGGAAACAAAGCAATCGCAAAACTTTGCTGTTGTTTTTACACTTTCCGAATATCGGAATGGAAACACGGCTGCTGTTTCACTACAGCAGCCTAATTAAATTCATCCGTTGAATCCATTAAATGCACAATTTGAATAATTTATTAGAAGACTTGTGTTGGACGTGGCTCTGTAACAATCACACAACAAACAACCTCAATAGTGTTTACAACAGGAATGTGATGCCATGACAATGATTCCAAACAGGCAGTCGGTCACGGTGAACGGCTGACATCGAAGCACATTGATACGTTGGAATGGCCTAGTCAAAGTCCAATTGAAAATCACTGCCGAGATTTGAAGAAAAAAAAAAATGTCGAGACAGAGAAAGCATTGACACGAGAGTGGAATGAATCTGCAAAGCACTTTTCAGATCCGAACTAGTGAAAGAAAGGAAATCGATGTGTTTCTCTGCTGCTGGACGACTGTAATTATTATTACTAGCAAATGTTTCCTACACTGCAAAAACACAAAATCTTACCAAGTATTTTGGTTCCAGTTTCTGTGGCAAATATCTTATTACGCTTGAAATAACAGAAAACTAACTACCGACTCACCTTTCAGCAAGTTACTTCTAAGTTAATTTTGCCTTATTCCAAGTGTAGTAAGACATTTTCACTGGGATCTTGTGCTTTTTGCAGTGCAGCTCACTCAAGCGAAGGTGTGGCAGAGGGCTT
The DNA here is from genome assembly GCA_911649635.1 of Poeciliopsis gracilis. NCBI lineage: Eukaryota > Metazoa > Chordata > Actinopteri > Cyprinodontiformes > Poeciliidae > Poeciliopsis > Poeciliopsis gracilis. The sequence goes on along the minus strand of CAJVRI010001175.1, from coordinate 1,832,403 downwards.
GTGGGCGCTCACCTGAACTATGGGGAGAATGCTGAGCAGCGGGGAGCTCTTGTTCTCGTCCATCGGAGCCGGAGCGACGAAGCTGAAGCCTTTGAAGAGTTGGTGGGCGTTGGCGCTGGGTGGGATGCCCGGGGAGTCTGAACACACAGAAACCAGCCGTCACACGGACCGTTTCCATGGCCACAGGAGCGACTTCTCGTTCAAAAGAAGAAAAAACTTCTTTTTTTTTTTTTTATTTGGATGTGTGTACCTTTAGGCGTTTTTGCAGTGAACTCCGGGTCGAAGCAGAAAGTGTCGTCAGGTTTACCAGCTGCGGGCTTGAACGGCGGCTGGAGTTCTCTTCTGAACAGTTTCTGGATGGAAACACACACACACACACACACACACATTAACACAAGTCAAAAGTCAAACCCCAACACATGCTGGATGGAGGGTGAGAACATGCGTTCAAGAGAAGTCAAGCGCTCTCGCAGATTAACCCCCTCCGATCCCCTGAACGGCCAACACCGGCCAATAGCGTCCCGCCGGCTCTTAAACGCTCACACAAGGCTATTAGTGCACGCACAGCGAGAACTGGACTGCTGCCCAGACTCCCACACACACACACAAAAAAAAAACCTAGCTCCTGTGGCCAGGACTGATGGCCACTAGTTATGAAGCCAAACGATGGGAAGGTGTGAAGCCTCAACAGAAGCTGTGGGGGGTGTGTGTGTTCATCTGTGTGGGATTGTGAGAAACATGAGTGTGTGTGTGTGTGTGTGTGTGTGTGTGTGTGTGTGTGTGTGTGTGTGTGTGTGTGTGTGTGTGTGTGTGTGTGTGTGTGTGTGCGCGCTCACATTCCAGTCGATGGTGGAAAAGAAAGCGTGCCGTTTGATCTCCTCCACGCCATCGGGCCCGGCCCCTAAAGACACAAATCATTTTGGTTCAGTGAACCTGAATTCATTATTAGTTTCTTTATTTCTCTCTTTCTCTCTCTGGTCATCTGCATGTTGTTTTACCTGGATGCTAAACAGTCAACAACCTGCAGCTAAGAGCTTCATGTCAACAGTCGGCCTCCTTACCCAGTCTGTTAGCGGGGTTGCGTTTAAACAGCATTCGCAGCAAACTCTGGGCTTCCAAACTTAGGAACTGTGGCATTCCCAACTTAGCTCTGAGTGGGAAGAGAAACACGGAGCAACAAGTGAACGTGGGCAACGAGAGAGGCAACGAGAGGAGGCAACCGAGGTTCGCTACCTACAGACTGCGCACATTCACAACGTGCCGTTACGCAAGTCGGAGCGTGACACGCGGAAGGACTCACTTGAGAATCATGTTCATGGTCTCGTTCCGGTCTTTCCCTTGGAAAGGTAACGTCCCTGTTAGCATCTCAAACTGCAAATAAAACATTTAAAACCCGAATTAGACTTTTGAAAACGTACAGAATAGTAATTCTTTCACTTTAAGATGAAAAATCGTCATTGTGTTTTTGTGAGATTTGATGAAGACAGGCCAGTAAAAACGCAGAGCACGGATGTAAAATGGAGGCAAAAAGAGAAAGTTCGCTGCATATTTACAGACTAAGAACGGGCGACAAATTGATTTTAATCCACTGATTGAAATTTTTCAAAGGTTTCATTTTAGGAAATGAAATCTTTCCTAAAACCTTCTTTTTCTTTAAACGAAAAGAATAAAGGGATACTGGTACCACAATAAAGTCGTAGTATTACGAGTTAAAACGTTGTCGTAATTTTATGAGAACTCCAACACGAAAACCACCAAAAAAAACGAAAATGTTGAGAAGTTGTACTTTGGTACTGTTTCTACAGATAAGGAAAAAAATCTTTTAACACATCAACATCAGATTATCATCACTGGTGGGATTTTTAAAAAACAAACAATAACACAAACAGCATTTTACTGCATGAACTGAGCCGCTTACGTCAAATCCTGATGACTCTATCCGAGCTTCTTTTTCCTTTTTCTCTTCATTTCAAGACGTTTTGGTAAAAAGATGCATTTCTGGTAAAATTGCATCTTTATTCTGCAATTATTTTGACTAGATTCTCATATCCAAAAATAAAAATAAAAAAATGATCTCGCCTGACTAATATCTCTTCATTCAACTCACAAAAGGGATGGTTGAAATAAAAGCCACTTTTAGAAAATATTTCCTCATTCGCACTTCTTTTTTCTTACAGGAAAAAAAAAATAAGCGAGGAAGAAAAGAAAGAGAATCCAATTGAATCTGGCCTAAAAAAAACAACTTAAATCTGATTTTATTTTGAAGCTCAGACTGAGTGTCAATAATGTTTAGGGTTATTTTCCTGATGGAAGACGTCCACACTTGAAACGGGTCACACTTTCGGTGCGGAATATCAAGACGGCGTGAATAAAAACGCGTCGAGTTGTGAAGCGATTCTGGCGAGCTGACGCACCATAAGTACTCCCAGAGACCACCAGTCTGCGCTCTGCGTGTGTCCTCTTCTGTTGACCACCTCAGGGGCCATATACTCCACCGTACCACAGAAGGAATACGCCTTCTTATCAGCATCTACTGACTCTTTACTCAAGCCAAAGTCTGCACAAATAAAATAAGACGGGGAAAAAAAACACACATGATTTTGTTTATCACCAACAGCATAAACTCTGCATTAGCTCTTGGATAATATTCGACACCAACAGAGTCGATGTAGAGTTTATAAAAGAAAGAATTGCCAACTCAAGCATATGGATGACGAACACTGCTAAACAGGATGTTACACAAGCAGAGCTCAAAACGGCGTACCTGTTAACTTTATGTGTCCAGCTTCATCGAGTAAGATGCTGAAAGAGAAGTTAAGAGGCGGTTCAGCTTCAAGCGTCCATTTCTCTGGAGAAGCTTTTAAGAAACACTTGACACACACAGCAGATCTCCAAGTTGAGAGGCTCTTTTTTTTTTTCTTTGCAAGATCAGAGAGCTGCACTTCAACTCACGTTGAAAGAAAATTTTTTAAAAATGAAAAACTTTGTCAGCTGGAAATGGCACCAATGTGAGCTCATTATAGGTCTGTTTATTACTAACTTGCAGCTTTTAAAGAGACGTTTGATCCAGGTTTGTCGTCCTGGAATCAACAAACAATTGGGGGAAATTGTTCAAATTTAGAGCTGGGTGCAAACGTCTGAATCCTTTACAAGTTTCTTACGAATCACACAGAGTACAAAAAAAAAAAACCAAACAAACAACAAAAAAAGCGGAATGTAATGTTTCCACTTTGGAAGAGTAAGACTTCAATTAGTAAAGAACGCTTAACACCCGAACTGGAAGACAAGTTAAATATCCAAAATAAAACACGACAACCGAAATCACTAAATCAAATAGAAAGATTTTCAAAAAAACACACAAATCACCAAAACCATAAAGATCGGATTATAAGTTTGTAAACAAAACTGCTTTAAAAAAATAAATAAATAAAAAATCAATGATCAAACTGAAAACGGTTGAGCTCATCTCAACCTATCATGCGATTAATTAATTGATTGCTCGTTGTGACAAAGAAAACGGACACGTTACGGACAGAGAGGGAAACAACATCAAAAACCCTCCAATGTCCACATGTAGAGTCTCAACTTCTATTTATTAATGATTCTGAGATTATTAATAAACACGGCTGACATTTTCTGTGTCATTCTAAAGAAGCTAAATTTATGAGGAGACTGACAGAGATAGACATAAATAAATAGACGTAGAGAGAGAAAACCTGAAATCCAAAAAGACAGAACATCTTAACAAAAAGTTAACTTTACCGTTACTGGTTTGGTTTCAAGGAGAATTAAGTGTCATTGTTCCATTCGGAGAATGCAACTTTAATAGTAAAATAATGTGACTTAAAAGGCTTATGACTACTGTACGCAAAATTCCCACTGGCATTAAATAGTCAGAACAAATATTCATTGTAAAGGCAAAAGAAAAAGCAAATATATATAATAAATAATAAAAACACAGGTATTCTAGACTGAAACAGTTTCCGAATACAAAATTTCAAACACTTCCAAGTGAACTTATCAGTAACCTGAGACATATGAGGCACTATGATGGGTATGTGGTGCAGTTCAGGTGTTGTGTAAATGCAAACAGGCCGGAAATCATTCATACTTCTCTGGCTTGAGATCTCTGTAAACTATGCCCAGGTTGTGCAGATGGTCGAGGGCCAGAGCCAGCTCTGCAAGGTAGAATTTCACATCTTCCTCTGTAAACATAACCTAATAAGAACTGGAAAGATTTACTCTCTGAACTCCAAGGAGAAATTCAGCAGCAAGAGTGAAAACACACAAACAAGATCAACATTGAGCAGCGGTTGTCACAAAAACAGGCAATATGGTCACAACATCGACATTTCAGAGAGGCGACGCGACTCGACGGCGCCGCCGCGTTGCCGTCTGTAAGACGAGGTCGATGTGGAGAGCGGATGCTCGTTGTTTGAGAGCTGAAAAAGCGTCGGGAGAGAGTCTTGCTGAGCTGGTAAGTGACCAACATCTGCTGATGTAAACTAAGTGCCCAGAAAAAGATTCCGCTTCCCAGACACGATTTGAAAAAGTACAAGCAGTCAGAAAAACAGTCGGGGACAAATGAGTTGGCAGCACTCCCGCTCGTATAATAATGATTAAAAAAAACAAAAAAATAAAAAGCACAATAAATCTGCACCGGCTCAATTTGTAGCTGTCATCTAAACTCCTCTGGGTTTAAGAACGAGCGTGGATGCGTCTGCCGTTGATTTTACGCAAACATGCCTTGGAAATAAATATGTGTTATTCACAATTCTTGCTCGTTTTTCTCGAAAAACAAAACGCCGAAAGAAGAAAGTTTCTAAGCAGGCTCAAATCAGAAAACGGAGCAACGTTAGAAGTGAATACAGATATTTATGAATGAGCTTACCTCTTTGGATAAGCGAGTGAAAACATCCCCTCCCCTGAGAAAGTCCAGTATTAAATACAATTTCCCTTCTGTCTGAAAGGCTGCAGAGGTAAAAACAATAAACACAAAAATATCAACCGAAGTGCTCAACAGCCTCCAAAATATTTTAATGAAATATACTGAAAAAGATGGGAAAAGTTTCAGCGACCGTCAGCAGAGTCATGGGAAAAACTTAACCTGAGTCTGGTAGTATTAACCAGGCGCTGCGGATCAAATGTGTTTGCTTAGGTTTGCTGGTTTGATCCTTTTAGGGCGTATTTGTTTCTTACTAGGAAAGAAAACAGCAATGATCTTCATGAAGCACTTCCTGTTGGCAAGGACTCTGGCAACAGCTTCGAAACAAGCTGAGGTCCAGCATTCCAAATATTTAAAAGACGGTCATTATGCGGTCAAATTTCAGATAATACCAGGCTCAGAGAAATTGCTTGAAGGCCAATAAGTACACGCAGGGTGTCTGCTGGTTTCAAGAAGTCAAATTTGAGATTTTTAAGACCTTTCTGACGCCACCTCGATGAAATTTAAGACAAAAAAACACCCCCTATAATTACAGAGGGTTATTGGGGAATCCTGCTGCGTTACTCTGCATGTCTGTCTACAGCCTTACGTATCTTTATGAAAACAAATATCTCTGCCACACATTGTTTTTAGAAACCAAAAACATGCGGTTTCAGAAAAATGTCCGTCCACATGAACTCGCACAAATACGCCAATGAGTGTTTTAAACAGGCCACACCCATAGGAGGCAGTGTAGCACAAAGCTGAAACCCATCAGCCGATCACACTGCTTCAAAACAACCACGACTTCCTGTTGGGTATTAAACAGAGAAATAGGTCAAACTACTTTTTAAACAGAGTATTTGAATATCAAGTCAATAAAACACAAGACAACGTCGATTGGGAGTCGTGTCAGAGCAAGTATGTGGATATATTGGCGCCATGTTTGTTGCAAACCGTAAATTTCAGTTTTCTCTTTTACACACGCAAATGCAAATACACCGTTTTCTCAAACTTCCAGCTTTTACAAATAATCATTTTTGGCCATGTTGAACTAAAGGCCAATCGTTTTCGTGTGGATGAAAAAGCATCAAAAAACGTTTCAGTTTTCCCAGATATCCATCTATGTATGGACTGAGCAGAAAAAAAATCATTTTCAAGTTACTATTGCAGAAGGTGGTGAACAGTTAGGGTCAACTTAAGTTTCTCCCATGACAGAACCGACTAGCTTTACTCTTATAAGTGTGTAGTTGTCTGTTTCTTACCATAGTGCAATTTCACTATGAAGGGATGATTAACTTCCACTAAAATGTCTCTTTCCATCTTAGTGCGAACTCTGTCCCTGACTGGAGAGACGAACAGAGCACACTTAGAAAAAAAATCAGCAAAAGTCAACTTTGATTTCTGCTGCGATACGATAAACACGGCATTACCTTTCAAAGATGCTTTTTTTAGTACTTTCATTGCATATAACTGTCCGCCATCTGGACCCACAATCTTTCGGACGAGAAACACCTGCAAGCGAAAGAGAAAACACTCAAAGAGGGAGGCAGACGTCAGCTCTGACAGAAGCGCTCTCGGTTGCTTTCCTCACCTTGCCAAAAGAGCCCTGACCGAGGACTTTAAGGAGTTCAAACTGAGACGGATCCGCTTTCTCGCAGCCCTCCTTCACATGATGGGTGATGGGAATCTCTTTATACGTCCCGTCGTCCTGCGCGAACGACATCGGGATGAGACGCTAAACACTCGCACGCGCCGGGCGGAAGGTGCGCCGCCGCTACTTACACAGTGCGAGAAAGACTCTCCCTCCTCCATTGGCTCGTCCATGATCTGATGTCCATTGACCTGCGGACAGATCAGCAGAAAAAACTCATCAGCCCCGTCGACAGCAGCGGATGACTTCTCAAAGCCTGCTCATCGGTGTTTTGTGGGGGGTTTTTTGTGTGCGTGTGTGTGTGTTTTTGTTTTTTTTTCGTCGGGGGCGAGAATATGACTGCAGCTGCCGCACGCCCACTCGCATGATGGAAGATTGAACAGATGAAATCCATGAGTCACATGCGATACGGCCGCGCTTTTAACTCCTCAAAACCGAGGCTGTATTTGTTGTCAAACAGTATGGAGTCCATACTTTAATCTGGCCCAGCTGTCTGGCTCTCGTCCGGGGCCCCCGTAAAGCCCCTCGGTATTAAGCATTCTGGCTTAATCCCCGGCCGGCGCAAAAAACAACACCTCTGACCGGCCGGGCTCGGCGTTCAGCCTCCACCTCTCCTGCTGATGGTGAAAACGCCGGCGGCTTTATTTCTCCGCTTTAGTTTACTCATATTTACAAAAAGGAGGAGTCTGTTTCATGTCTCCTTTCTTCAATGGAAAAAAGAGAGAGAGATTTATTTTAGAAATAAACGCAACAAATCAGCAGCTGGGTGAAAAATCAAACGGAACGAGAAAACTCTACCAGAATGATATCACCGTCAACATTTCACCTCGGTGTGTTTGTGTGCGCTGAATTCCAGCAAGGCTCTGAGGAGGGAGAATGAGTCATAGCCGCTACGCGAGCCCACTCAGTGGGCGGAGCCACCGGCAAACACTCGTGTGCATCCAACACAACGGAGGCCAGCGGAGCACGTTTCAGCCGCAGCGGTGCAAACATCCAGATTACCCATCGGAGCCCAGCAAGGCGCTGCGCAGACTCCAAAAAGGAGAGGAGGAGAAGAAGAAGGACAACAACCACCACCTTTGTGCGACCGGTTAAGACGTGAACATCCAGGCCCGGACAAAAAGCAAAAAGCCTGGGCGACGCTTGTGTCATAATTCACACATTCACTCCCACCTTTTGCTGTGGCTCATCGCGGCCCACACTCGCAGCACACCGAGGCGAGCCTTTTCCAGCCCCCCTTTCAAGCCGTCGCAAAGGCATCCAATCTTCAATTCACAGCGATAAATAAAAGCCAAAAGTGCCACGAAGTGAAACGAAGAGGATGAACACTCGAGGTTTGGAGTAGAAAAGTGATCCCTCGTGTATCAGTGAACCGCTGCCGTCATCAGCGGTTCACAGGCCACGGGTTCAGGGTCAAACGTTTAAAAGCCCAACAGAGATTCAAGTGCCAAAGGTCATCAGTGATTGGCTAAAATACTGAAAAGTCATGTATTAAATGACGCATCTACTGTAAAATTTTTGACAAATGCTTTGATGTATAAATAGGAGTCAATAATAAACAATAGGATTTTTTAAATACTTGTTACGTTTGGCAGCTTTTTGTTGTTTATTTCCAGCTTCTGGACAAAGTTCAATGAAAATCTACACGACTTTGATTTGTAAAACACTAGATCAGAGAAGGAGACACTTTTAATTTAATTGAATTTCTAAACTTGACCAAAATAGTTATGCTTATTATAATGAGATTTAGAATTGATCATATCTCTAAATTTAACTTTTCTAAACTAGTTGTGTCACCTGGAAAATATGATTAAACGAAGTTACTGTGTGCAGTTTAGTGACATCAGTGTCGGTTATTGTTTTAAGTAATGAGAGAAGTCCGTTTCAAATGGGAACTTTTCTCAAAACCAGTAGTTGTTTGTGACAGTTACTTTTAAAAGTCGTTTTATCAATCATCACTTTCATCATGATATCAGCAGCAATACTAAACGTTATGTTAAAAGTCAGAGCCCATATTGTCGCCCTTTCTGCCAAGCGTTTATTATCTCAACCAGAATAGTCCTGAGACAATAAAAAACCTCAGAAATTATAGTTAAAAAAAAAAAGCAGTGAGAAAGGTACGCTACGTTATTAAAAATTCAGATACATCTCTTAAGATAACAGAAAAGCGATTGACATTTTTCCACAATATATTCTATACCAATCCAGATTTTGGTGACTATAAAATCGTTTACTTTTTAAAACTGTAGTAACTACAGATGAATTTATCACTTTTTGCTGCCAATTTGATTTGTTATTTTGAGAGCGGACAGATAAGAGAAAGAGTGCGCAACTTTTTCTCTTTTTCTCTTAGATCCAAGACTACTACCTGTAGTAGACTTGGATCCATAACGTAATGAAATAATAATAATAGATATGCTTCTCGCCTTTATGTGATTTTTATGAGAATTGCAGCTTGCAACTCTTTGGTTCCAAGGTCATTAAGGAAAAGTTTTAGAAATTTGAAAGAAAACGGAACAAAAAAAAAGAAACAGAAAACCTTTGACTCCTCTACCGTAACATGTAGACGATTATGGTTCAAAAAAAGAATGGAAGAGGCTGCTTTAATCATAATGTGGCTTTAAACCTCTCACCGTCAAGTCAGTCCGAAACTATTGGACCGGCAGTATGAAGAACAATCCCCGAGATAAGCAGGTCCAGGATGGTGGAGATGGTTCTGCTTCACTTGGAAACCTCCCTTACATTCAAAAACTATGTAATCACACACTGAAACAAGCCCAGGTTGGGACAGTGCATGGATTTAAGACGCGTTCTGGCATCTAATCGTAGGAGTCGCCAGTGAAACACAAAGCAAGGTGTCAATGAAATGACTGCATGTGAACTTATGTTGAACTAGTTGTTCATTATTAGTTTCATATACTTTGGGGAAAAGTTGTCTCCTCGTTATTTTGAAGAATTGCCTCAAATTACAGGTTAGACTGAAAAGCTGGTTCATCTTCCTGAAACAACTAATAGTTAGGTGGTGATTTTTAGACGACTTTTATTTTTAATCGCCGTGATTTCACGCGTGACTTTAAAACGTTATAACTGTTTGTAACTGTTCCATAGAGTCCCGTAATCTGGGCATAATTTGGGACCCATTTAATTCCTGTTGACAAACCGACGCTAAAGTTGTGCAGCAGTCCGATTAAAAGCCGCAAACTAAAAACAAACAAACAACAAAAACAGGCTCAAAAAGTTTATTTCACATAAACGACTCACTTAATAAGCCCGTAATTACTTATGCGACAGGGTTCGTTCGCAACTTGTCACCAACTTTCGAGGCGACAAGAAATTAGCCAACAAGCTAGCCTAGCGAGCGCTAGCGCTAAATGCGCTATGCTAGCTGTGAAGTATAAACTCCCCCGGGAGCTGTTAGAAGAGCGGCGGACGACAAAACGAAGCGCTTGTTTTGGGTGGATAAATGTCGCAGCCGGAGCACAAAGTTGAAAATCATTCGCGAAAGTCCAGAGAGAGTGTCGTGAAACGAACATGCGGCGTCGGAGCGACTGGATTAAATAGAAGCAGCTGTTAGCCCGAGCTAGCGCGTTAGCATGCATCACAGTGCGCTGCAAATCGTGACGCCAGCACCAGCATAACACGGCTAACTCCACCGGACGTCACAGCGCTAGAACACAAACAAACAAACAATGCCGATAAGATTGGTATGCAAAGCACGCATTAGTCCACTCACCTCGCTGCTAACGCTGTTTACCTCCATCTTGTGCCAGGATTCCTCTCTCTAAGTCTAAGGCATCGTAGTCAACCTAGAGCCCCTCTCCACGCTGCATGTCTTCCCCTCTCCGTGGACGTCCGCGCGGCTCGCTCTGCTTCGCTGTCCGGACGCCCCGGGTCGAGTGGCTGCGGACCGCTGCTGGGAAGGGATGCGAGCTCGTACGCGTGGTGGGGTGGGGGGGGAAGAGTGTTGCTGTTGCCGACAGGACCATAAGCTCGCAGAGAGCGCCGCTCACCCTGCCATGGAGATGCGAATATGGCGGCTACTGTGGTACCTGACCGTCGGTGAATGAGAGTTTATTGACGTATGTCATGACGCAGCTCAGTTAAGGATTTCCCCCAGTCCAAAGCAGAGCAGCAGCTCTCCAGACGGAGAGGAGGGGAGCGTGGATGATGATGATGCTGCTGCTGCTGCTGCTGTGGGAGGGGGAGAGAGGGAGGGGAGGATTTGGTGCTGCGTGTCACCCGCTGTGAATGACACACGCACACATCCGGTGGACGCGACGTCGCGGCTGGCGAACTGAAATGGCAGTCGCCCCGCGGTGACATGCGGGGAGCCTCACGAATTCCTGACGCGCATCTCGACGAGTTCCCACGGCTCCGAGCTGCGTGCGGCTCGGCTGTTTTCGGCGTCAGCTCGCCCGAGCCCGATCCAGGTGGGACGTAAGAGGCTTTACGGCTCATCCGCTTTCCCTCTCCCGGCGCTCCCACCCTCAGAGGCGGGGACAGGCCGCGCGCCCGCGTCTTTGCCGAGGCAAACCCGGACATAACCGAGGAGACCCCTGCCGTCCACCTTCTGATATTCAAATAAAAATGCACATTCCGCTCTGCATAATCTCCCACATAAACAACGCCATTGTTTTCATGTGTGCGTCCTTTGTCCACTTCCTGTTTCAGCGCTGTCTAAAAGTGACACCAAAGCACTTCATTTTCAGCTTCCTCTCCTGTTTATTGTCAGAGTGATCATTAAAAATGCCTCTGAATGTGAAACAAGCTTAACTTGCTGGAATACAAGTTGAGTGGGATGGCAAGGGGAGAAAGGAAAAAAATCTCCTCAGGGGACACTGGGGCAAATCTAAACCTTTGGAGTTTGTTCAACTCCTCCTGAACTTGACAGGAAGTGTGCAACTTGCACACATGATGGATCTTTGAGGACGGACTGCCAAGGAAGGCTTGGAATGATGGAAAAGGATAAACATGTGGATTTGAACACCTTCCTTTCCCCATTGTTGACTATGACGGGGGATCCTATCACTCTTCCACAGTCTGAAAACCTGGAGGCATCAGCCAACCAATAAACTTGCCTGGATCTGCATTTAGGCACCACTCCAGACTTGAATAGAGTTGAAAAGGCAAAACTTAGAATCACATCTCACTTTGTTACTCTACTATGTTTTTATGGTGCAAAGCAATTTGAACCGCTTTGTTGGCGAAAGACGCGACACAAATGAATAAATCTGCCGTTTCGATTTGATTGAACGGGTAATCCACAAAATACATAAATCAATTCTGACAAAAGGTTAATTTCACCCAAGTGTGGTGAGTGTTTCCGGGTTGACGCAAGAAAAGAGGTTCCAACGCGTTTAGTTTAGTTTAGGTTAGAGGTCATTTATTGTTCTCTCCAGACTGGGCCAGAGCAAGGCGAATGATATGCAGTTAAAAAAATAAAATAAAATAAAAATTAAAAAAGGCATTGTTCAGCCCAACAGTCATAGTGAAGCATCAGTCCACAGGCACTGTGCATGGAGTTTACCACCAACCGTCAGACGACGCCCGCCTCTCTGTCAGCTCGCCGCTCGAACGAGTCACTTCAGCTCTGTCCCTTCTTCCTGCGGCGGCTCCTCTGATGCAGAGGGCTCGGTGACATCGGCGGCCGAGCGGTCTTGGTGTGCGTCGACCGGCGGCGGCTTCTCGCCAGCCTGAGCCGAGCCGTCCGCCCGCGTTCTGTGGTCGGGCGTCGGATCCGTCTGGGCGTTTCGCTCCTCCGCCGCGTCCCAGTCCGGGTCTGAAGTCTGAGGTAGACTGGCCAAAAGTTCCTACGCACACGTCCAGCAGGCGTCAGGTTGGAAACGTGCAAACGGATTTTGTTACCTTTCGAGCTTGAACGTTTGGAAGTGCACCTTCTGTCTCTCCAGGTCGTTGTCCCTCACAGCGCTGAGCAGGCTCTCTGTGAAGTCAGCGAGCTCCTGGTATTTCTGTTTTTGGTTCTCTAGCTCGTTCTCTAGGAACTGCACCTCCTCGTGCTGAAAAAGAAGAAGGGTTCCATAAACGAACGGATAACATTACAGTTCTTTTAAATCTGTTTTTTTTTTTTTTATGATTATTATTTAAACTGAGCCACACAAACAGTCTGCTCAGTGTGAAAGTGTTCTCACCTTAAATTCCAGCAGGTTCTGCATTTGCTCGAGGTCTGACACCATCAGGTCGCCGTCTTCATCAGCTTCTTCATCCTCATCGATTACTTCGATCTTCTGCCAAAAACACGCATCGGATAAAATGACCCTTCACAGAAGACATACCTGTGCCTGCTTTTAAAAACTGTATTGCTCTACGTTTAGCCAGTACAAATATCGCTGTACTCTCTGTTCTACGATATCCTGTTTTCCACACTTTGATGTTTAAAGGTTTTCTGAACACGTCGTTGAAAATGAGAATTTGTTCTCATCTGGTTACTAAAACAAAAAAAAAAACAATAGGGTGTGCTGGATGAAAGCTTTTTAACGTAAGGCCGTGCAAATGTTTCTATGCAAGCAGAACCTTTCCACGTTATGCCCACAAACAATGGCTTGTTTTCATGGGACTTTATGTGACAGAGCGACACAAAGTATCGCTTAGCCGCAAACGGAAACGATCGTTTTTTTTGTTTCCGTACAAAAAGAAAGTTGGAATAAGGCGGCGTTTGCGTTCGGCCGTCTTTCTTTTGCATTCGGTTGCTTTCATGAAAAGGGCCACAGACGTGCAGAGAGAGCTGCAGTGAAACGGTTCAGATCACAGCACAGACGCACCAATACGATGTTAGTATCGGTGCCAGTATTGATCCTGATAATGAAAATCAAATTCTAGATCTGGGGCCGGTGACAATGTGCCCGGTCTGTAAGGGCAGATCTATTCAGTCTAATTCTATGCTTTGTGCTCTGAAGGATCTCATGTGATCTCATGCTTTATTAATTATTCAACATTATATTTAGAATTCCCAGTTGCACTTTTTGAACCGTTTGAAAGAATTCCAAAACAGACAGCTTTTTGCTTTAATTATGTTTTTGTTTTTGTTTTTTTTTTACATCAGCTGTTCTACTCCTAATTTCGCTGACTCACCACAGTAAAGTTGTTTCTACATGGTTGACCAAACTTGTGAAGCTATTGGTGTGCAATGGTGTTGTACAGATTTATGAAGTAAATTTTGTAATTCAGTACATTTCTGTCTGTGTTTAAAAGAAACACTTTAAGTCAATTCGGCTCCGGTGTTCTGTGTCAGACTGGTATCTGGCCACGTGTTAGAAAGGCTTAAACAAAGTCCAGCAGAGAATCTGTTGAGACCTGAAAACTTGATGCTTGCAGATCTGCTCTGAAAGCATCAGTCGGAGCTCGAGTTGTTTTGCGAAGAAGAAGAACGGCCAGCGGTTCAGCAGATGTGCCTTTTCTGATTTAAAAACAACGTGAAAACTCTCATGTATCCTCTTTTCTTTTCCGCTTGTGTTGATTGACAACATGCAGGCTCAATAAAGGCCACTGGAGTTTGTGATTGTGACGACGTAAAACGTGGAAAAGTTTGAGGAGGGTGAATAGCTGCTGAGGCACTGAAGCTTTGGTCCTTCAATCTCAGGTAAAGTTTTGCGTTTCGACCAATCCAACAAGATATGTGTTTACTCTCCCATCCCACGTTCTTTGGTAAAGAGCAAACTGCAACTTTCTACCGCGGCGCCAGGTGACTGATGAAATACCACATTATTGGCCAGTGGAGCAGCAGCGGACGCGTAACTTTCATCGTCTCCGTCTCTGTGGTGCGAATCGACTGTCCCGTCTGTGTTTGAGAACACAAAGCGAGAGATGAATCAATAAGCGCACGAGTTCCCGCGTCCAAATGAACCGGCGGGCCCCACCTTCGGACATGCAGACCGAGCCGCCGTCGTTCAGGTCATCCGCGAGTTCGGGTGTCCTGAGGTGATCCTCGTCGGGGCTGGCGGCCGCCGGGGACTGGCTTCCTGGAGACGGGTTGGTGAACACGGCGGGCCCGCCTTTAGGGGGCGGGATTTCGATCCCCATCAGGCGGTACTTCCTCCGTCTGTTGCTGATCCACGTCTGCATGAAGAGATTTACGCAGGAGGCGACATTGAGAGGAAAGTTGAGGTTCCTCTGAATTTGTGCCAGAATCTGGTTTTCAGAATTTAGCCTGTTTCAAAAAAATGTAAACAAAACAGTTTAGTGAAAAGTTCGTGAAAAGAATAAAGGAAATAAAGGGGGGAAGAAAACAAAAAAGAAAGCATGGAGGAAAGACAGAAAGAAAAAAAGAAAGAGAAAAACAAAAAAATAAATGAAGAAAGAAACAATAGGGGAATGGAAAACAACCAAAGAAGGGAAAAAAAGTCAAAAGAAAAAGAAAGAAACAAAAACAGAAAAGAATAGAGGCAGAAACAAAAAGAAATGAGGGAAGAAAGAAAGAAAAAAGGAAAGAAAAATCACAAAAAAGTAAAATGAAAAAACAAAAAAGGAAGGAATAGATGAAAAAAGAAAGAAACCAAACAGAAAAATGAAGGAAATAAACATTGAAACAAAAAGAGAAGCAAAGACAAAAGAAAACAAGAGGATGGAATAGAGGAAAGAAACAGAAAACAAAAACATTGAAAATGGAGGAAAGAAACAAAACAAAACACAAAAGAGGTAGAAAGAAAGTCTTTCCCCAGAATCTATTTCCTTTTTCCAACCGACCCAAATCTGAACACGACTTAAGCTAAACCTTTGACTGCACAGGAGCTTTGCTAAATGTTCTCCTTTCACATTGATTAGAATCGTTTCAACCATCCCAACCAGAAAAGTTACTAAATGCTCAGACTTCCTGTGTTCTCTCTGAAAAACCATTTTTCCTTTCTGGCACCAAACATATCCCTGTAAGTGAGAAGGCAAAGGGCTGGAAGTGTGTGTGTGTGTGTGTGTGTGTGTGTGTGTGTGTGTGTGTGTGTCTGAACCAATCCAGATTAACTATATTTAGCCTAAAAGCATTCCTACACTGGCCCCGATATATATCACTGCATGATTTTTAAACAACTTTGTGTAAACAAGTTCAAAAAGAAAAAAGTCTGTGACCCAGAAAAGCTGCTTGTTCCAATTTTGTGACGGCGCTCAGGAGAATCCACAGACGTCCCTCTGGTTCCGTCCGGTACATTCACATTCATCTTTAGCTGGACTTTAGAGCCAAAGCTAAATAAAAAAAACCCAAGTGAATCGGTTCATGTCTGGATTGCGTTTCCGGTACAGACGCAGCCCGAGGGGAAAGTCGCGAGAGGGATGACCGGATGACGCCTCACATCCAAACTAACGGTCAGGAATCCCAAGGAGCTGAAACGCACGCGGCTCTTCAGGCTTACCCCTCGGCGAAGGGCTTTACCTTGACGATTTCAGTGTCCACGTTGAGCTGGTTGGCTGCGGCGGCGATCTTCTCTCTGCACACCGAGCCCAGACTGGTCATGCCGCGGTCCCAGTAGCGCTTCAGCTGGACGAGGTCGCCGTCGCTGAACTGGGTCCGATCCTGCAGCTGCGGGGGGGCGACAAGCAGACGGGAATTGGACCGGTAAAGGGGTTCCGGTGCAGCTTTGAAAAGTCGAGAAAAAGTCTTGAAATTGTTGTAGCGGTGCCGTGCGGGAGAAACATAATTAAACGAGGAGAAATGTTTGGATTTCAAGATTCCCTTACGATTCCTAAAATACAAACAAAAGTACTTTTTATTCCCCTGTAAGCGTCTAATTTCTTAACAAAATGAACAAAAACAAACATTTTTAGACACTTCGGTAGCCAGTCCTCAGTAAATGTTTGAACTTTTAAAACAAAAGATGAAAAATTGCAGCGCCTGCAGAGTTCGAGCGTCACCTACGTGCAAGAGAAATGACCAGATCGTTCTTATGAAAGCAAGCATTGCTGCCCGCCACTGCAGGACGGCAGGAAAGGCCCACAGTGATGTACAATCTGGGCTCCACGGCGGAGAAAATAATAAATAACAAAACAAGGACCATCTGCTGGAAGAGGTCAGACCGAGGGAGCCACTTTCCGCTCTCCACAGCGAGCACATGAAGACCGAACAAGTTTGATTTATTAGAACACGAAGGCCTCCTCTCTCTAAAAACAACATGGCCGACAGATTCGGCGCGTCTGAACCAACCGCAAGATATTTGGAGTAACATCCTGTGGAAAGATGAGACTGAAACGGAGGCATGTGGCAATAACCCACCACGTCAGATGTGGCTGCTTTTTATAAGCGGAGCCACCGTCTAAAAACACGAGGTAAAACCGTTCCAGTGGTTAAGTTAGTAAAAAAAAAAAAATTTTTTTAAGTTATTATTTCAAGAAAGTTGTACAAATAGCTGTTCTTGTATAATTTTTTTTTTTTTTTTTACTATTGTCAGAAATTTTAATTGAGAGCCCAACATAGAGCGGTGCAGATGGTTTTAGAAACGTTTTACAGAGGGGAAAACAAAACACACCGTCTCCATGGAAACATGGTGGTCAGAAAATATTGGAAAATGAATTGGGCAAAACACAAAGACAGTCCTGGAAGAAAATACGTCACAGTTTGCTTGATGTGATGACATGATTTTCATCAGAAGTTGTACCTTTTTAAAGTATAGAATTTCTTTTTTTTTTTTTTTGTGGCACAAAAAACAAAACAAAATAACAACAACAAAAAAAAAACCTTTGTGAACCTTCATTTAGGAACTCTAGTAGTTGATCACAAATACTCACTGTTCTCTTTCTGGAGCTGTTGATTACCCAGGGGGCAGCAGACACACCGAGTGAAGGCTGCGTTTAAAAAACACAAGTTAATCACATTAAATCCCTCTGAGGAGAAACGACACACGAAATAGAAACCTGTCCCTACCTGTGCGCTGGGTTCGCCTGGAAGTGAGGTCTGTACTGTGAGGGAGTAGCTGCCCTGAAGTGCCGCGTTGCCGGGATGCGCCGCGTTGCCGGGATGCGCCGCTGGTCTGGAGCCCGTGGCGGGAGGAGTGCGGTTCCCCTTGGCGACAGACGCTTCGCCTCCCGCCGGGCTGGTCACCGGCTGCTCCCTGTGGATGTACGTCTGGGCGGCCATGTTGGCCAACTCCTCCTCCCTCAGCCACTCGTCCTCTTCGTTTCCCGTTTCCATGGCAATGGAGAAGTTGTGACCGGCATCCAGAGGGTGAGGCGCAGGCCTGCAGGTCTCCTGGCTTCTTGGAGCGGACGCTTGCCCGGACCTCGGGCGCTCCTTGTCGCCCGTCTCCGACAGGGTGAAGACTTGCTGAATCCGAGGCGTCTGATCGGAAGAGGGCCCCGCGTTCTGGGCTGGGAGGGAGGCTCGAGGCTTTTGCGGCGCAGGCGGTTGAGGTTGGGGGTTGGAGTGAGGTCTGGGCTGAAGCTGAGATTGGGATTGTGAAGACGACGACCAAGGGCGGGTTTGCACAGTACCGTATTGTCTAGTCCAGCTGTGGGGTACCAGCCCTGCGCCGGCACTTATCCCCCCATCCCCAACGGATAAAGTGCCCTTCCTAATTGCAGTGTAGACTAAAGAACCTGAGGCAGACGTCAGGGGTGGGAGTGTGGAAGAGGGAGTCAGTAACTTGGAGTGGATGGGTGAGGACGTGGAAGTGCTCCTGCTCTGCAGAGCTTGGTTGATCAGAGACGAAGACGTGCGGATGGAGATCTCGGAGTCCGACTGAGACTGTGGGGCTTGAGGCCTCGGTCGAGAGCGGGGAGCAGGGTTCAGAGAGTAAATCCCAGTCAGTATTACGTCGTTGTTGTTGTTGTTGTTGCTTCCGCTGCTGAGGGGTGAGGATGACGACGGAGAGGAAGACGCTGAAGAGAGAGCGGGGAAAGACGAGGATGGGGGGAGGAGGTGTACGCGGTTCTGGATGTTTCGGGCTGCGGCTATATCAGCAGGAAGCAGCGCCCCCGTCGCTAGGCTGTGATTGGACAGCACGCTTCCAGCCAGGGCGGAACCGGAGAGCAACCCTCCAGCTATCCCGTGGCTCGACAAGGGATGAGACGCGCTTCCGTTCTGCTCGATCTTGGAGGCCAGTTTTCGTCGTTTGTTGCCAACCCATGTCTGCAGGAAAGAAAACGTAGGGTCTGTTCAGGGACCCGATCCAACAAGGAATCGGGACAAGACTTTACCGAAGGTATCGGCAAAACACACCTACTCTACAAACCAGACTCATTTCCTATAAAGCAAGCGGTCTTGCTTCCTTCCCGCTTTTTCACGGCTTACCCGGACAACGCTGAAGTCCAACTTGGCCTCTTGAGCGCACTGCAGAATCAGCTGGAAGCAGGCCTTGCTCTGGTTGGTCATCCCGTTCTCATAGTAGCGTTCCAGGATCCTCTGCTGCTCAGCCGTGAATACAGACCGAAGGTTCATCTGACAGGCAAGCAGAAGGACGGAAACCCCTCAGATCACAACAAACCGGCCGCTGATCCAACTTTTTCACGAAGGCGTATATAAGGTGATGGGATAAAGGGCCTATCCGGCCTTTAAAGGAGAATCTTCTGCTATGACAGAGTTCCTTTATTTCTAAGCACTGGGGAATACTTTGCTATTGTTAATAGTGACCTACTAAATTAAATAATGCTATTATTTCAAGCTCAACAAAATATTTGCTGTAGCAATTGCAGTGAAAATGGGTCTTTAGAAAGTATTGACTCAGTGGAGGTGTGTGTTGCACTTCATCGTGAAAACTTAAAATGGAAGCAACATATCTTTTTTCTTTTACTTAGCATCTGTTGATTTTTACCTGACTTTATTTCTGTCAGATTAGATAGCAAGCAAACCAAGATCCCGAGTTTCTCGTGACAGATTTTCAGTTGGACTCAGATAAGGACTTTGACTGGGCCACAAGTCAATACGCCTGAGCTTTCATTCCATCAAAGCTCAGGCGTGCTGTCCTGGTCCTTTATCAGTCTAACTGCATTGTATGTTAATTTCCCCCAGGGATGAATTCCTGTACTAGAACATATTTATGTTATTTAGCATATTTAGACTTGACATACTCACAGTCTGCAGGCCACGCCTCTGTGGCCACGCGTCCATGTCACTACTAGAGGGGAACGAGGCAGCCATGCAGATCACAGCACCACCTCCATTTTTCTAGATGCCCGCTGTCGACTTTGAAGTCGTCTCGCCACACTGTGCCTCCCACACCTCTGTGTGAAATGGCTGAGGAGGAAAGCAAAGCGGACATTATCTTTATTCCAAGCGAAAAAGAAACAGCGTGTGCACGGTGCGGAGGGCCATCGAAAGCGTAGCTTCCACTGTATCTTATTTGCGTGAGATCAGCACTGGATCAGGAGAAATTGATGGAGTTAATAATTCCTGTGACGATTGATCTGTGTTGGATTGTATAACTTTGTCTTTTTCACCACACAATTTACACTTGTGTCACGCTTAAAAGAGTTGCATTTGATTGCTTACTGTAATTACAATGTAACTTCTCAATGCTTTTGTGTTTAAAAAAAATCTCGTATGTGTTAAAAACAAAAACAAAAACACAAAGTATTAATTTATCAAGTAAAATGTATTTCACATGATTGTTCTGTGCAACAATAATTGTGTGCGTGTTTTTTTAATCATTATTATCATGGTTTTATTGATTTTCCTCTCTGAACAAATGAAATAATATTTAGACATTTTTTCTATCTTATAAATATTGCCATATATATATGTGTAACTATTTTCATGAAGCCTTAATGTGGCTACGATTAAAAAAAAATTAAATAAAATAAACATGGCGTTAAGTCGACCGACTTATTAAGTATAAAGTATGAAGTGTGGCCCATTCGGAGTTTTAAGGAGGGTTTGGTAAACACAAAGTCCCACACGGGAATGTTGTGCGACCAATAAGCACACAGCAGGTTTATTTTGGCAGGCGGACTGCGCATGGCTACAGTCAATATGGAATCTCTGCGGCGAGAATTAGCAAACAAACAGCGCGCACGTCAACCGAGTCCGCCGTCAACGCGTCAGCCAACGGCTTTAAAAACTCACGAGCCACGCAGGAAGCGCCTGACTAAACTCCACGACCGGGACCGAGAAAGTGAACAGACCCGGGGGGAGAGCCGCTACGCCGCGGCGGCCGTGCAGGCCCAAACAGCCGCCGCGCGCGAGCCACTCCACGCTAAGCTAGCGTTAGCATAGCTTCCCCCCACACCCCCAATGGATAGCCGCAGCTAAAGTTTTCCTTCAAATCTATGATTTCCCGATCCCGGAGAGCTTCGTCCTGCTGGCCCCGGCCCCGGACGGGAGGAAAACCAAGCCGCTCTTCCCCCGCGGGTTTCTCTTCAAAGTGAAATCACTTTTTCTCATACCATTTCTGATGTCAAAATCAGACGGACGCTCCAAATCAGCAGATTTCTTCCCCGGTCCCCCTTTTTGCTAGACAATGAAATCAGAATGTCCCGATCATCAATTCTAATCATGATTGTGACGTGTGCGCAGACAGGAGCCAATGAGCGCCCGAAATCAAGACTGTGACAGCCGAAGAGGGCTGAGGACCGAGTCCCGTGGCCCCGCCCACCGTTGACTTTGTTCTGCGGGCTGCTGGAGGGGGAGGTCACGCAGTACGGAAGCAGGCAGTGGGAAATGGCCTGTTTCCTCCTCACAGTGGGATTTGTTGAAGTGATGTAGCGCATTAGTGTTATTTTGGATCGGGCGCGGATATTCACAGCTGGAGCAGCTGAATGGAGATGCTCTGCAGAGCCTGAATGCAAATGTGTGAAGATGCAGGCCATAATTAAACCAGACATATATATATATATATATATATATATATAAAATGATAATAGTAGTAATAATCTATATATATATATATATATATATATATATATATATATATATATATATATATATATATATGTCATTTTTCTTGTTTCATTTCCAATGTTTAGATGTTCTGAATCCAAATATTAAATGTTAGCATCATAAATTAGTTCCTGCTTCCACATAACAATGATAATAATAATTAAAAAAAACTTGTCGACTGATTTTTCTTCTTGTTTTTTTCTTTTTCCAGACTCATGGAGGTGATGGTACACAGCAAATGGTGACCTGCATATGTTACACTTTAAGAGTAAAGTTTACACCACACTCAGTGATCATTCAGGTCCAGATTCCCAGTGTTGAAAGAGTATTAAATTTATTTATTTATTTATTCATTAAATAAATAAGTGCTCATTCTGTGAAAGTGATGTAGAAACGATAGACCATGTCTTACTTAGACTTGGAAAAATATCAAATGAGTGAAATGTACGGTATATTACCAGACTTGTGCAGGACCTAACGGCATACACTGGAGCTAATTCAGCAATAATATCATCACTCAGCGAAAAGATTCCCACAGTTAAGCTCGTCCTAATAAACATTGATTAACGAGCCAGCGGATCTACCGGGGATCCAGGTAGAGTCCAGAGATGTGCATCGTAGCGGCTCTTCATGCAGGGCCGGCCCAAGGTTACATGGGGCCTTAGACAACCCTAACCCTCCACCCCCCAAAACCCTTCTTACTAAGACCCTCAGCATCACTAACATGTTTGAATATTGATAAGGTGAATCTGTGAGAGGGAGACCAGGTTTATTGGCCGAGTTCAAAATCAATCACTGATCATTGGTATTGTATTTGTGAACAAACCCAACTCAAACACAAAGATTACACCATATTGTAGCCATAGTAACACAACAATCAAACTATCAAGATGATTCTTTAAACTTTTGCAAAGTAAACTTCCTAATTAAATCCTAAATGTATTTTTTTTTCTCAGTTGAATCCATTAAATAAAATTTAATAACATTGTAATTCTCTACCAATGAATGCTACAAGTTTAGATTTATGCTCTGTGTTACAATTAAACCATTTCTGGGGCCCCTGAATGTCTGGAGGCCCCTGAATGGCCCCTACCAGCAGCAGTCTTATAATTCTAGATCTCAGAGGTGCTAACTTCAAAAGGTTATATATGGAGTTAAACCCTTTTGAGCTTTTTTTTTTCTATCTGTCAATCAGTATGCAGCCAAGTTGTTCTAGAGGTTAAATAAATATTATTAGGGATTAATTAGTAAAATTTCAGCAAATTTGCTTATTTCACAACTTCATAACCTTTGACCTTCTCTCCTCTGGTCTGTTTACCAGCTGCAGTCTCAGATCAACTCTTCCCTCCAGGATTGTCAGCAGCAGAAACAGCAACTTTATACCTGTTGGGAAAAATATATTACAGTTGCTTTGCATTGTCCCCTGATGATGGCAGTGATATAGTAAAACAGGTTGTTGCTATGTTGTTGTTCGGTGTTTGTGTTCAATGTGCCCCTTTTTTAAATTTGAGCCCCTGCCCCTCCAAAGGTCTCTGCACGGCCCTGTCAAAATGAATGGCAAAACAAAACACATCCAAATTTGCTGCAATAATATAAACTCGTGGTTACTTGAATGCACTGTTGTCAGAGAGAGAGAGAGTGTGTGTTTGAGTGCGTGTGTGTTCCTCGTGTGATAAATGGCGGTCAGCTCCTGCAGTGCTGGAGTCAGGAATGTGCTGCAACCTCGCGAAGACGGATGGAACTGAACTGTTGGGTTCTTGTTTAAGATTTATTGATTGAGTCACATTATTTATTTATTTATTTTAACTTCTTCATTTGTTTATTTTTCAACGCCGCTCTTGTTGAATTCATTCCATGACGTCACCCGTCTTCCACAACCCGCAGCAGGGGGGCGCTGCGCCTCACAGCGCGGGCGAGCTCGCGCTCCGGCGCCCGACGACTGAAGCCGATCATCACATCGGAGAGAGAAAGAGAGAGAGAGAAAGAGAGAGAGAGAGCGGCGACCTGCTGACACCTCCTCACCTTGCGCTGTGGCACGAACTGCTACCGCAACAGGGCTGCCATGGCAACCCCTTTGCTAGCAGCTGGAGCGCTGCTAGCATTTAGCATGTCTCCGTTCATTAAAACCAGCTGCGGTGGAGGCTATAGTGCTAGCAGTTGTGCCTTATAGCGGTACGATTTAGTACAGGGTTGCATAAAGCCACTTTCTCCTTGTGTGTGTGTGTGTGTGTGTGTTTGTGTGTGTGTGTGTGTTTAGGTGTGTGTGAGAGAAAGAGAGAGGGGGGGACCTACAGGGGGGTACAGAGATCCTCCCTGTATGGTGTGCGTTGCACCATTCCGTATTATGCGTGGTGCCCCTCGTGATGCTGCAGCGAGGCGGGCGGGAGGAGTAGAGGGGCGGGGAGGGGTCGCTCCATCTCCTCGCGCGGCCCCTCCGAATTCACTTCTCACAGAGCGCGCGGCGCTGCTGGCGGGAAGGCACGAGAGAGAGAGAGAGAGCGAGAGAGAGAACCACAGAGGTGGGAGGGAGTGTGTGTGCGTGTGTGTGTGAGAGAGAGAAAGAGAGAGAGAGAGAGAGAAGGGAGATAGCGTGTGCGTGCGTGTTTGTGCGCGCGTGCGGATTGCACCACCGCATCCCGTTCACCGTTTCTGCAGGCGGCCGAGCTCCGATGGAGATAATAAACCCGCGCTAGGGGCTTTTCTCTTTTCTTTTCTCTTTTTTTTTATTTTATTTTTTACTCCCCCCTGCCCCCTTCCTCCTCCTCCTCCTCCTCGTCCTCCATCCTCTGATCCAGATGTGACCGACAAGTCGTTGCATGACGCCCGCATTCAGTCCCGCGCCGCTCACCTCGGAGAGACTGTGACACCATGGCTTTGGTTATGGAGCCTATCAGTAAATGGACACCGAAGCAAGTGCTGGACTGGATGAAAGGTAAGCGGGGCGGCCACGCTCTGCGCCGCACCACGCCGCTTGTGGCTATAGGATGGCGATGACGCGGCGGCGGCGGCGGCTGTTGCTGCCGCTGCTGCTGCTGCTGGTTGTGATGGTGCAGGTTGGTGCAGGTTGGTGCAGGTTGGTGCAGGTTGGTGCAGGTTGGTGAGGAGGCCACAATCTGGGCATGAGTGTTCCCCTCGCGCTCAAAGCTGCTGCGGGACTGTGACGTGGGGGGCGGGGTGGCGGAGGAGGTGGCGGGAGGGGGTTGAAGTGACCGATGAATTAAAAAGCCACAAAACGGCGGATGAAGAGGTGTGAGCAGTTGTCGCGGAGGATCATCATCATCATCATCATCACCATCATCATCATCATCATCTGCACCATCACCACCATCATCACCATACAGCGGCGGCGGCGCTCATCAATGAATGAGGAGGAGATGTGTCATCTTCACTCGCTGGCACATGCCCTCCAGCGCACATCTCCACGCGCCGTGAAGGCTGCTGCGTGCAGGAGTGTGGCGCGCGCGCGCACTCACTCACTCACTCACTCACTCACTCACTCACTCACTCACTCACTCACTCACTCACTCACTCACTCACTCACTCACTCACTCACTCACTCACTCACTCGCCGTCAGCCAGTTTCAGCACCGCGGACAGCGCAGTGCTCACTGGCTTTCTTTGCAGCGCGCCTCGCATATATCGGCGCCAACCAACGAACGAGTAATCGAATAGGAGCGCGTACGAGTCTATGTGTGTGTGTGTGTGTGTGTGTGTGTGTGCGCGCGCGCTGGCGTGCGTGACCGTTTCACACACGTTGCTCATTCCACAGAGAGCTGTGAAAGAAAGCTGCGTGAGGCCTGCTGCTGACAGACGACGTTAAAGAAGAAAGAAAGGAAGGAAAGAAGGAAGGAAGGAAGGAAAGCTGGTGGCGTAGCTCGGTGCGCGCAACGCTTTTACTTTGGAGCATGACTTAATCACTGGTTGATTGATGACTCCGAGTCGAAACAATTCGCACAATTCATGCTTAAGCCACAGAGTGAGCTACTTCCTGCATCTGTCTTGTGAAGGGAAGGATTTTCGTTCACATCGTTCCACCTACAAATCACACATACGTCACGTGTTTCTTTTGGGATTTATTTATCTATTTATCGTGATACCGCGAAGTTAAGTCCAGTGCTGGAGACATATTTTGGGCAGCGTCATGCTGTCGGGATGCTTCCGCTGGTGGTGGGAAGCAAGAAAGGCTTAAATGCAGGAAACTCGAGACTGGAGATTGAGAATCGGTGGCAAGACTTGGAAACCGATATTCCTCATTAAATCGGTTTAGAATGAGGCGATTTTTTTTTGGGGGAAACACAATTTCAGGTCTTATAGATGACTCGGAAAAACTATTGAAAACCACTCAGAAGATTCACATGGCCATGTTTGCAAATAAATAAAATGACTTCTGAACGCTGTCTGGATTTCATTTAGGAGTGTGTTTGTAAAAGGGGTCAAATACAAATTCACACACTTTTTCAGATTCTCATTTTAACCTCTTTCATTGTATAGCAGCCGCTGCAGTGGACAGCTTCCCAAAGGCCATTTTCTTGTGCTTCTTGTGGATTTTTATGTTATACGGCCCACTGAAGTGGACACTAATGCATCATAAAATACACTATCAACTACTGGCCATCAGTTGCAAATGCAAGAAATTATTTTTGTTCAATCCAATATGGCTGACAGACATATTGGATTATTGGAAAAGCATGCCCTCCTTCTACTGTGGACCACTCTTGCAGGTAAAACAAAAAAAAACAAAAAAACATTGTGACATCAGGAGAACAATACTACAGATATATTTTTAAAATAACAATTTGAAAAATTACAATTGATCACCTAGAAAAATAAAGTTTAAAATATGTTTTTCCTACTTTTTATGCCTTAAGAAAATCTAAAAAAAAAAAAGTGAAAAAGTCCTGACACAAAGGATCATAATTCATCCATGAAAGGGTGAAAACATTTCGAATCTGTGCGTGCCACTTTCTCTGCGGTTTTGACAATTATTGCGATACAGTTTCAAATTAAAAGTCTTAGGTTTCTTAGGTTTCAGCGTAATACGTTGGAAACTGTTTGCAATCTCTCCGCCATCTTGTAAAAACGCGCAAAATATAATCACGTTACTGAATTTTAAAGACTAGCCTGTCAGATGCTATTGACATTTTCAGTTCCACGATAATTTACAGACATCGATTTATCGTCACTGCCCCAGCACCCGTGATTTTCCTTCCTCTTCACTGCTATGCAATACAGTCGGTCGCGGCAGCGTCACACGTCTGCGAGACGCACGAGCGGCAAAATTGGGACAAGCTGGGTGTGGAGACTAATTCAGTCATTCATCGCTTTATTCATTTATGCGCCGTGGAGTGTTTGTTCGGAAAGCTCGACTTCCTGCGTGCTGCTCGGGCAAAGACACTGAACACGACAGAACGTGTTGGATTCGGCGAGAGCCGTTTCCTCCCGAGTGTGTAAATCACACTGTGAAAAACAGGACCGGGCGCGAGAGGACAAACAACATGACTGATGGTGCTTATTTTCGGACACGACCCAAACCCAGTTCTGGTCACACTCTGCTGCCTTTCGGCGGCGTGAAGCTGAGCTTTTGAGCCGTTCGGACTGAGCTACGTGAAATTTGGCATGCAGAAATGTTACTTTTTATTTAAGAAAGAAGAAGAAGAAGAGAGACAGACTTACTTTCTAAATTACAGCAAATGTATTTTGTGCTAGTTTATGATTTCCAACTCATATTCGGTCACAGATTCATCATGAAGTCACATAACAGATAATAGTATTCATCTAGTATTTCATAATTATCTTTTATTGTTTCTTTTTTCTTAAAAAAAGAAAAGAAGCCTGTTTTGATTTCAGATTCTCCTTCACGAACCGCGCGATCAGATCTTGTTTCTTTGGCACCGGTGTAAACCGGGAAGTGTTAATCCGTATTAATCTGCGCGCTTACACGGCCTTAGCGTTGGCCTCTCAGCTGGGATCGCCTCGTCGACGCCATCTTGGTCCAAGTGGACCCGCTGAGTTTTGGAGAGAGGCCTTCGTTTGAAGTCTGCAGCCGTTTTTCTTCCGTCTCATTTGACGCGGGAGAGCTAAACGTTTATGTTGAGGCCTTTTTGTTAGCGTCATTCGCTCATTAGAAATCGGTCGATACATAGAAAGGACTCAGGCTAGATGACAGTTGCAAGGCGGTAATAAGTCTCGCTGGGCGAAGATTGCATGCTGTAACCGTAGGCCTCAAATTACCGAGCCGCAGAAGAAAACAAGAGTGCAAATTTGTGCAAAGGTTATAGACAACTAAACTATAAAATAAAATACCTTTGTGTATTTTATAGTTCTCTGTCCAAACCGCCATCAGAAAACCAAAACTCTATAAACCTTACCGAGATATGAACCTTCAGCTAAACTGAGAGTCCAGCTAATCCACGGTAACTTTGGAGGAGCTGCGGAGTTCCACGGCTCAGACGGTTGAAACGCGTTAAAAGCGACAGCCATTAGTCAGCCATCGCAAGGCGCAAGATTTATGCGTGGGGCTGACCAAACATGTTGCAGGTGACGGCAAAACCCAGCGCTAAAACCGCACCATCTCCTCCACCGCGGCGGCCGCGGCATGCTGTGGGACAGGGACGCTGGTCACAGTTGATGAGAAGACGAGTGGAGCGAGGAGGAGGGGCAAGGAGACCTGTTGGATGATGCAGATGGCTTGATGTCGGAGGAGAGGTTTTCCTTCCTCCGGAGTCAGAGTCGGCCTCCAGAGGCGGAAGGAAGGTTGTTGAGCGCTGATCTATTTTCTGTTCTCATTTCTCAGATTGTAAACATTTTTCCTACTTCACAATTACATGGGGGTGAAACAATTAATCGGACTAATCGTGATTAATCGGTCGGTGATTGTACCTTTAGGAGTATTTTTATGACATTGTACTTTTTGCTTTCACTTGAGTAAGAAAGATATGTTGGAGTGGTGCTGCTCTGACTCGATGCTTTGCCAAAAATTGGCAGAGGGGCAAAACAAACTGGCAAAACTGGTTAAAACGGTTTTTCGCAAGGCGCCATGTGAAACATGCCAAACCTGACAGGTATTTTTGCCATCAATTGTAAGTTTGGCTGCAGTTGCCGGAGCCGAGACAAAGCAGACAGAACGCATCATTGGGCTTTTTGGACAGAGATCAGAAACTTCTACGTACGAACCCTCTACCCCCAAAAAACAAACCAAAACAAAACGAAAAAAAAAAAGAGAAAAACAAGCTGCGGCTCTTTGCAGACAGAAGCTCTTCTCTTGTCATATACAAAGCATGTTAGACGGAGAGATGTGATCATCTGCAGTCTGCCAGAGAAAACCTGACGCTGCTGGATGGCATGCAGACAAAGCAGGCTGAGCTATACATCTTATCCCCCGCCGCTGGAAAGGGGAGGAC
This sequence comes from Poeciliopsis gracilis, assembly GCA_911649635.1. Classification (NCBI taxonomy): domain Eukaryota; kingdom Metazoa; phylum Chordata; class Actinopteri; order Cyprinodontiformes; family Poeciliidae; genus Poeciliopsis; species Poeciliopsis gracilis. Next base: position 1,803,616 of record CAJVRI010001175.1, on the reverse strand, counting down.
TGCTGCTCCGGCAGCAAAATGCCGGTGAGGGCTCACAGAAAGATGACTCATCAGCATTTGTTATGATCTGAACGCCCACACCAGAGGAGTTTCCTATATGATCGCGCGTGTGTCTGTGTGTGTGTCCTCTGAGTTGCGCGTGTAATCGATGACGCAGTCGATGCGTGGTGCTGCGTGCGGCACCTCGGCCCCGGGCGAGGCGCCGGGGGCCTGCCGACACTCGGCCACATTGACAGGAAAATGAATAAGGCCGGCCACTTTTCCTGCAGTAATCTCTCCTCCTGTCCGCGCCTGTCGACGTGTCGGAGCGGTCTAAAAATAATGGCGGCATGTCACACTTCAGTCTGCGGAGAGGAGAGGGGCTTGCGAATAACCGGGAAGCACGTGCACACTTTCACCAGCTCGTCTGAAATTTTTCTATTTTATTGTTTTTCTGTAGTCAGCGCTCGGTGGTTAGACGTGTTTGTGGATGCAGCACGACGAACGGGCCTGGGAGAGCGATTCGGAGAAGTTTAGCACCGGCTGGGTTAGACGACAAAATCCTAACCCATCATCGGACAACCAAAGGAGCATATTACACATGTTGCAAAGATACCAAGACAAATAGATTATCCACCCAAGCAAACATTTCAATGAGGGAGCGGCGTTAAGCTGAGACGCGTCCGAAAGGTCTGCGGTGACTCTGGGGGAGCTGCAGAGCATGACGTCGAGAAAACAAACAAAAGTAGCTCTTCACGTTACGCAAAACACGACGACCCAGTGGTGAAACGTGGTGATAGAGACATCGCAACGAGGGCATCGGAGACAAAACGGAGCACTTCTGTGTGAATGCAACAATAAATCGAAAATCTTACCATCGTAAGAATTAAAAAAAATAAATAAATAAATTACAAACAATACACTTCTAATTGTAAAAAGTTATAAGAGTCTAGTCAAAGTCCAGACTTAAATCTGACAGAGAATTTGACGGGGGTTGTAAACCGGTGAGTACAGACATTCACGATGCAACGTGTCTCTTTTGCAAACTCATTGTTCTCCAAAAGAAACTTTTTAACTCCAGATGAAAGACTCGCAGCCGCAATCGCAGCAAAAATGGCGTTCCACGAAGACGATTGCGTTCTACAAAACAGGTTCGTAACCATGCGTCGCTTTTATTTCACATTACAGAGCTTACATTACGGCCTTGCGTTTGATCATCTAAATCATAACATTCCAACAAAATAGATTGGAGTTACGGGCTGCAATGTGACACAATGAAAAACAAAACAACGAGGAAAAAAGTGAAAACTTTGGTGCGGTATTGCATATGAGGACCGGTACAATCCATCGGACTAAAGAGCGCTGAACGTAGAACTTTCTGCTTTAGGGAGCAAGAAAGGCGAAGTCCATAAAACTGAGCATGGTGTGATACGGCTCACTGTCCAGGGCGGCACAGTATTGCAGGGCGTGTTGCCCCGGACGACATTTTTTCTACTGCTATTCTGGATTCTCCTGCTAACAAGGAGCGAGGCGTCTGACAATGGTGGGAGATACTGCGACGTGTGCATTTGGTTATCTCTAGTTCAACATCTGAAACGATTGGTTCTGCATTGGAGGTGGGATTTTTTTTCCTTGGGGAGTTGGGGGGACAGAAAAGGGCGGGGGCTTACCCGGGGGCTTCATTCAACCAAGAAAAGCCACTGGGGCGTTGAGTCTCGATGTAACTCTTGTGAGGTAGAAGAAGGATTCCCTCTTTAAAATTGGCTCCAGCTTCATATTTGATTCTGTGTCCTGCTGGAAAACACACACACACACACACACACACACACACACACACACACACACACACACACACACACACACACACACACACACACACACACACCCCCTACCCTCCTTCTTCCCACTCCCCCCCGGCTCTTACTGCTGTAGTTTCAGCTGCATTAAACATTGAACAATATTCCTTATTATGGCAGAAAAACGCCCACCGAGGATCTTCTCCCCCCTCCCTCACCTCTTCATACGCACCAAAGAACATTTCACAGACGCAGGCACTGCGTTACGGATGCACATCAACGAGAAGGCGTGCGTTCGCTGAAACACGCGTGCACACGCACAGAGACACAACGGTTTAAATGGGGCATCCGTAGTCATGGAAACCCGATCTGATTGCGTTTGAGTCACGGCACATGTCCCGAGATGAGGTGGCCAAACGCACACATATATGCATAAGGATAATGGGCCATGTTCACACACACACACACACACACGCTGATCAGCTTCTTCTCCTCTTTCATGGCCCGAGGCGGAGAGAGCGGGGGACCCTGATTTAGGGGACCGGGAGGTGCCGAGCGAAATGAAAGAACAGCAGAGAATAAGACGAGAGAAGGAAATGAAGAAGGGGTGGCCGTGATACACACACACGCACACGCACACACACACACGCACACACACACACACACACACACACACACACACACACACACACACACACACACACACACACACACACACACACACAGATAGAGGAGGTTGGATGGGAGATGCTGCGGGCATCACATCAAAGCTCCCTCTCCATCCGGCCCTCTCAGACAGAGGGGCCTGTGTGCGCGCGGTGGGTTTACATGTCGCTGTTCTGGGTTCATGTTGCACCTGTTGTTCCAGAACTGGAGCTTCACACACTGCAAAAACTCACAATCCTACCAAGTGTTTTTGGTCCAGTTTCTGCAGTGCAGACATCTTGAAATAAGATGGAACGAGCTTGCAGGTAACTTTTCAGCAAAAATGTCGGAGCTGGTTTTAAACCAATAATTCCAGAAAGAGGCTTTATGATGTGTTTTCCAGGCACATACATAGTGCCATCCCATAGCACAGCCAAGTAACTACGTTCCCTTCAGTTGATATTGCATCATAATTTAACACCTTGAATTTGGGCATTTGTCTCTTTAAGAAGCTCCTTCTCTTTCCATAACTCCGCCTTCAGGAAGTCGTCACAACATGGCTCCTGTCTCAGTTACTCAACAAGGTTGTTTTTTTTTTTTGTTTTTTTTTTTTACCAGCATTTCAATGAGAAGTGGCTCGTACAATGAGCTCAGCAGATTCACAGTTCCACCAGGTGTTTGCTAATTGCTGCTGGCTAGTCTGGAGGAACTGACAGGGGGGAGTTGCACTGGAGGGCTGCCCTGTGAGGCAGAAGCTCCAGAAGCTTTGAAAATGCAGCTCCAAGGAGGAGATGTCCCTTATGTCTCCTTTATGATGCAGGAGTAAAAGGTCAAATCAGAGCAACATTCAAAATCACCGACAACAAAATGAACCAAGTGAAACCCTCAGCGGCCACGTCCGTCCGCTTCCTGGTGCAATGTCCTTATTTGACGTAAATAAAATCACAACAAAGCAAAACGTGCGCTTCTGCATCCGGCAGCTTCTTCCGACGCCACTTCTTGACTGACAACGTAATCTCACAGAAGTGAATTGAATTGGATTATAAATGGCCTGGATTAGAATAAATTGGATTTTAATTGGGCGAAATGGGACTATTTAATTAGAGTTTGATTCAGCTTGTTTATCTTATTTGGGAAGCGTCGTGAGATGACCTTTTTTTTGAGGGAGGCGGCTCTGTGCGCAAATAAACCAGGCGCCAGAAATTAAATACGTTCAGTTCATCAGCGGAGCGGATCGTAATAACAGCCTGGTAATGACAAAACAAAGACAAATACAGGTTGTACATACTGGCCTCTGTTATTCGAACGTCTGTAATGATGCAGACATTATTTATCAGTAGCTCTTCTGAAGATGGGTAAAAGGCCTTGAAAAGAACTCAACGTTTAGTGCAAATAATTTTGTTTTTCATCAAAATTCCCTTGTGGCATTCCTCAAAAGCATTCCTGGTGTGTTGCGTTGATTCTTTTGTGAATGTTTGAGCATCCTTTAATCTCCATGGCAACCACTCAGCTGGGCAAACCGCCTGATTGGACCTACCCTTCTGCACGCAGGGCATCAAACGTCATTAAGGGGTTAATATAGAGGAGCCGTGTTGTGACGACTTCCTGAAGGCGGAGTTACAGAACAAGCAGGAGTTTCTTAAAGAGACACAGACCCAATTTCCAACCTAGTCCACTTTCTTTTCAGTCGCGTTTGATATTTGTGGCATTATTATAACATCTGTAGTTGACATAGTTTCTTGATTATGCTACAAAATGGCACAACACTGCAACTTTAAAAGTGGCTTTTGAACTCAACATTAATTTAATGAACAAACTGTTTTTAGGGAAAGGCTGGAGAATAAACGCTGGAGTCCACAAGCTTGTATTATTGCGGTATTTGTACACTTGACAGAACCTCCTTCAGGTTCTCCCGGGCCGTTTCCTGCTGTTGGAGTCGAGCTCTGCCTCTGAACTCCCTGACTTCTTATTTCATGTTTTCTACTCGACCCGGTTTCCCTTTCCCTCTTCAGCCGCCGTCCTCTCGCTGAGGAGCGAACGCTCGCACAAATATCCCGCCGCGAGCCGATGAATTTTTCACATTAGGGAATATTTTTAGCGACAGTCGTGACTTTTTGTTTAATTCATTTACTTTCACTCAGACGAGGTCAGGGCGTGTGCCGTACTTTGTCGTTTTCGGTTCCCGATACAATATTCCGATTCAACTCGATTCTTTTTTTTTTTTTTATTTTGTTATCAGACAATAAAACGTGTTCTCTCCCACACGGCACAGTTTTTACCTTATTTTCTTCTATTACTTTATTCTGCGTTGCCCAACAAGCCTCCACTCAGCGTGCTGAAGGCTCGATCAGGCTCCAGTCTGCGGGCGAGTGCAGCCTCATGTGTGATCTCTCGCCTCGCATCAGTGCGGGGTCTTGAGGGGCCTCATATGCTGGCTTCTTCTGCCTCTTCTCGGAGGGCTCTTGCGCTCCGGTTGCCTGGCAACGCTTGTGTTTCTGATTGGGGAGCCGACTTTTTTCACCCATAAAACGAGAGAGAGAGGAGAAATGAGAGGGAGCTGCATTAAATGTTGATGAAGCTGTCAACAAGAGATGCCTGCTCGGGGCTTGGAGCGCTGGGACTCGGAGATGGTCCGGATCGCGGGGAGGAGATCCTATAGAGCTGTTTCTCTCATGTCAGAAAACAAGTTAATAATACAAAAATAGCTCTGGTGCCTGAGGGTGCAAACGTAAAACTTTTTTTTTTTTTTTTTTTTTACGCTTTGAGCTGAATCAAATTAGCTGTTTTCCTTTTTCTTTTTTTTTTTTTTTGTTAACCAGACATTAGATTTTAAAATATCCATGCCTTTTAAAGCTGCAATCCAGAGAGGAACATTTCTGGGCCCACCTTTTGAAACATTTATTAAAAACTATTTTTAGGATGGGACTGTAATCAGAAGCCACACGATTTCCCAGCTCAGAGGAAATACAGCAAAACGTGTCACAAGTCACATTTGAGAAGAATTTCACCTGAAAAAACATTTGAGAAACAAGTTTTTTGGGTTTTTTTGTTTTTTTCCCCCTCACTTTTCTAATTCAGAGGTTTACATTCAGTCATTGTGACCACAAGCGCTGCAAAAACACAAAAGTCCTACCAAGTATTTATTTATTTTTTTTTGGTCTGGTTTCCAGTGGAAATATGTCACTACAAATGAAATAAGACAAAGCTAACTCACAGGTAGCTTTTCATCAAGATATAGTGGCTTATTTTAAATCAATAATTCCTTTATTAACAAGTTACATTGTTTGTGTATGTTTCACTTTACGTATTACAGTTTTAATGTAAAGCACTCACACTCTAGTGATTTTTGAAATAGGCCGTAGAAATGAAATTGACTGACTGGTTGATATCAATTAACTTTTGTGAAAATAACTGGTTTCATTGCAGATTATTTGACCTATAACTCAAGTGAACTGCGATATTATCATAAAGTACATGGTAGCATTTTGTGTTTCTCCAGTGAATGTCACATCAATGTTTTGCTTTTGACGATGCATTAGCGACCATTCTCTTTAAGAGCGGGGACTGATGTCCTGATATAAAACCAAGCTCAGAAAGTTCCTTACCAAACTGTGGACTTGCATTTCATTTGGTGAATCCCATCCGGTGGGACGTTGGTGGCTGAAAGCTTCATAAGATAAAGTAGCACACTGATGCGTCGCCCTGGCTAAACGCAGCTCAGTGAAAATGGTCGACATTCAGCAGAAAGAACCATCTAAAAAAGAAACAAACAAAACAAAAACAAAATCCTCATCATAGGTAATATGTCATCCCTCTGCCACCACATTTCCCAAAGCGAACACATTTTGTGTCGCTGTACAGAAACAAAACACCAAGCATGATTTTGTGAGCGCTTGCTCGTACGCGCCGGCCTCAAAGTGCTCTTTACATCCGGAGCCTGAACTCTGCAGATGAACCCAGATCAGCTGTTTGTCCCGCAGGAACTCCGGAGATGAGACTTTCTGGCTCATCTGATTGGCTGGGAGCTGTGTGTCACAAACATACGCAGTTATGAGGATGGGGCTTTTTTTTTTTTTTTTGTTGCTTTAGCATGTGGACATCTCACACAAGAACACATCGTAAGTTGATGGAAGGGGAGACAACAGTCAACACTGATCCTTGCGTGCTCTGCAGGAAATTGTTCCGAGGAGGAGAGATGGTTAACCTTTTATTTTTTGTTGTTTTTTTTTTATTCATAACCTCCTTAAATAAATAACATTACTCTGCAGAAGTTTCAGATGCTAAAAGCCGAGTGCACATGCTTTCAAAAGTAACGTCATGAATAATTTTGGTTGTCACATCGCGTCATACGAAGGCATTCTGAGGTCCACTGACACACTTTTTGAAGAAAAGGTTTCTGCAGGGAGCTGCAGCAGCCCTCTTTAAGTCAGCTCAGCTGTTTCTGTCTCTTTAAGTGACACAATGCGTGTGTTATTTGTGTGACTTCTTCTGGTATTTATTCCATTCTTTTTTTCAAACGCAGTCTCTTAGAGAGAGGAGACACGTACGGCCATTTCCGTTGTCTTGTAACCTTCAGCCTCGTTGCCAACCACTGCTGGTCGGCTGTTGATTCGCAAACTCTCCACCAGCTTCCGCCTGTGTCAACGGCGCTGGACCCATCTGACCACGCGTGACACGGCCGCCATTGCAACAAGCGTGCGGCTCATGCTTTCTATCATTTCAGGGCAGAAATTTTGAAATATGACACTTTTATTTACAACAGTTTCAAAGAGCTGCTTGCAGGCTTTTTTTTTTTTTTAAGCCTTGGAAATTTCTAGTATAATGAAATACCAACTGTCTGCATAGGATTGTGTCTATTTAGCATCAGATTTCCATTTTTATTGGATGCAATGTTACCAGGCATTAGGTGGCATGAGATTCTGATTGTGTAATGACCCTGACTTTTAATAGTAGGGTTTCATTTTATTAGTGTATTACAGTATAGTAATGTCATTTTATTGCAGAAAATAGGGAGTTATTTCTTCAGGTGCTTTGTATTAAACATAGATCTATAGCATGTATTTACAGAGTAATAATCTACGGCAAATTCTTACTAATTTAATAGTTTTCCAATAACAACAATAACCTGTGATACTGACGTATCATAGGTTTTTATTAGCCGCTTCATGGGTTTGGCTTTCTGCTTTGTCTGGATGCTAAATAGTCATACTAGCTTTAGCTTAACAGCTGTAATTCTAAAAAGATCCTTACCTTACTTAGAACAATGACTATGTTTTTTTTGTGTTTTTTTTTACAATTACTCCCCAGACATTATTGACTTTTTCATGACAAGACCAAAAGGGACATTATACAAGTCATCTTTTAGCTAGCTAGCTGTGTGTAGCAACTTGTTTGCTTGTTTGGAAGTCTTAGCATTTTAAAACCTCGGTGGTAGGCTCGATGCTTTTAACCGACCCAATCAGGTTGCGGTCAGGAGAAAAGTTTGGTTGTAGGCACCTTGGAGCCTTTGAACAAGACAGCGATCTGACACATCATGGCGAAATTGTAAAATGGATGGTTTTGAGGATATAGAGTGATTCCTGACTCTAATTGTAGGAGTTTTTTTTGGAGAATAAAAGTCTAGAGTCATGCCACAGACATATTCGAACTGTAAATAGCTGAAATATCTACACAGTGGCTCCTCCCACCGCAGCAGTGATTGCTCTAACAGAAAGGGAGAGAGACTCATATAGTTAAAGTTAAAGCCGTCATTTTCATCTATGAAACTAAAACCGATGATTCTGTGACAAGAACTACACTTTGTTACATTTAGAGAGTCACTGCAAAATTCACGGGAAGCTGAAACTGAATCAAAACGTCTGTATTCGACGGTTTTTTTGAGGTGAGAGCTCGAAGCACAAACAAATGTATTTATGTAACCCCTAAAATACTTCTACTACTACTGCGCCTTGAGGGTTCTAGCTTCGGTTTTCATCTGTGTTTGCGTTTTGATTATTTCTTTATTTTTTCAATTCAACCTCGATCTTATCGGTTCATTTCTTTATATTTACTTTCCGTGTTCGTTTTGTTCTTCTCTGTGCATTTGAGCACATGTGTCGCTCTCCTTCTTTCACCCAAATCCGGTTACAACCTGCCACCTGCTCCTCATCCAGCAATCGAGCTCGCCCTATTTAAGCTCCTCGTTTCCTAGTCACTTACTGCTGGACTCTTCTACTGGCTCTCCTTCATTCTCCCTGAGATTCAGCTTGTTTCTCCTCCCATCCTTTTGTAAGTTTCACGATCGATTAATTTACTTTTGTGATTACATACTTGTATGCCCGAGTCCCTTTCAAACTCAAAACATGGCACGTCTCTGAACAGCGAATTTCCTTGTTCCATCGCTACTTGATTTTTCACGCCACCAGCTTTGAGACTTAAAGTCCGTTAGAGTGACAGGTATTAGAAAATCTAAGCTGAAGACCATTTTAAATTGATGTTATCGATAAGACTTCGCTCCAGTGAGAGCTGAACTCCACCAAGCGTCGCCGTTTGTCACAGATTCTGTTCATAACCTTTAAGAACAGAATTTCTAAGTGTTGAGGGGATCCGTCTTGGTTTTGCTCAGCAGGATCTCTGCTTTTTGCAGACGATGTAGTCCTATTGGCTTCATCAGACAGTTGTGGTTGGCAGTTGAGTGTGAAGCGGCCGAGATAAGAATCAGCATCTCCAAGTCTGAAACCACAGTCTGAAAGGGTGGAGTGCCTATTTTTGGGGTGGGGGATGGATGGTGTTCTGCCCCAAGCGGAAGAGTTTAAGGATCTTCTAGGGATCTTGTTCATGAATGAGAGAAAGATTGATTGGGAGATCTATAGGCATGCTCAAACCAAAACGGATTTTTCCTATGAAACATTCCTGAATGAGAGCTTTCCCTCTGACAGGGCCATGAACGTACTACAACCCGCTTGAGATACTGCAGATGGGTTACATTTTTACTTCCAAATAAAAACAATTTACTTCAGGAAATTCAGATATTTTCACAAAATCCCCGTCACCTGATTGTAATGCTACACATGGCTGCAAGGAAGCCAGCCGACACATGCGCCCACTTGATTTCACAGCAGCACTAGAGCAGGCTTATGTGTAAACCTGGCATCCCTGCAGCTCTCCATGGGGCAACCTTGTACCGTTTTTGTCTGCAGCAGACGCTAACAATGGGGACAACAGGGTTTTTTCCATTGGGAATGCATTCCGTTAAATACATTTCACTCGTTCCGCTGCGGTTCAGAGCCTTTTTACGAATGTGTTAGATTTAAAATCGCTCTGCTGCTGTCGCAAGATTTGCTTCTTCTGACTGTCTCTTGATTCAACAGAAGGCTTACATTTGGTCTCTCGCGTTCCCCTGGTGAGACGCCTTGTGCTCTTGGTATTTCTTTTAATTGTGCCAAGTGTCTGCGTGTGTGTGTGTGTGTGTATGATGGGTGTATTAAGGTGGTAGCGCACGCTCTGCTCCCTGTCAGCTTTGCTTCCCTCGGGCATCAGTGTTTTCCCTTGCAGCTCCCCCGGGCTTTAAACGACAGTAACAACAGCAGTTGCAATCGTTTTGGGACGGGCGGCTGAGGATGGGTGGTTGTGTTTGATGTGTGTGTTTGCGGAGGGATGAGCTACTCGTGTAGCCGCTGCGCTCGAAGTGTGCATGGATTTATGTGCCTTTGTGTGTGTTTCGCTCTGTCTTTGCTCATTTTGGAGAAGGCTTGTTCATTAGGTCTATGGGGAGACGTGCTTTCTGCTGACTTTGTTAGGTTCTGAGCCAGAAGCTCTTACTGATCCATAGTGTCCCACACAGACACACACACACACACACACACACACTGGCTGTCTGCAGAGGAAGCTCCTACTGCACATTAGTATAAAAAAATATGGATTGCACACATAAAGTCCCACAACTTTCACATTCATTTAAAATCATATGGGCCACACTGCAGTTTGTAGCTCGTTTTCTTCAATGTGGCCTGCAACATTCCAAGAAATTACAGATTAGAGAAAGGGCCTGCTTATTTTCTTTGAATATTCCTCTATTCGAGGAAAATGTATTCAATGTATTTTTTATGGGGATTTTATACCTTTAAATAAAATCCAGTGCAAACTCTGTAAATAGAGGCATCCTGTTTGTCGCTGAATCACAGCGTAAATATAGCCGTCTGCTGTGTGTGTCAGACGTTTTGTCAGAGAGCGTCGGTGGACAAAACGGCAACCTGAAAACGGCACGAATGCAACAGTTGACAAGAGGCCCGTAGTGACTCTGGAGGAGCTGCAAAGACGGAAAAGCTGTTGACAGGACAATTATTAGTTAGACTGAGTGGGAAGAAGAAAGCCAATGCTGAAAGAGACCATGAAAAGTCATCACAGATGAGTTTATGGGTAGGAGGGTCTAAATATACACACAACTGAATGATGTGAATCAAAACATCTTCATGGGTTTGCTGGCCCAGTCAAAGTCCACATCGAAAACCAGTGGGAAGACTTGAATAACGATAATTTTATTTAAAAAGGGGACAATCTCCACCTCAAACATAAATGTCACCATTTGGCCCTAGATAATTTCCAAAAATAAGTATATGATGTACTAATAAAGATATACAATGCGATACTACAAATTTGATGTTCACAGATGATGTTAAACCAATATGACAATCTTTGACCGACTCTGCAGAGCAAATGGGCAAAAATGTATGTCTCTTGATTAGGGTTGGGAATTTATTGTATCATTCATCTTGATATCTATGAAAATATCTATTTATTTGCATTAAACATACATAAAATGTAGATCTTGCCTCGCTCGCTTAGATGTAGAAAGCAGCAGCGCCGCAATAACTCTTTATTTTGCCTGTACGTGTATTTGCACGTAATCAGATACGGACACAACAGATGTCGCGTTCTGGTTTTGTTTTGTTTTTTTTCCCTCTGTGATCGTTACTGGACGCCAGCAAAGCATTGAAAAGACATCTGCCTTCAGGCTGGTGTTTATCTGTGGCTGCAATTAATTAAATGTTGTTTGGGGTGGACGACAACCACTCCCATACTTCAATACAGATCGCCTCTTGTTGGACCGCTCAGACTCCCAACATGACAGTTATCTCTGAAGGCATTTTCACAAATGACATTTTCTTATCGTATTCTCCGTCCCCGAGCAGACCGAACGTTTTTTTTTTTTTGCCATTTTCTGCCCCTCACGCGAGTCTGTGTGTTCCCTCCTCTCAGGTCTGGACGACTGCCTCCAGCAGTACGTGAAGAGCTTCGAGCGGGAGCAGATAGGAGGAGAGCAGCTGCTGCACATCACCCACCAGGAGCTGGAGGAGCTCGGCGTCACCAGAATAGGACACCAGGAGCTCATACTGGAAGCTGTGGACCTCCTCTGTGCCCTGGTCAGTCCCCGTTACCGGGTTGTTTTTGACCCGGTGGGGTGTCAAAACTCATTTTGGGCCAAATTAAAATCGCGAACGCTGCTAAAGGGTTGGTTGTGCCAGAATGTATTCATAAAACCTGCTCACAAACTGTTAATATATCCAGGAATTCTTAAAATGAAATAATGTTGAACATCTTTTCAGTCCCTCCAGGATTTCATGTTTGTGGTGCCAATTTGGAAATATTTGCAATTTATGATGGTCAATGCAACTTTTGTTTTCACTCGTTGTACAGATCATGGACTACAATCTGCCATCAGTTAAAGCTGTTTGGTACAAATAAAGTTTTGGGCCATTTTTGAGAAAAATCTGCAATAATCTCCCAATTATTAGCGCAAAAAAGAGCAGGGATTTGTTGATTTTGCGTGAATTTACACAGTCATTCTAAAGAAACTGGACGGACTGATTGATATAAGAGATGTCTTACACGTACACGGAGAATGCTAACTTTGTTTGCTGCTAATGAGCGAGATGAGTTTACAGGAAACGTTTCTGGACTGTGTTGTACAGAATTTGACCTGTTGGGGTGTCCGTCATCACTGGGTAGTGTACTGTCACTTTAAGAAGGCTCCTAATTGTAAATTCTGGAGTTGTGCATTTCTGTCGTTTCGCTTTTTGACCCAAGTGTGACTGTGAGAATGCATGGCTGTGGTTATGCATGTCAGGGCCATTGCAGACCATATGGACAGGCGAATCCAGAGCTAGCTCTTCACTCTTAAAAAAAAACAACAAAAAACATCGTTTCTCGCTCTAGAGTCAACTAATTTACTATGATGGTACCTGTGTAACCAAGTAGCGCTGCAAGAACACCAAAAAAATGTATATTTTTAGAAGTACAGATGAAGCGAGATGCTTTTGTAATGCAATATTCTTTAATTATGTTAGCTGCTCGCTGGCCAAGTGCCTCATTGATTGGTCTGCTCAGTTATGTCTACTGTGTGTTTCTGCAAGACGCTGGTTAATCTTTGATCACCTTAGCCAGTGTTTCCACTTTTAAACTGTCACTGTTGTCTGGTCTCAACCTTCTTGATTCGATGTCTTGTGTAGAATCTACTGCATGCGTTTCAGTCAAAACCTGTGGATGGAATTTGCGAAGAAATTATTATTATTTTTGTAAAAACGAGACAGTGTCGTGAAAGCACAGGTTTATATCTACTTTCTGGAGCATCAGTTATTGATATTGGCTCAAAAAAAAATTTATTTATTTTTTTTTTTAAATAGCAAAGCAAATAAATAAATAACAGTCCTCCGTGACCCGAGTCTTGCTTCGCTCGCACCGCCTCGGTCACTGCTGACTGTACGTGCAGTGGCACCTGCTCAGGATTAGCGAATTAGGGGGAATTAGGTGCTACTCTCCCGGAACGGGTGAAAGGAGGGAGCGGCGGAGAGGTGAGAGGGAAAGAGAGAGGGAGAGCATGTAGAAAGAGCATGCAGGATGCACCTTATCTCTCAGGCACACGCGGCTGGATTAGTAGGAGCTGCTCAAATGTGCGGAAGAGGGTCTGTGAGTGCGTGAGTGTGTTAATCAGCACCTCTTCTCATTCAAATCTTCCAGCATGGGACTGAGTGTCCCAGAGTACCAATCACTGTACGGCCTAAGAATGGACACACTCAGACCCTCATCTACACACACACACACACACATACACAGTTACTGATGAGAATTTGAAAAGCAGAGTGTCTGAGATGATTCTTGACGTTGTGCAGGTTCTCACCTCACAAGAACTAAAAGTCAATACCACAGTTAGTCATCCTCTTAGTGCGACGTTGAATTCATGACTAAATTCATTCACATTCATTTCTATGATTTTGTCCCGGGTCGCTCTGGAAACATAGCAAAGTTGATCCTGATGTGGGTTTAAGCACAATGCTCACTTGGGGTCATGTTAGCCGCAAAGCTAACATGACCCCTACAAAAAAAACAAACACCTGGCTTATCTGATGTTTATAAATCCTGACATATACAATGTAATGTTGGCTTTATCGTAAGCGTCTCTATATTTAGATTTCAGAAAAACAACAGGACTTTTAGTAAGAAAGGCTTAAAAACAGACATCTATTTCTGGTGTGGAATATGTGTCGATATTGAAAGGAAGAAGAGAGAAAACAGCCCGATTACATTTTAAATCTATTCTTGCGCATCCTGTCTGTGCCGGCATGAGCCGACGAAAGGCTTCAGATGAACAAACCAGAAAAATGTGGTTTAAATCATTGTGCAGAGCGTTTCACAGAGAATTGGGAGACGCCATGACTTGGTGTTAGTCTCCGAGAAAGATGCGTTGTAGTCATCCGGCCGCTTGACTCACACAGTCTTTTACAGAACGGCTTCCTTAAACTGGGTCATTTTAAAAAAAACAAAAAACAAAAACAATCCGAACCACTGGGATGTTTAGCATTCTGCTCCTCGTTTCAACCTTCTGACTGTAAACAGATGAACAAACACGGGGCTCTTTTCAAATGGTCTGACAATTAAATTTACAGCTTGAGTCAGTATAGGAAAATGCACTGTGCACATTTAAAATTCAGCATAGCGCAAAAAAGAAGAAGAAGAAAAAACACTCATGCAGACTCAATATGCAGAATAAAGCAGAGGCCACTCTATACACGGTTGCTGTGGCAACCACACTGACATGAGGAGGGACGGTGGGGCCGCTGTGGTAATAATGACGTCATCCTGTAACGGTATTGATTTGCCACACACGTGCGTGCATGTAGCCTTTTAAACGAGGTTCTTCTCTTCTACCTGGGTGTCAGCAGCACGCGCGCGCCCTGGAGGCAGACAAACGCACGCGGATTTATTTATTTATTTTTTTCCACATCACGTCATGACGTGACAGCCCGATTACAGCAGCGCAAACACGTACATGCGTGCATCTCCGATCGCGCAGGACGCAGAAAATCACACGGAGCGCGGTGGGAGCCTGACCCAGTTTGAGAGAGACGCATCGCTGGGTGTTCACCCGTTTCTCCTCCCTCCTCTCCTCCGGTCGTCATGCCTTTTGGTTCCGCAGTTGCCTAATTAGTGTGGACGCTGTAAGGCGACGTCGTTAGTCCTGCCTGTCCGTCTAGACAGCTTCAGAAATAAAACTGTGCGCGACTGCGTTCAGCTGGAAACTCTAAAATGACGTCATATCCTGAAGCTACTTCTGTTTATTTCAGCTTTTCTTTTTTAATGTTTTTTTTTAATATATAAAACTTCTCTTCAGGCTTTTGCTGGCAGTATGCTCAGTCTTGTGTAAAAAAATAAAACATGGGTTGCTAAGCAGTTAAGCTACACCAACTAGCACGCTATCTCGGAGAAACAAACGCTCATATTTCACTCTTTAGACACACACACCAAAACGTAGGTTTCTCCGTCGGCAAGCAGAAAACGTGACCATCACTGACATGACATTTACTTATTCACTGCAAATCGGCAGGAGGAAGTAAGAAGTAACCTGATCCTCTCACTAGCTGCCTGCTTCCCATTGATTACACTGACAGCACAGCTGTGTGAGCGGGGATGTTCATGTGGCTTGTGTCGCAAATCCCTCTTGTGCTGGAGCTCTGAATGAATGTACAAAATGTGACTCGTTGAACCCGAGAGTCTCAGTCGCCTGCCAGCGAAGTAACAGCGTCTCAAAAGCTTCGTTTCGTTGGTGTTTACTGACCCTTTTGCGGCGACGTCGTAAATCATTCGAGGCGCCACAGGAAGTAAAGGGCGGCGGTTGTTGAACGTCGCAATTGTTTCCCAAAGTTGGCTTTATTTGTGGATTTTACTTGCTCGAATCGAGCTAATTTGCCTGTGATCGTCACATACCCGGTAGGTGTGTAAATCCCGCTCAAACACGGCGGCGTGTACAGCAGTTTGACACAGCTAGCTGAAACAGCTAGCTTAGCAACCGACACATATCTCCTCCCTCCTGACCTGTTGGTCAAATTGCCGACTTTGCCTCAATTCACACACACCACACGACTTTTATTTTTTTTTAAATCTTTTTTTTATCACTGTCATAAACATAAACAGCCGCCTTAAAAACATACAAAGTTGAGTTGCTGACTAGTTTTTAGCTCCCCCATACATGCTGGGCTACATGACGGCGCAGTATTGTTTCCATGGTTACTAATGGTTTGATGCTACCTTCTCCACATCTTTTTAATCATAATTACTTATAAAAGTATAATTAATGAATGTTAGTCTTCTTACCTTGCAAAAAAAAGAAGAAAGCGGTCCTTGCACATCCGTCATTATGACGTCCGTTCCCACCATGTCTTTCCTCATTAGAAGATAGAAAAATAAAATGACACGTTTGATTTGCATCCTTGTCTGTTTGTGCAGCCCATTGCGCACAAACAAGACAAAATAAAATGAAATAAAAATCCTGAAATTGGCGGATTTTCTATGAACTACTTGGATTTACTTTCCACAGAAAAAAAAAATCACAAATAGGCCGAGGCAAGCTGTATACCAAGATTACTTTCACGGAGAAGCTCAGATAAGGTAGCCGATGATGAGCCATCAGTAAGCTTTTTGGTGTCCAAGCTATCATATCATTTTGTTTACTTTCCTTATAGTGATGTAGGGCAAGAGCAACCCATATGCTTGCATGACCCCTGGTGCTTGGCTATAAACTACACAGTGAATCTGTAATGCGTGGGAGGTGTGTGTTTACAAGGAAAAAACACTAAACCAGACAGAATTACTCAGACCAGGCTTTTTGTTGATATTTATTCATCAGACGCTAAAAATGCAAAATTAGGTGAATCTGACACAAGAATTCAGCTAAAAAGAAAAAAAATCCGAGTACCAACCCATACGCAGCAAGATGTTTTGCTTTTAAAAAGATACAACTGCGCATATTTTTGGGACTCTTTTGAAACATTTCAGTCAAGTTTCTTGACTTACTAAGTATATGGTGTTTGCGTTCTTGTACATCTAATTGAAATCATATATGAGCGTGCAGTGGGTAATATTCTGACAGTGTTTGTAATAGAGATAATTGTTTATTACTCTCTTCAATGTCAGATGTTTTCATACGCTAAAATTGTTATGACTTTAAAGAATTTTGAGGGAACCTGAATGATGCGTTACAAGCTTCTAATAAGTTGATATATGACATATCTCAGTTAAACTGAGACAAACCTGTAGAAATGTTTTAAAGCATAAAGACCTTGTGCGATTAGGCAAGTAAAAAAAAAAAGAAGAAGATCTGAACAAATCAGGCACAATACCGGACAGACAATGGTGGACCTTCACAAATCTGGTTAAACTTTTGATACAGGTTCTGTGCCAGAAGGCACCATGTTAACCTAAACAACAACACTGTGTGGAAGTATGAACACACAATGCCCACCTGTCATAAAACTCAGGAAGGAGACAGGCGCGATGTCTGAAGATGTTTCGGTTCAAAAATGTGTCAACCCCAGAGCAAAATCAAAAGTCCTTGTGAAGACGTTTGAGGGCCAGACCAAAGAGGGATGCATGAAAGCCAAGCAAAAAAAGAAAAAAAGGAGTGAAAAAGAAAGATATTGATTGTTTCAGTGATGAGAACATAGTGTGTTATTCCCACTACAGTCCCTCCAGTGTCCTTACACACATCTTGACAGACTGAAAATCTCTTTATCTTACCTTAGATTTGTGTCTCTGGTCACACCAAAATCTGTACAGCGACTAACCAGCCTATGTGACAGCATTTTCTTTTCTTCTAAATGTTCATCTGTTTCTCTTCCAGAACTATGGCTTAGAAACAGAGAACCTCAGAACATTGTCCCACAAGCTCAACGCTTCAGCAAAGAACCTCCAGAACTTCATCCTGGGCCGACGGAGGGGGGGTCATTACGACGGACGAGCCTCCAGAAGGTTGCCCAACGACTTCCTTACGTCAGTGGTGGATTTGATCGGTGCTGCCAAGAATCTGCTTGCCTGGCTCGACAGGTAAAAGTTGTTCATCCTTAAACTATTTACATGGTAGACTTTACCACGACTAATACGTTGTCGGCAGTCATCCGATGTGCTTGTGTTGGTCACTCCGGCATGAACAGCTCAACCAATCGGATCCCACGTTGTTGGAGCGACTAGCGACGTCTCGGAGGAGAGAGTTTCGTCCCTAAGCGTGGAGCGATGGGGTTACCACAGGTTTTAGGTTCACGACTTTATATATCATTTGTCCAAAGGCATGTAGAGGACAGATGGAAGAAGGTGCTGTGGTCAGACACCACGAATACCGTCCCAATCATAAAACACGGTGGTTGTAGACAACAGGGGCACCAGTAATTTACTGTTTTTTTTTCTTACTGCTCACTTACTGTAATGTATTTTTCACAATGTATTACTGTAAGCTGAATTACAGTAGTTTAACAGTTTAGGTGAGACGACTGCATTTTACTGTTATTTCACCGGTCACATACAGTGATTTTTTTTTTTAACAGTATTTTACTGTTTATTGGATTACAGTAAACTTTTGGTTTCGTTGCAGTTTTACAGAATGCGCATATCAGTCGGCAAAAGATAGTGAAGTCTACAAATTTGTTTTGAATTATACATTTGAAATTTACAAAACGAGAGAAAATACGAATTTGATAGGATATTTCTGTTCACAGAACGCAAGGACAGAGTTTCGGATTTCAGTTTCAAGTCAAATCGTGACGGTCTTTTTGCTGAAGAAAAATGGTAATCAGTAGCATAAAGTTGAGGTAAATGCAGAGGTAAAAAAAAAAAAGAGCTGGCATAACACGGGTTCATCAACGTCGTCAGAGCATGCATCACAGCTTAGCTTTGACACGAGCCTTTAGCAAATGTTGGTGAAAATGACAGAGAGAGTCAAATGCAGAAAGAGGGAGCTGACACACATAACCAAACGTGCTGCCTGCGCAGCCGGAGTATTTGTCTGACTACGACCTGTTTTCGTTTGTTTCAGGTCTCCATTCGCCAGTGTGACTGAGTATTCGTTACTGAAGAACAACATTGTGCAGCTGTGCTTAGAGCTGACCACCATTGTGCAACAGGTGCTTTCACTCATTGTCAAACTGTCTGACTTTTCCATGAACAACGCAACAATCGGTCAAATAGATTGAAGAAAAAAGAGAGAAGTTCATATTGGGTGCCATTTGTAACGTTGCATCATGAAGAATTAACAGCAAAAACTTTGTATATTTAGCTTGTCGTAGAGAAAAACATGTGGGCGTTCATTTTTCAACGTCATGTTTTCACCATATTATTTCTGCATCTTAAATATCAGAGTTCCAAACTAAATATTGAATTCACAAGTTAATATTTCTTTTTACAAACTAAAGTATTATGTCAAATCAACATCGTTTGAAATTTGCAATAATGTCATCCCCGCAACATAAACATGTGTTGCCTTGATTCTTTCATGCACGTTTGAGAAATCCTTTAATATCCCATGGCAACCATTTGGCTGTACAAAATGTCTGGGTGGACCAGGCTCCGCCTTCGAGGCGTAGCTCCTCCTTTAAGCTGCTGTTCCAAACTTCTGATTCCCCCATCAGTTCCTCCAGACTAGCCAGCAGCAATAAGCAAACATCTGGTGGAACTGTGAATCTGCTGAGCTCATTATACGAGCCACTTCTCAGCGCAACACTGGTATTAAAGGGTCAGTAGGGGGGCCATGTTGTGATGACTTCCTGAAGGCAGAGTTTCAGAAAGAGCAGGAGTTTCTTAAAGAGACAGAGACCCAATTTCAAAGCGTTAAATTCCGGAGTCATATTTGATATATACAGGATTTTTATGACAACTGAAGATGACAGATAGCACTATGTGCCTGGAAAACATATAATACTTTCCCTTTAACATTGTCTTCACTAGCAGTGAAGTCAACAGGTCCTGGTGGTGACCAAAACACGCCCCATCGTTTCCTGACCGCTATGTGCCTGCTTCCCTACGTTAATCCAGCACACGGCACCTCTTTAAAGGATAAATAAATAAAGCAGCTGCCACATGCAAACACTTTGGCTTTGTAACCGTTTCAATTATTTGGAAAAAAAACCCCAAAACTGTCTTCTCTCTTGGACCTGGACTGTGCCCTCACAGCAAGAGCCTGCTCAGAGAATGTATCAGTGCGTTTGTACTTGTGCCCAGAGTGAATCCTGCAGCTGAGGAGATAACACCCAATCCCCACATTACAAGGGCCAAAGGAGATGGAACAGAAAGGGGCCACACCGTAGGTCCACAATAGGCCAAATGAGCCTGTGGTTGCCAGGGGACGCAGTGAGAGAGACAAAGGTGGCAGCAGTGTCTCCATTAATGCATCAAACAGATGTAATTGCTGCCTCCCGTACACATCCGGTGGATTCAGCGAGATGCTTCCCAGAATTGCACAGATGCAGTCAAATATGTTGGCGCCTGTGGTGAAGACGTGGGAAAAGGCTCAGAATACATTCGCGTCGTTCCGCAGCAGTACGGTCTCACGTTAAAAACGGATTCGATGGCGACATACGCTATTTGTTCAGTGGGAGAATTTGAAATTTGCGAAATTCAGCTTAGACTTAATCCACCCTTTCCTCTTTGAGGTCATTAAAACTTTTTTGGCGTGTTTGATTAGCAATCTGCTTCCTGTTTCATGACACAGACGCCTATTTCTTTTAGCTTCAGACCACTGGCCCATATGAGGACGCTCATTTCTTCTCCATCTCTACTCGTTGCTGAAGAACTGCAGGGAATAATGGCATCTTGGGGTCACTACGTGTCCCTGTCAACCATTAGACAGTATTTAAACACTTGTTGGTAATATGGGAGTGCTGTTGGAAAAGCCACTTCTCTCCTGCTATCACAATTGAGACCGTAGCAGAGCGTAAAGTGCTTTTTTCCTGGATGTGATATCTGGAGCTGAGAGACACCAGAGCTTTCGTGTGGATGTTTTTGTTTGAATTTGCATTAATTGCTTGTCTTTCTCGGCTCCTCTCCCTTAACAGGACTGCACCGTGTACGAAACGGAGAATAAGATCCTTCATGTGGTAAGTGTTTGCCAAAAAAATGGTTTCTAGAGATTCTTCATTTTTTTTTGTTGTTGTTGTGAATACTAATGTGGATGGGCTGTATCCTCCCCCCCCCCTCTGTGCAAAGTGTATTTTTAGAACATTTCTAAGAGACATTCAATAAGTGCGCCAAGCGCTTTGCCATTTCCAAACATTTTGTGCCAATCGATGCCAGGCAGAGTCTGTGATTGTCATAAGCAGAGAAAGCATTTTGATTGATTCTGCACTCAGAACATAACAGTTTCATTAAAAGTGTCACATTTGAGCACACTTTGGCCCGAGATCGATTCGATGTGTGTCTGTGCTGGTTTGTTTTTGGGGAAAACGCGTGTCTGGTGAAGTGCAAATAGGCCGCGGGCCTCTTGAAAGCTCCGTTTGCCGGCCGTGTGTGGGTGCGCGCGCCCGTGTACATGTGCGATGGGGAACTGTCTGCATCCACGTGTGAAACAGAGTGAGCAGCCAGTGTCTGATCCGGGCTGACAGTCGGATCGGGAGGCTTCCTGTTGCCATTCAAGGTCAGGTGGAGGGAGCGGAGCAAATAATGTGCCAAGCAAAAAAAAAAAAAAAAGAGAAAAGACTAAGCATTTAGAGGACATTAGATAATGCTTTCCAGAAATCTCTGCAACTCGAGAGCAAGTCATTTGATTGCATTTGAAATGTAACCTCTCTGACTGTGTGATGCCCATGAACCTTTCGGTTTAAGGTTTAGAATGAGCAGCAGCTCGTTATAGATCTGATTTGCTACATGTCTTTTTTTTTTTTTTTTTTACATATATAGAAAAATAACAACAGGCATATTTAAACACCTGGATCCCGAGTGCTTTGCTAGAAATGGGAGGTGTGTGTGTGTGTGTGTGTGTGTGTGTGTGTGTGTGTGTGTGTGTGTGTGTGTGTGTGTGTGAAAGGAGGCAGCAATGAGACAGAAAGGAGTTTTTCTAAATGGAGTTTCTCTAGATGTTTATTCATCACACGCAGAAAATGTAAAATGAGGTTTTAGGGCCTTGAAACGGTTCAGCTGGCAACCAATCAAAAACCAACACACGCATTTCTTTATGTATTAAGAAATAAATAAGCAGAATTTTATACTCTCATTAGCCTTTTGACGATTATTTACACGGGAACTGGATGACATACACAGGAAATTGAAATTGGAGAAAGAGCAACAACTTATAAGCTTCCTCTGTGAAATATGTACCAAGAAAACAGCAGGTGAAGCGTTTTCCACTAGAGTGACTGTCTCAAAGAGAAATGAATCGGTGTAAAAAGTTGTCAGCGTTAAACTGAATGCTTACTGTTATTTACACTGACTTACTGTATAGCAGAAATGCATACATTTAGATAACTGATTGAGACAGTCCTAATAACTGCCTCCATTTTCCAGTTGTGTAATCATCAGCTAATTTGCAATTAACCATCATATGCAAACCTGACAACATGTTGTTAAAGATTCAATTTATGAACCTTTAATATCTTAAAAGTTCATAAAATGTTAAACTACTAAGACATTTCTGAGATTCAAGTTTGTTTAGAGAGCATGGGTCTTGATCGATGAACTCCAGTCTCTGGGACTGAATAATCTGGATTTCTACAAAATGAAAAAGTAAAACAAACAAAAACAAGTTTTCTGCTCCAAGTAAGACATCAACTGCTTTGAACCATCGCAACAGAAATCCAGAAGGATTTGGTCTTTTCACCTATTATTCTTCAGTATTGAAGTACTGGATAAACTCCTTCTTCACTACCAAACACTGTACAGTACTGTGTGTGTGTGTGTGTGTGTGTGTGTGTGTGTGTGTGTGTGTGTGTGTGTGTGTGTGTGTGTGTGTGTGTGTGCGCGTGTGTGTGTGACTGATTTAAAGAGCTATTAATCTTCACTAGTGCAAATCGATATTCCCAGCTGTCACTTTGTCACTTGTGGTATTATTTTTAGTGGACAAAAATAGATTCAGATAATAATAGTGCAACAGAATCTCCTTTACCTGGACATATTTACTGATTGAATGATGCAGCAACCTGCACTCAGACATAATTATGGCGAGTTTTAAATGCAGCATGGGTTTCATGTTGGTGACTATAGTGCAGTTGTATGTTAGTTCACTTCTTCTCAATAATGCAAAACTCTGTGCTTCACTCCTCTCCGCTAGACTACAGCCTGCAGCAATCAGATGGACAGGATGCGTGTGTGTGTGTGTTCTGGAAAGATAGCATTTATGCGTGCGCGCGTGTGTGTGAGCCTGCGTGTCTGATGAAGCGTGAAGTGTGCATGAGTGTTTTTATGTGCATGCATGCATAAGGATGAGAGGAATTACATAACACTGTCCTAGTTGTGTGTTCTCTCTCTTTCCCTCGTTTTCTCCCCTTTCTTCCCAGACTCTCCCTCCCGCCTCTCCTGCCTTCATGCTTCTCTCTTCTACTTTCAGTCATTCCCTCTCCATCTTTTTTTCTAATGTCTGAGCATGTATTTGTGCAGGTGCAGACAATGAGTTATGCAACCGCGTTTGTTGTGTGTGTTAGCAAGCAGAGCTATGTGTTGTGAGGACGAAATTAGAGGCTTTCCTTTAGTGTTTCTTAGTTCTTTATGTTCTAAGTCATTATTACGCAGAAAGAGATAGAGATTGTTTTAGGGTCATAAGATTCTTTCCTTGCGTTTGATGGTTAAGCTTAACCTTTGAGATTAAAGTATGAGGGTCAAGTTGAAGAACAGAACTGAAGTAGACATCTTTCTCTCTATAAATGGTAGAGAAAAGGAATGGCAGGGAAAAGCTGCAGCTGTACAATTGTAAATGGACAGAACTTATATATCACTTTCCCAATCATTTTGACCATTCAAAACTACATATGACACCCATTTGCACTCACAAACACAATTGGGATTTAGTGCCTTGCCCAGGGGAAGGAAGCTGGCAGCAAACCTACAACCTTCTGATCAGGGTGACCGTGGCTCTTCCCACAGAGCCACAGTCTGTCTGTCTGTCTGTCTGTCTGTATGTATGTATGTATTTATTTATTATATTACGTTTTCCAAAGTTCAAATAAAGATGGGAAGCTGCGGATAATATAGGAAATAGCGCCCCCTTCACTTCCGGAGTGCAAATTTTCCCATTTCCAAATAAGGTTTGAGACTGACAGTGGTCCTTTCTGTTTGCTGCAGCGAGGCCCTTCTCCTTATTTGTGCTCTCGCGCGTGTGCACGCATCAAGTAGGACACCCCATGAGACAAAGTTGCTGGGATAAACGTCCGCAAAAGCGCCGCAGTCACTCAGCGGAGATTAAAAGGCAGGAAATGTTGCTGGTGATAAACGAGCACACAGCCAGAGAAAATGTCAATCTTTGCTCAGAACAAAGGCAGGGAAAAGCTGCACCACTCAGCGGGCGTGTTTGCTCGGATTTAAGACGGGAGCCAAAGGAGCTGGGAATTACACCCACAGTGCCGTCTGTAGGCATTTCTTAAAAACGAACGAAAGGCAACCAATACAAAGTGAGCTCCGCACACGTCACCAAGCATCAGCCGGGCCTCGCGGGCTCGCCGTTGCCTCTCCGTGGGCCTGCCGGTGGACAGACTGTGACAGGAAACGGTTTGTGTGACAGAGGCGATGGGGAGTGGTGATGTGGAACAGCCTGATGAGAATGATGTCTGTTTCACCTCCTCCGGCGAGGTCACGGCGTCCCCCATGAGCCAAAAACCAATCCCAATGGCTTTCTGTCTTTCTCTCTCTCTGCTTTCTTTCCCGCACCTCCATCGTTGTCTTCAGTGTAAGACCCTCGCAGGGATTTGCGACCACATCATCTCTCTGTCGTCGGACTCTCTGGTGTCTCAGTCGGCGCATCTGGAGGTGGTCCACCTCACCAGCATCATGCCCAGCGAAGGCCTGGTGAGGACAACATTCACAGACACACACAGACACACAATAAAAACCGCAGTAATTTCATTTTAACATTAGAAACAACAGGTGTTTGTGACGCTAACGATGCAGTCATCAATCCAGTGTTACCTCATGTTTTTGGTTTCTACTGCAGATGATGCAATATGGGTGAAAACTAACTTATAGAAAACTTTTCAGCAAAATAAAGGAGCTTGTTTTCAGCTCAATCATTTGTCAATGTTCTAGTTTGTTAACATTTTCTGTCAATAATTTGACTTTGTCCATTTGTTAGA
The DNA here is from genome assembly GCA_911649635.1 of Poeciliopsis gracilis. Lineage (NCBI taxonomy): Eukaryota > Metazoa > Chordata > Actinopteri > Cyprinodontiformes > Poeciliidae > Poeciliopsis > Poeciliopsis gracilis. Next base: position 1,778,628 of record CAJVRI010001175.1, on the reverse strand, counting down.
ACATTTTAAAATCGTTTGCAATATAGAGCTGACTGGAGATGTAGTTTTATTTCCTAAATGAATCCAATTATTTTACACAATAAGTCCACTTGTAAATGCTCAACATCAAGGCAAACATTTGCAGTGTCAGAGTTGTACCTGAATGCACCACAGAAGTGTACGCCCATTAGAGAACCAGTGACAACATTTCATGTGAGATGAAATGTTTGTTTTATGTGTGTGGCCATAAAGTCTCCCATGCCATCTGGGGTTAGCTGAAGGTTTCAGACAGCTGGATTTGTATGTTATCTTTCCTCCACACCAGTGGTTTCTTGAGTAAGTCATTACGTTCAGTTTAAACTTGGCTAAACTGAATTTTCATCTTTTATTGCTGTTAAAAATTGCTGACGTGAAGCTTCGGTTCGGCCAACCTTTCTTCCGCCATTTGCAGTGCAAAGAGTCCTCAGCGTCTAGTCGAGGGAATAATAAAGTAAAAAAAAAAAAAAAAAGCAGAAATAAATCACAGACTTTAGTGATAGGTAATATTTGGCTGTTCGGTGTTGCAGTGAATCCTGCACAGTGCTACACCAGCACCTCTGGACGGATGAGCGTCTGTACCTGTGCTTGATGTTGTTCCAACTAGACCGTTTAAGGTGTTACATTCTTCGCTCTCGGCCAAATTATCCGAAGAGATTTTTTCAACAATTCTGTTGGCAGCAGCGTCTCGGGCGTTAGTGCATCAGAAAGCAGATTTGATTCCGTTGATGCCCTGCATGGGACCGGGGGGGAAAGCTTCTGCAGAATGACGTCCAGAGAGCATAACTTAAAATGCAGCTTGTGAGCAGGATCCAGAAACATCACTGGAGGGGTCCGCTGCAGAAACTGGTTCAGATTTGCAACTCGCTGGAAATATTTTTTTTGTACATCAAACGACAGCGTTCAACACTTCCGCAAAAAATACCTGATAAATTCATAATATCTTCTCGAAACAGCAACGATTACTTTTGATATTGGCTGCTTTTTCTGACAAGCAGCAGCTGTTGTATTTTTGCCGTTCTTTCAAAAGCTACCACTCCATTACTCAACTTCATTTCTTTAGTGTCGGCTTTTCTGCCAAAATGTGCATCGTTTCAAACGTGTGTTCATTCTCTGGTCTTTTTCCTCTCGTTTTCCAGGGCATGTACATCAAGTCAACATACGACGGACTCCACGTTATCACTGGAACCACAGAGAACGTGCGTTTTTACTGTCATGAACATTCAGATTCGGAAGCTTGAATCATACCCAGTGAAATGTGTGGTTTCATATTTATCCCCAATACAACAGAACCACGTCAACTAAGTTTGTTCCCCTCGCTCTCCTCTGTCTTCCGGTTTCAGTCACCGGCAGATCAGTGCAAGAAGATCCACGCTGGAGACGAGGTGATCCAAGTCAACCACCAGACAGTGGTGAGTCACACAGAGGATGTAGCAGCTCTTCCTCCACAGCGGTCACATCTTACAAACTTTATACTGTGTTCATCCTGTGGGCCACATGAGGACGAACTATGTTATTTAGCTCCATCGTCCGTTGAAGTATCCCATTCTATGCTCCTTTTTTTTTTAGTGTATTTAGCTGAAATAATCCGCATTTTCTCATTTTTTCACACTGCAACCACAAACGTGGAGGTGTTTTGTCGTAATTTAAAGTCAAAGTGTTCATGTCCCTTGGAGGTAAAACGTTTAGCTGCAGATGCAGCCTCGGTTGTTTCTGTGCGGCGACTCTCAGCCAGCGTCGCACCTTTACACTCACTGACGTATATCCGGCCGTTGTTCTTTGCAAAAACAATAGAAACTCAGTCAAACAGGACGGAGAACATTTGTGAGCATCCGTTTTCAAGTGTGTGTTTAGAGGACCTCGGGGTTTCAGCTGTTTTGCCGTTTTTTTGGAACTTTGCTCCAGATTAGAGGAGCACAAACGCCAAGCCAGTCCTAAGTCTCTTTCAGCCTCAAGCATGTTTTCTTCCAGTTTTGTCCCGTGTGCCGTTCCATCCATCCTTCAGTCACCTTCCGGGCTCTTGCTAAAGTATTCCTGCAGCATAAGACTTTTGTGTCATGCCGGTTTTCCCATCTCCTTTAGTTCAATATTGATGGTTCACTTTTAACGGATTTCTTCAGCCCATTTTAGTGCCTTGTCCACTGCAGAGAAATGATCCTATTAATGCAAATTGCAATACATTAACGTACGACGGCGATCACGATTGTGCTGTGAAGAAATGTGCCAGGTTTTAACTGGTGTAAATACTTTTACTGTGTGAAGCCCCCAAACCCAGTTTCACTTTCTGAATTGCATGAGTTGCAATTCAGAACTTGTGCAATTCATCAGGTCATCAGATCAGAAGGAACGGGCAGCCATTTTAGACAGAGCAGACTCCTCTGTGAGCGTCACTCATCATGTCCACGAATCATCTGTTCCTGTGTTTATCTGAGATTTCTGAAAAGGAGGGGGAAAAAAAAAAAAAGGTTACGTCTGTCTGCTCTGGATGTCTCAAAAGTGAGTCTCCCCTCCCCGGTTTCTCTTCACTATCCACAATATTCTCCCGCATCGCTATGCATGCAGGGTTCTGCGCTGAGTCGTTTGATTGACGTGTGATGAAGGTGCGCGTTATCTCCCTCTCCCCGCCCCTCCTCTTCCTCAGGGTGACAGTGCAGATCGCACCCTGCCAGGCTCACAGCTTCAGCCCTTTATTACTCCCTCGGCTAGGCCCTCACCGCTCTGATCCCTCACTCTGGGGGAGGAGATAAGCATGGAGTGGGAGCGGAGAAGAGAGAGCGCGTGTGTGTGTGTGTGTGTGTGTGTGTGTGCGTGTGTGTGTGCATGTGTGTGTGGAGAAACAGGGTTGCAACAGAGCTGGGAGAGTGGGGCGAAAAGGGAGGAGGAAGTAAAGAGCGACTTGGGGAGAGGAGGAGGAAGAACAGATAAAGAGAAACGGAGGGAAGAAGAAGAAGAAGAAGAAGAAGAAGTTGGCAGCTCCAACGTGAGCTCACTGGGAGGAGAGAGAGGAAAACGCAACATCGCGGTTGATAAGTTTATCTAGCCAGGCTTCGAATTAAATATGAGATTAGGGTGAATATTGAATGAACAGAATTTCATTACATTAAAGGGTGTTTATGTGGGCCTGTCCCATACGCACACAAAGCAAACAACACGGCTTGAGCGTTGCTGTTTAGACTTCAAAACGGGACCTTCAGCCTTCAGCGCGGCTGAGCTAAACGTGGATTTTGCTCAAGTAGCACACTAGTTGTTTGAAAAGGCAGCGCAATTATGTGGAGGTAATAGCATCTGGGAAAATAATGAAGACCCCTGGGGTTGTAAGAATCTCGTCAGCAGCAGATTATGCTGGTTTCACTTAGCTAGGTGTCCGCCTGTTTGTCTTTGCACTCGGCTTGTTTGACTAAAAAGAGCAGCTCTACAGCCGTCAGATTCAGTTTACCCCCGTATATTACGAGACTCTTGGGCCACCAGGCTTAACGTTGCTTAATTATTGACGTTTTTTTTTTTTTGTTGTTTTTTTTTAATGTTTGCATTTTTAAGACTCTGTAGTTGGTGTTCAGGGATTCATTTTCCAACCTTTCGATAACACATGGTTACCAGGTGATATTTTCAAATTTCCTGCCAACTTTAAACATTTTTTTAAACTCAAAAACACGACGGGCCGCTGGACGAGTGACCGCCTTAGTGCCACCGTGCTTAGCAAGCTTTGTGGGGAAAACCTTGTGTTTTCCAACCAATGAATTGGTTGGAAAGGTTTTTGCAAGTCACGTTTCATCCTCGTTATCTTTAAAAAATGTCATTTTTAAGTGAGAAATGCTCTCACATTATTATCTTTTTTCAATTTGCTGAAATATGTGGCAAGATAAACCACAGTGTGGACATTGCTGTTCACTTCCCTTCCTGGCATGATGGTAATATTGACTTTTTTTTTTTTTAAATCAACTGCTTCATTGCAAAAGCACAAAATCTTACCAAGTAATTTAAACCTGGTTTCTCGTACAAATATATTAGTACACTTGAAATGAGAGAAACACTAACTTACAAGAAACTTTGCAGCAAGATTCATGAGCTTGTTTAAAGTCAATAATTCCATAATACTGATAAAAAAAAAGTGCTAATTATAATCTCATTGGTAATATTTTGTGTTTTTGGAGTGTTTGAGTAGCCGCATGTGGCTGCTACTCTGGCCAAATTTTTCATTTCCCCCCATTCACTGCATTGACAATGAAGGAAACGTTCTTTTTCTCACAACTGTTGTCTTCCTCCAACTTTTAAGTATCGAAACTAAAAAACCTCGGGCCACAGAGAGAGACTACAAAACAAGTAGCCGGGATGAAGATTCATCACTTTTCAACAAACTCAAGCGACTTATTTTTCCCTACGATTTTTCCGCAGTAATCATTTTTTGTGACTTGGTGCTTAGCGGACGGACATTGGAGTGGATGAAAGCCAGGGCGATATCAGATGACACCCATTTCCCTGACGCGTTGGCGGGGGAACCACAGCCGAACGTCTCTGTGATTTTTAGATTCACATCACAAGCTAAAGAGATTCAGTCTCGTTTTGGATTCAACAAGACAAAATATCACAATCTGGCTACGACACACAGGTCCTTTTTAAATCAGAGCGGATATATTTCTGTATTAAGCTGTGTGTGTGTGTGTTGTGTGCAGTGGCCTCTGCAGACTCTGCCAGTAACTGAGACCAATGTTGCCAATCAATGACCTGATGAGAGCTGTGAGCTCTGGAGACGGCCTGGGCCGAGCCACAAGAAAACTCCGCAGTCAGCATTTCTCTGGCGTGCTCCTTTTACCAACTCCCACCGTCTCCGAATTTATACTGACTAAGCCACGATTTGTTTCAATATGACACTTACTTTTTGAACAGCATGCCCTTTGTTTCCCTGCCACACGTGCTCCTGCATTTCTGTTGCGATGCACTTTCAGTTTTTACAATTTTTCCGTTTGGGTGGGTTTAGGATGCTAATGCCGCTAAAGTGCCAGACAAAAGGCAATTTTGTTAGTCGTATAAGATTTTACAGAAAATGTTCTATAATATGCAATAACTTTTATTTGAGCGCCGTCAATCACTCTCCGTGTAGTGCTGCTCATCCCCACTTCTCCTCTGCAGCCTGCAGAGCCTGTTGTGAATTCTCAGGCTAGTTAGCATTCCCACTGATTACGATGGATAAACAGTTTCCCTGTAAGGTTGTTTCTCAGCCATTAGCACGCTGAGGAGAGAGTACATTAGAGTGATTGACAGCGCAAAAACGTTGACGCTCCCTTTTTTTAATGCTGATTTTCTTGGCGTCAAAAAAAAAAATGTAAATGTAGATTTGTATGAACAGTTTTGGGCTCATCTGTGTACGTCTTCTTCAGGTGGGATGGCAGCTGAAGAACCTGGTGAACGCTCTGAGGGAAGACCCGTGCGGAGTCATCCTCACGCTGAAGAAAAGGCCCCAGAACACCCTGAGCTCCACCCCAGCTCTGCTCAGGAACGTACGCTGGAAACCACTGGGCCTGCAGGTGAACACGACACGGTCACGCTTTCCCTTGATTTCACCCTCGACATTCAGAACAGTCAGGTTTTTTTTTTGGTTGGTGTTTTCAAAAAGTGGCTCTTTTATGCTTTTATTCTTGCCTCAACACATCTGTTTAGATGTAAGACGATGTTATATCAAATGGCACAACAACAAGACAAAAGCTTTCAACTATACTAAAACATTTGTACTAGAAACTAGATAAAAAATACTTTGTGAGATTTGTTAGTTTTTACAGTGGAGTCAGTTTTATTAGAAGGGATTTGTGTAATAACAAATATGTTTCAGATTTTTGTTTGAAAAAAAAAAAACAACAACCCAAAAAACAAAACTACGTCTTTGTTTTATTCAACTTTATTGTTAAGAGATACTTTGTGTGTGCTGGTGTTGGACCCAAATGCAGCAGGCCGACACTTTGAGTCGATATAGATTGAATAAAGAATGGAAGAAAAACGAAAAACATGGAGAACACAGGGAGCCAGGGAAGACCAAAAATAACAGGAACCAAGAACAACAGGGAGGTAATGGGATTAGGCAGGCTTTAACAGGAGGAACCAGCAAGGAGGAACTGAGAATGAGTTTTATGTACCGAGGAGGTTGATTACTGCACAAGGAATTAGAAACAGGTTACAGGTGTGACAAGAAAGGGAGGAAATAACTCAGAAACATAACTGAGCTAGAATAACTACGCAAGAAATAAACAAACTAGAATCATTAAGGAATGACTGAACAGAAGCAAAACATAAACAAGACTGACAGGAATACAGAACAAAAGAAAACTCGAAACAACTCAGGCTCCCATCAACGTTAAGTTGGTCCATTACATGAAATCCCAATAAGCTATATTGAACACTTTTAAATAGAAAATATTTCAAAGCTAGGGTCAGCTAAAGATTTGTAGCTTCCCCTCTCTCCACGGGTGGAGAACGTCGGCTGATGTACAAGCTTTGCAAATCTTCGGGTTTTGCCGCTTTTGGTGCACAGAAAGAGAGCTATCCGTGCTGAGTCGGATGGAGGGGTGAGACGAGGGCGAGCCTGACACTGCCTTGATGCTTTGTGAAGCGCCGACTGTCTTGTCAGCCTCCCGTGTTCTGCGGCTGCTATTTTTAACTTCGCATCAGACCAGTTCATTTACATGCCACTTCCATGCTTTGATCTCTGTTCATCAGAGCACAGCTGCTCTTCTGTTTTTTTTGTCTTTCTTGTCTTTTTGTTGCTTTCATTCTGTCTTCCAGGGCTTTGTTAGCTGAAACGCAGCACTGTGCGTTCGTTCGCGTGCGACATTTTCTTGAATTTGCCCATCGAGTCAGTGTTACGAACGATTCTTTCGAACGAGTTGGTTCCCGTTTCCATTTTGTTGCCATGTTATCAGTGACTCCGCTTGCTCCTCGGTGGTTATTGTTGTATTTGCTATGTGTGTGTGTGTGTGTGTGTGTGTGTGTGTGTGTGTGTGTGTGTGTGTGTGTGTGTGTGTGTGTGTGTGTGTGTGTGTGTGTGTGTGTGTGTGTGGAAGAACAGAACAGTGGATCGGGGTAATGGCTCCCTGACAGTCCGTTCTGACGCAAGCGCGCCGCGAGCGCCCAGATCGGAGCTCAGAGACTTCTGCGCCAGGAGAAAAAGAAAGGAGCGTTTTAGATTTTGTTCTCTCTCAGAAAAGACTCCAGCTTTTAATAATTCATAAGCAACAACAAGCAGCTCCACTGGCTCTGAAACAAGAGCCACTACTCAGCAAATACTGGAGATAATTTACTGAATCCAAAATATCTTGCTAAACAGCTTGTTTCAGAGCAGATTTTCGTGTGTGTGCGTGTGTGTGTGTGTGTGTGTTCATGCTAGACGGTCTAATAAGGCCATGGCTATGTGTGTGTGTGTTTAAGCGTGTTTCTGTTCATGCTTTGTGCACATATGCAGAGGGATGTGTTCCAGATTTTATTTATTTATTTATTTTTTTATTATTTCCCAGCCTCGATCGCTCCTTTGAGACACAAAAGAACTGGGTCATTCGCTGAATACTCGTTCCGTCGGATTCTCCCTGCGCTCGCGCGCTCCCAAAACAACAACAACGCAACTGAAAAACACACGTGCGCTTTAAGCCCGGTTCTGGAGAGCAGCTCGCACGTCTGGGGAAATTTCAGCGGAAAATGTGGCAAACGCTCAGATGGATTAAATCTGAGTCCGTGAAAGGAAACAATTTATCTCCGCACCACATCATGTGAATTTAGCTCGCTGATTTTAATTTATTTTTTAACGTCAAATAGTGGCAGAAATCTCTCTCTCTCTCTCTCTCTCTCTCTCTCTCTCTCTCTGTGTACGTTTGCATGTTGGGCAGGATGGGCTAAGAACAATTTAATATTCCATCATAATTACAGCAGCGCTTTGTTTTTTAATGATTAAAAGGTAAACAGAGGGAGAATCGCTGTGATGTTGCATGCACCACTGCCGCCTCTAAGCCCCCATGCTCAGAGCCATTTCATGTTATCAAAAGCCTCATCAGCATCCACATCACACCACACTAAATCGATTACTCATATGGCACCCATTGTGCGTGATCCTGCTTTGCTCAAATCCCTCACAGGCTCACAAATCGTCACTGTGGGCAAACACCTGCTATTTTAGGCAACACGTATCGGCACCGAATGCATTAGTGCTTATTGCACTTTGATAATTGCAGCAAGTCAGTCTTCTGGCCTATTTTGGGGTGTCTGACTAACATCCGCAACTTTGAAGATGAAAGCACGTTTGTCATGTATTCTGTACAGGTGACGTAAGTGAAAACGCCCCTTTATAAAACGAGGGGAAACGTTTACGATGAAGCAAGCGGGTGAGGCGTTCGAGGGTTCTGTTTTGCTTAAGGAATCCTGAAGCCCTTTGATAAAAACTTGTTATGGCAAAAGGCTGGATTTCCTATTAATTAATGTTGCTGTTAGATTTTGCAGCTCATTAAGCCAACTTTAAGATTTGACAACGATAACCAAAGTAAATTAAAAAAAACGCTTTCGAATTGTGTGGAATAGTAGAAGTAAAAGTAGAATCTCTTCCAACTCAGCATAATTCTTTGAAAATATAGCTGCCCGCTTGTTAAATCACGAATATTATAAGGCACACACAGTTCTAATTATTGTGATTAAGAAAGCACTTAGAATAGAATTTGACAATTAGAGGCGACCAATCTAAAAACACACACGCGCACACACACACACACACACACACACACACACACACACACACACACACACACACACACACACACACACACACACACACACACACACACACACACACACACACACACCATGTGATGCTCTAAAGAAATTCAGGAACAGATGAGAAAACCTTACAGAGACGTTTTTAAGATCGAGACTCCAAAAAATAAGCGTCCTAGCTTATTTTGCTTCTCTTCATTTCTCTGACGAGTGAGTGTGTGTCTGCATGGTTGTTTGTTTGTTTTTTTCTGCAGTTGTTTCCACACCTGGTGGTCCGGTAGACTCGGTTCGATTGGGGACCAAATTGACATTTGTTGCATTTTCAGTTGGTGTAATTTGCTTTCATGCTGCAACGTGTCCAACGAACCAAAATCTTTCCTCTCCTCGCTTGCGGTGGCGCTGCACCCAGAACCACTAAAATAAGACACAAAAACCTCTGAAGAAGACGCAGAGTCTCCAGTCTGCTCGCATCCGCATGTGCGTCCGAACCGCACCGCAGTTCACTTCAATCAAATCGCGTCTGGCTTTTAGGCAGACCAGAGTTCACCTTTTTGGTCCGAATCAGTTTTATTCCGCTTTCACACCTTCCAAAAAGAATCGGACTCTCTAGACACATGGACTGGAGTTCGGTTAAGGCAATCTTAACTGGGCTGGTGTGAGTGCACCCTCAATCCCGGCTTAACCGGGTGTAAGTATCAGGTCCATTTGTGACCCTGCGATGGATGGATCTAAAACATTAAAGCCTGAGAAAATATTCAAAACAAAATAAATATGTAAGGAGGCGAAGACCTTTTCACAGCGCTGAATAATTTAATCTCACTTCCTCTTTGTTTTTAAACATTTTAAGGTTTTACACTTTCAGATGATCAAATGCAACATTAAAGTACGCAGATGTGTTTGGGCGCATCCTTCTGTGTGTGTGACTGCGACAGCTTTAGACAGGAGAGGTTTTAGCAGTCGATTTCTTTTTTTAATTTCTTTCCTTCTTTTATTTTTTTTTTTTTAGCCAGCTTAAAATGGGCACGGCAGGGGGTGAAGTGCTTTAAGTGCTGTTTGAACAGACTGGAGGTTCACCTGCTGTGGTAGTCTCATCTGGCTGTACTGCTATCCCCCTCAGCTCCCTTTACCCATGCAGAGACTGGTGGGTTGTAATCACTAAATTACTGTTTTCGCCAGTCGACACACTGCAAAGCTATCCCCGTTCCCTCTGTTTCGGATCAACTCTTAGTTTTTTTTTCCTTTTTTTTTTTTTGCCCTATTTCAGTCCCCCCCCCCAACCCTTTGACTTTGGTCTCCTTCCATCTCGTCTTCATTATTTTTGCCAAAGCCGCCTTACTGTAAGCCGCCTTCAGTAGAGGAAGACTGCGCGGGCGAAGGAGGGAGACGGAGGCTTGGGGAAAGAGGTTGTGAAGGGGAGCAGAGATAAAGAGCGAGAGAGGAAAGTTTGGAATATGAAATGAATTTGATTAATGCAGTGCTGATGAAATAATGAGACAGTGGGCTTCCTTAATGAGAGCGCTGCCTACTCGCCGTCGCTCTGTTTTCTTCCGTCCCTATTTGTTCATTCTGTCCGCGTCGTCTCCCTAAAAACGTCGGCCAAATCCTCCGACATACAGCATGAACTCCTCCTCCTTCGGGTGAAATTGATAATTGTTCGTTGGAGCAGCTGCTCCGAAAATCGAAATTTGTTCCTATGGCAGCCGCGGCGAGGTATCCTTTCCTCACAAAGACACGGATGACAAATAAATCCAAGTGTCCTTGAGTCGAGCAGAGACGGGGGGGGGGGACAACAATAACTCTCCCGCGTTCTCTCCTTGTTTCGGAGTTCACAATAGTGGGAGGGGAGAAGAGGGGCTCGAAAGAGGGGACGGGGGGAATTAAAGAACAGCTTGAAAACGGGAAAAATGAGTGGAGTGTAGGAGAACAGGGGTTGTCATGGGAACAGACATGGAGAAGAGTGAAGAGACTTCACACGAAATGACAGAAAAGTGAGGCGGTTAAGCAGGCTTCACAGGCTGGTTTAAGTAAACGTCGTGCAGACGCTCGCCGAGGAGCGATTGCTGCAAATTCACTCACACTTGATGGAATCAGCTGGAAAAAATAAATAAATAAAAATTCTTTTCACAGGTTGGAATGATAAACTGAACTTTGGCAGCAACACGGACAGTCAGCCCAATCTGTCCGGATTGGATTGACTTCGTTCTTAATTTTTGATCCAGAAAAGATGCTAAAAAGTCTTTCTCTCTGTTTTTCTTTGTAGCCCATCCCTACCAGTCCCACCAGCACGTCCCCCACACCCGGTGGAACCCTGGGCATGTCCACGATGGACGCCCCCAGCATGCAGGACGTCTACATCCTCTCTCCCGTCTCTGGACTCTACAGCACCAGGTCAGGGCACGCGCGCGGAAAGGTTGCGATGACGGCCATTATCCTGATTATTCCGACACCGCTGATGACAGCGTGAGGCGACGCTGATGACATTTGTGGTGACAGCTCTGCTCTCCGCAGGGAGGAGATGGGCCTCATGTCGTGCGACGACATCGGTCGCTACAGCGTAGGCTCCCAGTCCGGGTCCAAGGGCTCGGAGGCCGTCAGCTACTACCTGGACCAGGACAGCGGTCAGTACTTCTCTCTGCTGGAGGGCGACGGACCCGCTGGGACGGACTATGACCGGGGTCGCAATACGGGCGTGCGACGGCGGGACAAGACACCGACGCATGGTAAGGCGCACCGCAAGAGCCTGCGATGAAATGGCAGCGACAGCAGCTCGGGCCCCTCCACCCGATCAGCCTGACTTGCATGTTCACCTCCACCTCCACCTCCACCTCCACCGGGTTTCCTGTCTTGTCTTCTCCTCCTCACTCGCCTCATCGCTGTGCTCGCTCGTCTGGCATACGCGCAAACACAGACTCAGACTCACTCGCCTTAAACAGCGGGGTCGTTCGAAACACTCCAGCTCCCCTGTCTGCTCCACCACCTGTGTCCACCTTTTTCCCTCGACGCCCTCCGAAGCGAGCTGCGGCGCACCTCCCGCCTGCCCTTGCGTCAAGGGACCAGGACACCCTGCGAGGCACAAGGCCAGGGTCCAGTTCCTTCATAAGCAGACACACGCCCATACAGCGACCGCCAGCAAGTCCCAGATGAGATGCCTGACCTGAACCCTGCTTAGTACACTGGATTGGATCCAGCCAGAAAACTGTCCTATAATCAAATGAGTTTGTTGTTATCTGTATAGAGGAAGCTTAACAGTAGATTTTGAAGAACTGGGAACAGCCTGGCGCACTCCTGACTAAACATTAGACCGCTCTTTTTTCCCCCAGATTTATTAGAGTTAATGTCATGTTTCCTGGCACAGACCTGACTTTTAAGCGCAGTCCTTACTTTGTCTGTATGGTTGAGGTCAGGAACAGTAGCCAGTCTTCTTCAGCTAGCCTAGAAGTTCTTATGTGTGTTTTCGACCACCCAAAGACGTCCAAGTGTCTTCCGTCTTACTGCTGAGTTAAGGAGAAGTTGAATAATTTAGATGTAGTTCTCTTTTTGCATAATTCTTCCTGCTTTGTGCCATGAAAGCCCCGTAGCATGATGCTACTCCCACCATGCTTGACTCTTGGTGGTTGGTACAACGTCCTTTGACTTACAAGCCTCACGATTACCACTTTGCGACTAAAGTCGCAGCTCAGTCTTTACATTCTGACCGTAACACATTTGGCTAGTTCATGTGCCTGTCAAAGCACCGTTCACAGTTATTGGACTCCTAATAAAACAACTTAAAAGCAGCTATTTTGTGCAGAGACTTGTTGTAGTCTCAGTCAGCTCCCAAACTGACAGGAAATCGTCCAGTCTCGTTTGCCTCATTTCCAGGAACTTTAAACTATTAGAATAGCTTTCTGAGTGTGGCTGTGGAAAAAATGAGCAGAGCAGCAATTTTCTCATAATAATCAAAATAGTTTTACTATAGTTGAATGTTTTTTTTTCCCCCCTCTATATAATTTTGAAACGTCTCATTATTCTTTCCTAGACACTCTTAGAAACATAGAAGCTTCATAAATAAGATATAAAATGAAAAGGTTTTAATGTTTTTTTCTTCTTTTTCTTTATCCCTCAAGCGCCATTAGGTCCCTGCTGTCCTTTAGATAACATCTAAGTGGTTTGGGGGTGAGAGTTAAGGGGTTATATTCTTTATTATTCTAAGAATAGTTAAAGTAAAGTTGGATTTTTCAAAAATTTTCATTGTGAAATTAGTGATGAGTCGATTTTAATCTAGTTTTCAAACAAATGTAGGTCATTTTATGTCCATTTACAAAAAAACAAAAACAAATCAGCCGTACACGAGTTGCTATGACTGGAAAATTTAGTTGTATTTTTTTTTGTCAGAATCCCCCCAAAATAACTCTGGAGCTCCTGATGAAGCACAGGTTGGAAGTGGTCCTTCACGAGTCCCGCCCTACCTGCGCACACCCTCTCTTTGTCTCACCCGTCCACCCCTCCAGCTGTGTCCCACACTGTCTCTCAGCCAGACTCTCTGACTGCTGATTGGTGCTTCCAGGTGATCTCAGACCTGTTTCCATGCCTCCTGAATATAACTGGATGGCCGAAGCCAAGGAACCCAGCATGGGCAAGAGAGGGAGCAGAGGTACACACGAACACACTCACATATACGCACCATAACAGACACACAGTCACACACACACACATGGAAAGGGAAGGAAAAACACGGCACTCCACGGCGCTGATGCTGCCGGGTCAAAGTGGCGCCATGCTTCGCTTCATGCTCAGCTCAGTGCATCTCAGCTCATTGTCTGGTTTGTCCATGGTGCTTTGGTTGTGTGAGGATACATATCAAACTTGGTATGTATCTCTAAGAGCGACTATTAGACACAAATGCAAGGAAATTGCATTTACGCAGCGGCTTGGGAAAGGAGAACGTGACCAATTCTAAGCAGCCTTGCTATTTTGGTGGCGAGGTTCGATCTGTATTCAACAGAGCGTCCTCCGCTCTACCTTCAGAAAGTCTATGAATATTATTAAAGTACAGTCCTAATGTACGAGGCTGGCCTTTCTTCTTCTCCTCTTCCTTTCTGACTCTTTCTGGATGTTCATTTTGAAACTCGGGGACGGTAAACAAATGAGTTGAGGAGTTTTTATCTGTGCCGGAGCAGAATCAAAGCTCGTGTCACAGGCGAGATTTAGCAACCGAGCCCTGCGTATCAACATAATCACTACAAACAGATTATAGACGTACGTCCCCCCCAACCGTGATCCCATATCAGCTCTTACTGCTCTGAGGCACTTTGATGCCTTTCCGTTGGGTCTTTATCTGTACATTCAGGCTCAGCTGTTCTTACTCTGTGCCTCGCCCTGGACTCCAAGACGTTATCTCCTCCCTCCCTCCGAGGATTTCTCCTCCGTCTTATCCATTGTTCTGACCCAAACCGGCGTCTAAAGTCCACGCAAACCCTTGTCCTCTCGCTTCCCGCAGATTCGGACAACTCGCTGCTGCGGTACCTCAGCGACGACAAGATCCTGGTGATCGAGGAGGAGCCCGAGGGTCCGGGCAGAGAGAGCCGGCGGGATTCCACCAGACGCTCGCGCCGCAAGAGCCGTAACCCCAGCAGCCCCAGCTTCCCGATCAGCCCCTCCATGCTTTCCTCCACCTTACGGCTTGACCAACCACCCGAGCCTCTCCCGGTACGTACAAAGACTTCTTTCAGTACTGCAATCTGGCTTGGAGAAGTATTTTACACTCCCTACATTGTTTTTTTTCCACATTTTGTCACATTAAACACACATTGAACATGTTTATTGCAATGTTATTTTTATTTGTCTGCATTTTCATGCGATAAACCAACAAAGCTGCATATAAATGTGAAATTGAAGGAGCATGATCGATGGTTTTCATTTCACCTGCATTAAATGAAACTTACTTACTTTTGAGCAAGTGCTGAATAGGACTGTCTTTTTCCTATGTTTTCTGTTGACACTTACTGATTGACTTCATTCAATCTCACCCTCCGTCCTGTTGCACATCTGTGCTGCCGTGAAAGCACTGTAGCACAGCCGATTGCCACAGGAAGTTAGAAAAAACAGCTTATAGATTTATAGCGCTCCGCTTGAATGTTTTTTTTATTATTATTTCTTGTTTCAGCTTGGCATTTCTGAGGTAAAAAAAGAACATTTCAATGATGGTTACTGGTTAGAGGATCTCCCACTCCTTAGCCACCAGCGTTTAGATGCATCCCTGCGCTGAAATGTGAATCAAATGCTAGAATTACCTCCACTTCGTGCCGTCAGGTTTGACAAAAGCCTGATAATAAGTGAATTATTTGATTCTGAAGAGAGAGGATAGAGCTCCAGCTTCAAAAATGTAGTTAATTTGTGATGTAATCGAAGGAAGCTTGTCAAACTTAATTTATTTGTGTTTAACGAGACAACTTAATGAACTTAATACATTTACTCAGATAAACTTAATTTGATTACGTGCAATAAATGAATCAGGACTGGCCGTGAGGTTTCATGGGGCCTTGAGTAGAATATGATTTAGGGCCCCTCTCACTGCACCATCGTTAACGGCGCTTCAACGCAGATTTAGTGGAATCTGGGAGAGGAGGCCGAGTTCAATAGGTCGAGCTAAAAAGCAATTGCTGATGATTGGTTATTATTCGCTGAGACGTGTCTGTGGACAAACCGAGCTCGAGCGCCAAGATTCAACTCATAGCTTCGGGTTGTTGCTATGGTAACACAACACAACAGTCAAACTGTGAGGATTTATTTTTCTGCACTTTTACAAAGTAAACTAATCAATTGAAAATCTTGCTCTTTGTCTTCGCTGAAACCGTTAAGAAAATAATAATGTTCTTGATCTGAATAAGCGAATTTTCAAATTCTAGGTCTGGGTTAAAAAAAAGTACATTTTGGATAGAATGAGGAGATTATTTTAAGTCCTTATTATATATTTGTTTACGACAGCCCAATGGAGTTATGATGCAAAAGTACATAAATGATATTTATAAAAAATGTGACTGAAACAAAGTGATACAGAGGCTTGTTCTCCATCTTGTATATTTTATATTTTGTTCTATAAAGTACTGAAGGTCAATACTGAATCTAAAGACACACCACGGATTTTCAGGTTATTGTTTTTATTTTTGTAATCATGTCCTCTGATTCAAACTGGAGTCCTCTACCAGAGCTTGAGGGCATCTCAGTTTTTCCTAGGGGTGCTCAGAGAGCTCAGATGTTGTTCCTGGAATCTGCTGCAGCTTCGAGGTCAAAGGCCAAAGTCCACAGAGAGACCACTGCCAGCTGTAAGGCCGAGACTCTCCACAAATTCTCTGCTTCCTCTTACAGCCCTGGGTATACTTTGTGAGCCTTTAGCGTTCTTTGCTCTTCACGTTTTCTGTTTTTACCTAGAGGATAGGTCATTGTGTCTGCAGATAAACACACATTGCCGTTTCCAGACGTGTGTGTGTGTGTGTGTGTGTGTGTGTGTGTGTGAGTGTGTGTGTGTGTGTGTGTGTGTGTGTGTGTGTTGAGAGTGTTTGTCATGTAGAGGTGACGAAGATAAGTGCTACTTCATGGCCGCCAGTATCGCGGATGAGGAAAGGGACAGTGACATTGAGGCACGCCCCGTTTTGTAGCATTCATATTCTCTCTCACGTACAAGCCAGCACACACACACACACACACACACGCAGAAAGAAACATACACACACACTCCAGCACACAGGAGTGCATTTGTATGCATGGTATGCATCTCACAGCTCATCCTAACTCATCCTAATATCCCTATCTCCTCTGACACACCGGAGTCTAAACAGGAGTTTATCCCGAACAAACACACACACACACACACACACACACACACACACACACACACACACACACACACACACACACACACACACACACACACACACACACACACACACACACACACACACACACACACACACACACACACAAAGAGCAGTATCCCAGTGAGAAGGTGTATGACTCAGCATCAGCTAGACCAATTAGAAGCGCGACTGACAGACTGTGCTTTAAACGCGCAGCATGCAAACAAACACGCGTACACAGCCCTTCTCTCGCCAGCTCTAACCCTCTCAGCTGCGTGTTTTTCATGGCTGTGACTCATATTTGTTTGCCCGCACATGAGGTGTGCTCTCTCTCTCTCTCTCTCTCTCCCTCTCTTTTCCCCCCTAACAAGCATATGCCACCTTAGCAACCTGCTCCTTTTCACGTTTTATGTATTTCTTGGTTCCCTATCAGTCGTGTCCCCTCCCACGAAATCGATGCCTTTACGGAAACCGACTTCAAACAAAGCGAGTCCTGGATAATGCGAAATGCAAAGCGTGCACTGGCTCCAACTTGTGTGTGTGTGTGTTTCAAAGTTTTTGCCAAAGTGGCTGGATTAGTGGATAACCGTCCCCTGGACACACTGACTAAGCCGCTTCGCTTTCTAATCAGAAATGATCCCAATCATCTCTCCTCACCTTCGGCTTACGGCGCCCAGTTCCCTCTGCGGCTCCGGATTGATCATCAAACAGGCCGGCTTGGAATGGAAAAAAATATATTTAAATGATTGAGAAA
This sequence comes from Poeciliopsis gracilis, assembly GCA_911649635.1. Lineage (NCBI taxonomy): Eukaryota > Metazoa > Chordata > Actinopteri > Cyprinodontiformes > Poeciliidae > Poeciliopsis > Poeciliopsis gracilis. Next base: position 1,761,285 of record CAJVRI010001175.1, on the reverse strand, counting down.
TACAGTGGATTTTTGTTAGCTCAAGGTTTCACAAATGATTAGATTTGTGGTGTTAGGGAATCATTCTTGTCACACCAGGCCTCAGTAAATTATAGTCATCAAGAAATCAAGCCTGTAATCAGGCTAAGAACAGTCTGCTCGGTAATGGAGCCGTTTCTGATTTAGGGGCTCCTGTGTCTCTACAAATGTAAATAAATGCTGAATGGCATCCTGTCCTTTTGCTGCTTTTGGATATGAAAAATCTTGCCTTAAAAAAAAAAAGCCCATCTGCCAGGACAGGTCTAGAGGGAAGCTTTTTATTTCTTGTTGTTTTTATGGTTGAAATATTTACCTTTTTTGAAGCAACACACAGACAGCAGTGCTGCATTCGCCGTTGACGTTTCACAGCAGGAATATGTTTTTAGCTAAACCAGTCCACCGTTGTGCTTCTGGAAGGTGACCTTTCACCTCGGTTTCAGGTCGTTTGCAGCCTTTAAGATGTTTTCTTCCAGTACTGCCCTGTGTTTATCTCTGACCAGCTTCCCTGTCCCTGCTGAGGAAAAGCTTCCACATCGTTTGGTTTCTTTCAAATATGGTTCTCTTCTCTCCAATTTTCCATGAAAGCCACTTTGTACCCAACTAAAAGTTGAGCAATCTGTGCAAAAATAGTGAGCTATTCATTGTCATTTCATTCAGAATAGTGTTGTATATAATCTTTTATTTAATTCAAAATATTTCCCATCAGCATTATAAGGCCATCATCAAGAATAATCAAATACACATTAGATATATTGATCGATGATCCAGTTATTATTAATCAAAAACAAGTTGTAACAGCAGGGTGTTTCGGTTCAAAGGAACTCAGTGTTCCGGCTGTTCTGCAGTTTTCTGGAAGTTTGTTCCAGATTTGTGGTGCACAGATGCTGAATGCTGCTTCTCCATGTTTGGTTCTGGTTCTGGGGGTGCAGAGCAGAACCAGAACCAGAAGACCTGCGAGGTCTGGAGGGTTGATACAACAACAGCAGGTATTATGGTGTCAAGCAGTTCAGTGATTTCTAAACTGACAGCAATATTTTAAAGTTTATTCTCTGAGTTGCAGGGAGCCAGTGGAAGGACTTTAGAACTGCGAATACTTTTGGCAACAAAATGGATGTGACGTTGTAAGACTCACTTCAGCTTCAGTCAAATGCTGAGGCACAGAAATATTCCTTCAACCTTTGAGCAGAAGTGCAAGACAATTGTCAAGACATGAAGATCAGAACATCTTCAGAAAGCAGAGCATTCATGTTCACTGTTTTTAGATATTTAACTTTTTAAAACAGAAAATGGAAAAAATAGAAACAAAAATGCCTCTAATTTACGATAAAATACCGTAAATTGTACAGATTTCTTGTACAGTGTTCAGTTTGTGTTACTGACTGATGTGATGGAACATAAAACATCGTTCATGTGGGAAAGTGAAAATGTGCATTAATGTTGTTTTCTGTTTTCTAATGGGTCCCCTGTCCTTCTCCGTCCTCCAGCGGGGTGCAGACACGCTGCGAGCCGACACGACCGACAGGTGAGCCCCCCCCCCCACACGCCTGCGATCGGTGAAGTGTTCGGTCACGAGCTATTTGTGGTTAAATCGCATCCTATCAATCCTCCTGCAGGTACTCTGGTACAGGAAGCTCAGGAGCCGCCTCCATGAGGAAGGTAGGAGGAGCTTGGTGCCGCTTGTTTTTGTTTTGTTTTGTTGATTTTGAGTGTTTTTTTTTTTTTTTTCTTTCTCAGGTACGTTCTCATTTCAATTTTGCTGATGCGTCACATGCTTCACTCGCGTCGACAGTCGCGTCGGCTGCTGCACAAAGACCAGTTTTGTATAAATAATAGCCGAGCCCCCAGCCGTGCGCGAACAGAGGACATTTCTAAGAATAAACGGGGGCTGTAAGGACTGTAATGATGAAATCAAACAGAGCAATCAATCGAGGTAAATAGATTTCCATATTTAGGCTGTCGTGACTCAGGAGCTGCTTCAGCCGCCAGCCAGAACCAAAGCGCTGTGACTCAGTTTGGTCCAATTTAAATAGAAATCAGGAACCGTTTCAGGGGTTCTCACACAAATGAGAATGAAATAACGTAAAAATAACACACCATAAAACTCACATTTTAACTGTTTATTTGTTTTTAGAAGGTGGATGTCTGATAATAAGTCTCACTTATTCCTCAAATGCGTTTGAAATGTTATGGGTAGGGGTAGAGCAGAGTTTTGCTGGGACATTTTCCCAGTCATTTTTCTTAATTAAAATGTTACTCCATGTGTTTTTCTACTCACTTTAAAGTCTGTTTGTCAAGCAGGCAACCCCAAATTCAAAGAAATTAGATTTTAGCTATTAAGATTTATATCCTTGAGACATATTTGTATCTCCGTTTTAGAATTTGAATGATTAAATCTCATTTTCACCAGATTAGAAAAATAAACAAAATCACACCACAAATTTAAACATATTTTTTCTTTATTAAATAAAGCTGGAGCCAAATTGGAAAATGTAAAGAGCAACTAATACAAATACAACCATACAATAAATTGTCTAATAAATTCACATGTGACCCTACATTCAATAATTAAGCATCAAAATAATTTTATTGATCACTGATTATTGTCATGTTTATGCGCTATATTATATTGGCCATATTAAATGCAAAATATTGACATTCAAAATATAACAAAGCATATATTGGCCTCCACTTTATTCAACAAGTTAAAAGCAAAAGCAATCCATAACAATTTGCCGGTTGGTCTGTTTAAATATCAAAGGATTGATTTTCTTTAAAGTTTGTTTTATCATCAAGATTTGCTAAATGCGCTAGCAAAACATGTACTTTTGATTGCATAGAAGAATTGTGCAGCAATTTCATTCTGTTAGAATATTTATGTCTCCTTTTCGGTGATCCAGCAGTTCAGACTAGTTTGTCCTCCCAATATGGCGGCACCACTCGCTTCTGAAAATGCTACGTCTAGCCGTTAGCTCAGCAAATTATGCTGCTAATCCAGCAAAGTTTGGTACAACTTTAAGCAAAATAAATGAATAAATTACATGTTTTTACACTTGGAAAATAGGTGATAGATATTAGAAGATTGTATTTTGGCAGAAAACAGAAATGAAAGGAGCCAGTTAAACCAAAATGGAAACTTAAAAGCACAGAGAAAATATAGTTAGCATAGCACAAAACATTCACTCTGATAGTTAGCTTTAGCACATTTTGGTGCTACTTTTGAGTGGTGTACATCTTCCTTACTGCTTTCTGTCTGTTTTTATTGAATATGCATTAATATGTAAAAAGCTACGGTTAGAGTGAAAGGGTTTAACAGGTGCTGCTTTTACATGCGATTCCACCTAATGGCTAGCTACCACAAAAGTAGCATGTTTAATAAAATGTAAAAAAAAAAAAAAAGGAAAAAAAAGCCATTTAATTCAAAATACAAATGGGAAAAGAGCAAGCTTAAAAAGGAGAGTAAATGGGCCGCTCTAAATCTTTTTGCCTTTGTCCATTATCATTAAGCCTGAACTTTGCTAACACCTTTCTCCTCCCCTCCTCCCTTTAGTCTTTCCATTACACGTCTTTAAGAACGAAAACCAAAAAGAGAAGTAAAGGTAAGTACGTCATTGTTTCTTCCCTTATTCTTCCTATGTTTAGTAATTTTGTAATAAAGTGCAGCGATACGTTGTTTTTGTTCTTGTGGATTCTGCCTGAGAGTTGAACAAATGTTTCATCTCAAACTGTTTCTCAGCAGTGAGTCACCGAATGTCAAGGCTTGAAATAATATTAAAAGGACATCAGCGCTGACATCTGTAGTTTATATATATATATATATATATTTGGAAAGTCTTGATGTACTTTACTGGATGAAAATAGATGAAAGACAAACTCACACATGAGACACAAGGGACTGTGTGTATTCTTGCTCCCATTTTGTCCTTTATTTGACTCCCAGTAATTAATGATTTGCTTTTTGGCCAGCCTCCATTTGTCACTGTCTCAGGTGTAATGTGCTCCGAATATAATAAGAAGGGGTTGCAATGTGGGCTGTGAAGCCTCTTCTGGGGCTGACACGCTTTCATTTCATTTCTGACCCAGGTTCCCTCACCAGCGCCAGTCGAAGGAGAATCTCCTGCAAGGATTTGGGCCACGGCGACTGCGAGGGCTGGCTGTGGAAGAAGAAGGACGCTAAAGGCTATTTCACCCAAAAATGGAGGAAGTACTGGTTCATCCTCAAAGAATCTTGCCTTTACTGGTACACCAACCAAAACGTAAGACATTTGCGTCAATAGTTGTTTAGCTTCTCCTGCTGGTCTCCTTTCTGATACATTTTCAAGCCATGAAAGGGTTGAACACTTTTTTTTTTTTTTTTGCTCATAAGATGTAAACGGGATTCGACTGTTTTCCTGCGTCAGCCTGCTTCTCTGTTGGTACTGCTGATAAAAGGAGTGTAAAAAGCCTAAAGATAACTCCATCTTTTATTGCGTCATGATAACATCACTGGAAATTTGTGAGATATTTAAGGTTCAGCTTGAGTGCCATCACAGCATTAAGAAAAAGAGAATCATGTTTTTTGTTTTTTTTTTTATCTTTGATTTCTAAGTTGATGTCCGTGTCTAGACGCTTTGGTTTAGCAGGTTATGAATATAAAGTGACGATACTGGATACTGGACAGAGGGCCAGTATTTCTCTCGCCTCGATGCACAAACTGTACTGGAGCAAAAGATGTGAAAAAAAATAAGAGCACCATCCTTTACAAGCCAATTTCATACCAGCTGGTAGGCAGGCAAACTTCTGCTTTTACATCAGAATCATAAACAGGAAGCTTATTGTTCTGATCGGGTCTTTTAACTTTAGTCAGATTAGGTCGTCAACGATTACTCTCCAAGTGTGACACAAAGAATGGCTGCTGTGAAAAGCTTTCTCGTCCATGGATCCTCATGAACTCTTTGAAATACCAGGAGATTTTCAATAAAAGCTAATAAAAACCCCAAAAATGTGACCAAGTTCTCACATAGACCCCAAACTGAGCTCTTTTTCCTCTGCCATGTGAGTGCGTAGTCCTAAATCCTGTAGGAAACCAGTTGAGTGAAAGAGCACAGTTCATGAGCAGAGGAGAAATAAACAAATACAACAACCAGAGGTTCTCTCCTCTGTGTGATCCAACCATCTGGAGCCTCACTGAAGATTAAGCAACTCCTTGTGTCAATGTGTTTATAGCTCTGGCATCAACAGCATTATTTTGAGAAAAACATTCATTTCTGAACATGGGAGGGTTTTCTTCCCTTCACTGAATGACGTTTTATTTGACTCAAAGTTACTTTTTTCTAAATTTGTTGACTAAATAAGGAGTTTAGCTTCAGGCTTTTTACGCACCTTTAGAAAACATAGATTCCTATGAATAAGGACGGTCCGTTATTTCATGTTTAGACGATGATTAATGATATTTACTTCATGTATTGCAGATTTCTGATGAAATTACATGTATTTTTTTTTTTAATTCACATTCTGCATGCTTTTATGTTTCCGTTCGGGTCTCAGCTACTTATGAAAACAGCCGCTGGAAAAGTCAGGCAATTAGTTGCTGACCTACCATTTAGAAAACACTTGCTGCATACTTGTTGGTTGCACAGCAGGCTCGACTTTTGCTTTTCAAAGATGTATGGCCGGATAGTTACAAATCTGTTTGCAGCCATTATTAAGAGTAATCGTAAACATTGAGTTTGGAGGGCGGGGCAAGCAGCAGCTTATTTGGATTTAAAGTGACAAGACGCCCTAAACCAGCCACTTCTGAAAGGAGAGAGAAACAGGCAGGTTTTTTTATGCTAAGTGTGTCTTAGTAAACCATCCCTGCCAACGTAAACAGCAGATCTTGTTTTCATGCACTTCACCTCGCCGATAGTATCCTCTGTAAAATTGGTATATCAGTGTGCCTGACATTTTGTTCTCTGTGTGGATGATGTACCGCCGCTCTCCATCTGTCTCCGCCTGCAGGATGAGAAGGCTGAGGGCTTCATCAGCCTCCCCGAGTTCAGAATAGACCGAGCCATAGAGTGCAGGCGGAAATTGTGAGTCTCCCCCTCACATGTCGCCAGAATTACTAATCAAGCACATTTGCTCTCACCCACACAACGTGAACGCACACAAACGCGCCATGCATGCTGGCAAAAAACCCCCCCCCAAAAAAACAAAGGGTGGGGGAAGAAGAAGAAGAAGAAGAAGAAAAAAACAAAAGACTAATCAGTCTCCTTCTCTCTGGCTGACTGCAGCGCCTTCAAAGCCTGTCACCCCAAAATCAAGAGCTTCTTCTTCGCCACAGATTGTCTCGAGGAGATGAACAGGTGAGCTTCATCCTTGCGTGCGCGCACACGTGTGTGTGTGTGTGTGTGTGTGTGTGTGTGTGTGTGTGTGTGTGTGTGTGTGTGTGTGTGTGTGTGGTTGTGTTGACATGAACTGCAGTCAGAGATCAGGGACGCCACGTGTCATGCTTATGAATATTTTAGCCGAGTAAAACAAGTTTACACAGGGCAGCGGCCCACCAACGCCACACTGCGCATGAATAAGACATGATCCTGGTCTTCTGCTGATAAACTTTAGAGCTTGAGACGCATGTGAGTGAATGTGTGTGTGTATGTGTGTATCTATGAGTCACGTGTGTGCATCTGAGAGGGAGAATGTAATGATATTTGCAGGAGTGCCATCTGATGAGCTCTAATTATCTACACCTCCCCTGAATGACATGTGGAGATAATTGGAGGATCGTAATTAAGCAGCTATATTTGACTTCTGTGCAGCATTTTGTTGGTTCGTCTGTGGTTCCAGGCACTTTCACAGGATTTCTGTGCAAGAACACGGATGTCTCTGTAAGAAATGAAAGTTGTTTGAATGTCATCGCCGCTTTTTTTTTTTGTTTTGTTTTAGTGTACTTGCAAAACTAAAACTAAATATAGACTCTGTTTTGTGCAGCGAGGTTTGATGAATTTGAAAACAGTTTCATGTTTTCTGGGAAGAAGTCGTTTAGGGGTCGTAGGGGATCGTGAGGAGCAGGGCCGGTTCTAGCCATGGATGCATGGGGGGGGGCAGGCGTAAATGTTAAGGGAGCGTCATTATGCATACATATTAGAGGTTGATGAACTTCATATATTTTAAGGCGAACTATAAAGATGCTTTTATGACAACAATCCAACAGAAAAATAGCAGAGAGCGAAGGGAGAGGGGGGAGAGACATGCGAACCAGAGGGCGGGACTCAGGACTTTCAGATCAGATCTGTTTGACAGTCCAGTGACTCTCAAACTTCAGTTTTCTCACAGACATCATGAACTCTCTGACGTTGGACTGCATCCATCTTGCTCGTCTCACACACTCCACGCTTCCAATGCCAAAGAAATCTAGTGCTTGCTGTTTAGTTTGTAATCATTTTCTTCTTTGCTTCAGGCAGAAGTCTTTAAACATTTCAGAAATGTCTCTTGACAAAACTACACAATTTCTAATAGGCAAAGGAACTTTGAGGTATTTTCTTTAAAGTACCCATGATGCAACTAATGAGGCTCCTGGGAGGTTTAATCAGGTTTACCAGCCTGGTTTCCAATATTCCTGCTCCAAAAAAAGAGCTTTATTGAATAACTGCAAGAGTGTAATATTTATGAAACGGTTAAATTTGGATTTGGATGAGATTGTTAAGATATGAGATTATGTTTAACTAAACTCTTATTCCGTTTACTTTAGCGCCTGCACAATTCAGGTTTTTGCTTGTTGTAAAGTGTTGAAACGAGAAAAAAAAATCAGGAATGTGAATTTTTAACATTTTTGCGACTTTACTCAGGCCTGTCCAAATAATACATTTTGTTGGAGGATAAATTGTCCCAGTAATTATCGCGATAAACGATAGTATTGTTGTTTTGAGACCATTTTCAAGTAATATAACAATAATGGCATAACACTGCACTCTCTCCATGACTAATAAACTTTAATTTACACTCCATACTGGATCTGGAAGATGTTTTAAATTTCTAAAATGAAGCTCAACCGATCAATAAATATAACAGAAATAATGTCCACACACACCCAGAGCCATGGTTTCAGATCCATAGTCACCCATTCTTCATTTTCTCTCCTTCTGCAGTCCATTTTCTTTTTTTTTTTAATTCCTGCTCTAAGTCCGCTTGTTTCTTGCAGGTGGATGAACCGGCTGGGCTTAGCTGCTATCGGCTACACACCTGACGATAAGGTGCCACGCCCCGATGAAGGTGGGTCCATAAAAAAAAAGAAGAAGTTGCTCCTTTCCTTCCTGCTTGTGAACTGACCTGCCTGTGTGCCGTTTGTGTTTGTCCCAAAATCAGACTACTGGAGCGAGAGCGATCAAGACGAGGTCGACGGATCAATGACACTCAAACAGGAGGGGCCCTCGTCCCTCTGTGATACTTACCACCGCACGCCATCTGTGAGTAACGCAGCCTCTCATTCAGGCCCACTCGACGTTCTGTCCGCAGCGTTTCCATTCTGATGGAATATTTTATTCTTAAAAGCCCCACAGTTTTCCGAGCTGCACACAGCAGAGCTCTCAGCATTAATAAAACATCAGAGTGGGAGACTAGCTGGTTCTTTAAGCAGCCAAGATCATATTGTTTACCCTGTCTGACCTCTAGGTGGCAGTAGGTCGCGCTGCTCATGACATCTTCATTCCTTTCTGCCTACAAAACTAATGATCCAACGTCAAGCTGCATTAGCATGTCGTCCAAAACTGAATTCTGCAGAGCTTCATTTATTTGTAAGCAGGTGAAGTCAGATGTTTACACACACATATAAAGAGACACTCTGCCTCTCTTCCCCACTGTTTGATATTAAGTCAGACTAAACATCACTTATTTGCCAGAAAAATGTAAAACATTTTTTTTTTACATAATCTTTTGCATTACTTTCTTCAAAATCAAAAGTTTACATCCAGTAAACCTACTGTATGTAAAAAGGTAAATGTTTACGGTAAACATTTACTGTATATGAGCATACAGTAAATAGGTATGTTACCTTTAAATATGTGTGTTAGCACTCGCTAATTCCAACACCAGTGGTCTTAGTTCGATTCATTTTTAACTGGTGTTTTATTATACCTATAATTTCTTTAGTATTAAGTTTTTTTCCCCCTAAAAATTCAGTTTCCAATAATTCTCCAAACCTAACTTGCCGCTCACAGTAACGGTGGGTGTTGACAGATCGTTCCTTCTGGGTATCTTCTCCAGTTTGTCATGGCTGATTTCTCAAACTAAAACCATTCAGCAGTCATGTCAATCTTTTTCGTGTGTACTTACACCTCTATCATTTCATTGCTTTTTTTTTTGTTTGCTCTCTTATTTTGCTGTATTTCTGCCTTTTCTTCTCTCCGTCCTCGCCCACCTCATCCGTCTTGCTCTGCTCGTCTCCTGTCTCTGCATGTCCGTGCTCACGCACCACACCCGCTTGGTGACGTTTTCCTCACCCCGCTCGCTCCGTCACACCCGATCCCCCACTCAGGCCAACCTCCTCCACAGTTACGACCAGCTGCCCCGCTCTTTGAGCTCCATGAGCCTCTTGCGCTCCACTCCATCCCCTCTCCCCAAAAGTGCCTCCACCTCCCCGATTCCTCCACAGATGGTCTCTTCCACCTCCCCTCTCCCTCTCCAGGTGAATTCCTCCAGCCCTTTCCCGGAGTCCAAGCACGGTCGACATTTCTCCAGCGAGTCCACGCACTCTCACTCCTCGGCCGAGGACCAGCGCGGAGACGGCATGGGCATGGGGACGGGCACGGGCAGCACCAGCACCCACTCGTCCAGCTGCCGCTCGTCCCACCGCGAGCGCCGCTCCTGGCAGGACCTCATCGAGACCCCGCTGACCAGCGCCGGGCTGCACTTCCTGCAGACGGCGCCGGGGGAGAGCGACTACGGCGGCCTGATTGGGGGAATGGCCGGAGAGATGGGGTACTACAGAGGGCTGGGCAGGCAGGGAATGTCCCCGGAGAGGCGCCGGCAAGCGACGCTGCCCGTACGGAGACACCACGCGGCGGAGAGGGACAGGGAGCGGGACGGGCCCTTCCCGCTGGAGCGGGGGCCGTACACGCACAGCCACACGCACCGACGCTCCCACAAGCAGCGGAGCCAGAGTCTACCCAGGAACAGAGATCCGATCCTGGGGAAGTTTCTGCACAGTGCGGCTCATATGGAGGAAAGGAGTGAGGATGAGGAGGCAGAGGGCTCAGCTGCAGACATGCTGGAGGCAGAGGATGGTAAGAAGACGAACTCGCCTGTTCATCTTGGTTCATAATGATAAAAGTGGAAGGGTTTACATTATCTAGCTTATACGTCTCTAGAAAATGTTAAAATTACATTTTTCTTAACTGTGTATGTACAGGACACTGCAATATTTGATTGCGTCTTAAAAATCCTACTTGCGAAGTGCTGGAACATTAATTTTCTTACCTTGTACAAATTGTCCTTACGATGCATTGACGTCTTCTTTCCTCGTCAAGAAGTTTACAGTAAAAATAAGTTTGATTTATATCCTTGTGTGTTCATTCGCACACAAGTGGGTCGCTTCCTGAAGACAGTGATGTTGCGTGGAAAGGGTCAATAGCAGTGACCCTTAATTTGCTCTCTTCGGTTTTATACCCAGCTGAATCTCCCTAATCCCACTTCCTGCGCTCTGGGTTTTCCAGACCTGCGGGATTTCCGGATGGACAGCAGAGAAAGGAGAGTGTCGGAGGGGAGGGAACGACGGATTTCAGACGGACGCGACCCCGAGCCTCTGGACGGGCTGGAGCAGCTCTACCGGGCCCTGGAGCAAGCCAACGTGAACGCTCTGGGAGACCCCAGGCCCTGCAGCAAACAGGAGCTGCGACGCTGTTTCACCCAGAGAGTGAGGGACCCCCTGCTCAACGACCGGCTGCACCGGGTCCGAGCCCTGCGCAGCACTTTGAAGGTACCGCCGCCAAATCCGTCACGCCTTATTATTCTAGAGGGATCCGCCCATGAAGTTTTGTTTGAGACAGATGCTGTCTTATTGATTGTTTTGACAATATTTAAGCACCCAACTATGAAGTCTTAAGTCTCGGCTGGATCTTAAAGCGAGCTTTGGTCACTACCAGGTCCGACCTAAGGCACAAGTCAAATGATAAATCTATTAATGATTTCATCCAAAAAGCTTCAAATTGTTTTACATTTCAAGACGTGCTCCATCTTGTTGGCGTCTCTGTGGTCCTGCAGGCCAAAGAGTCTGAGCTGGAAGTGATCTGCGCCCTCCTGGAGGACCCCACGCTCTGCTCCCAGACCTTCAGAGAGTGGAAGCAGTGGCACAGCGAGCTCTACGCCGAAATCTGCCAGCTCAGCCCCGGCACCAACGGCCAGGACGAGCTCTCCCCGATGGGCGCGCCCCTCATGACCCACACGCACTCCTTCATCGAGACGCACGTGTGAGGTGCGCGGCGGGGGTTGGGGGGGGGCGACGCGCGGAGCCCCGACTCTCGGCCCGGAGAGCCTCCCGTTTGTCCCGTCACGACTCCGAGCACGCACTCACACACAAACACGGGGGCAGACTTTGTAAGATGTGTAAATATCACAGAAGGGGGGGAGAAACAGCCTGACAGGTGTGTGGATGAACTTTTGATAATCACGAGGACCCTCCCCCCACACAGGGTGCCTATTGCATGCCTGAACAGAAAGCATTAATCTTCCTTTGTCTATGGAACTCGCCTAAAGTCAACACGCTTGTCGAGCAAAACAGGAAAACAACAACAAAAAAAGGGGAAGACTTTGAGCCCATGTTTGTTTCTTTGTTTTTATTTTTTTTGGTTTGTTTTTGTTGTCAATGTTCGAGGACGGGGGGAGGCTATGTAGCAGCAATACAGACGAGAAACCTTTTCACCACAGCACTGTACTTTTCTACTGACGAACTTTGCACCCAGAGCCACCAGTTCTCCCCCTTTCTCTAAAACTTGTGTTCTTTATTTCTCATGGCATATCTGGTTGATTTACAGGGAAATCGCGGTTATTTCAGGCTGATCTCTCGTGGGAAACTGTGAGAACGGGAGCTGTGGTGTCAAGACCGCAACGTGGTTTCTCTCTTTCTTTATTTAGTTTATTTTATGTTTTGTAAAGCTGTTTTCTCTGGGAACCCATGAAATTAAGCATCAAGCAACAACTGTGCCGTCCACAAAGCACGCTCCTTTAAACTGTGAAGTGTTCAGACGTCCTTGCAGAAGGAGGCTCCTCTGTTCAAATGCAATCCCGGTTTTTGCACCCTCTTGATTTGTTTTTGTTTTTCTCCTTCTCACCCCCCCCCCATCTCCCTATCAAGTAGTTCTCAAAAAGACTTGTGTAAATGTGAATACTGATGTAAATGTTCGAGTTCCTCTACCACTGTGATACGCTTCTAGAGGTAGCGGAGAGAGACGGCGTTTCTATTAGTGTGGGTGCAAGACTACTTTGTTTTGGTTTCTACCTTTTCTTTCTTTTTTTTTTTTTTTACCTTTTGTTTTCCTTTTTTCACTCAATGCAAGAGCAAAGGAGTTCTCTTTTCAAAGAAGTCACTCACTACAAAGAATGCACTTTCTATATCTCTGTGTCCCATCGCCTGCATCACAGGGTCTCCGTCGCATCGGCCTCCTTCCCATCGCTGTTCAGATATCAGGTAAAAAGCGTTTGCCGTCTCATTTTCTAACGACTCGTGTACAGCCTACAGATGTATTTAAGCCTAGAGGAGAATATATAAATCTATTTACGTTTTTGTGTCATAGATATAATGTAAAGTAAGATGTATTCTACGCCAAGGTTTTTTGCAGTGCCCCGTCCCTCCACCTCCTCTCCACACAGCGCCGCTCGGCAGCGGCCGTGCCGGCTCGACTCGCAGCCGGCCCGTTTCTCGGCGACGCGTTGCATGAGGATAAAGGCCTGGGACTGGTTAGAGTGGGACAGGGTAAAAATACTGTGGATTATTTCTCTTCCTTTTTTATTTATTAGTCCTGTAGCGCATGATACATGCAAAAATGACGTTTTTTTGGGGGGGGGGTTGTCTTTGGTTTTTTTGATAACGTATATTTTCAAAATCTTTCTTTCACCGCCTATGGTTTAAAGACACACACTGTACGTCCGAAGGTGATATTTCGTTTTTTTTGCTGCTCAGCTCTTTCGACGTCATGCAGATGTTGAAGTTTGTATTCAGTTTGTCGCGTTTTGGTTCATCTGCGGTGTCTCCTGGAAGTATTCACACCCCATAAACATACTCTGAGTTTGTCTCTATTAATTCCTCAAACTTCGCTGTGTTGAATTAGGATTTTATGTAACAGGGCCGGATTTAAAAGGATGTGGGCCCCTGGGCTGGAGCCTGTTTTGGTGCCAAATCCACCACAAATAAACTCTTCTACTAATGCAAACACACCAATACTTCTTAGGTTTTGTAGGTAAGTCCTATAAACAGGCAGGTATGAATTGATACATGGTAGGAGCAGTAATCCCATGTTATTCCCCCCTATGTACAAAACTCCATAACTTTGTTTTTCACATATTTAATTATTGTTTACAGTCATAAAACCCCCCAAATATTAACACAATTCACCTCATTTTGGTCTATGAATTTCATAGAAAACACGCCTTTAATAAAAAAACAGAAAAGTCTAAAAATTGGGACCGTATTCTACTTTGCCGCAGTTTCACTATGAGGTCTGGTGGTCAGGACTCTTCTGGGTCTTGAGATAAATGTGATTTTCTCCTTTGAAAACAGACCAAAGTCATGCAAGAAATGAAGGCGATGTTGTTTGAGATCAGCAGTCAAATAATAAAGACATAATAATAATATGATCCACCGTATGTAAGGTCATGTCAAGCGTTATTTTTGTACCACACACAGTGTCCGACGTGAAAGACTGATAAAAAAACAAAACAACAACTTATAATTTGGTCCTACCTGAATACAGAACATTCTTCCATATATAACTTTGATTTCAATTCATTTTGTTCTAAAACAGCCGTTTTTCTCTTTTCTCCATTCTTCCACAAATTCTCTCACCTGAGCTGTGAATATCTGGAGTTCTTCCTCAGTCATTCCCCACGGGCCTCTCGGCTGTTTCCTCCATCAACGCGTCTCGGTGGCTTTGCAGTTCTGCTACGCGAGTTAAAAACTAACCCAGCTTTTGACTTCTTTATATATCTGACCTCTCTGCTGTGCTTTGGTGTCTTTATCAGGCATTTTCCCTTATAGACCTCTGAAAACAGATTGGATTTTTCTTTTTTTTTTTTTAGGGCTGTCAGAGCAAAATTTTATGTGTAAGATATTTTTATACCAGGCAACGTTTTGGCTTGAAGGGGATCTGTTATGCGAAATTCCCATTTTGCATAATATCTGAATTTTTGTACTTCCATTCGGGTCTCTGCTGCTTCTAAAAAATAAAAAAATAAAAAAAATGAAACAACCAAACCACTGTAAAAAAAAAATAAAAATAAAAAACCAGCCTTTTTTGGGGGCAATAATCCTTTTTCGATTTCTGGAAAATAACCTCCCCATAGTTAAGGCCACATGTGGTGGCTGCTGTACAATGGCTGCTGGAAAACACAAGAGTTTTGTTGTCGACTTGCCGTTGAGAAACAAATTACCGTATTCGTGTTGTCTGTGCAGGAGGCTCTACTTCTGCCTTTGAAAAATGCGCGGTTGTATAATTGAGCATCTGTTTGCAACCATTTTTAGGTGCGAGTGTAAATGCTGAGTTGGGCAGATTTGAATCTAAAGTGACAAGACGCCATAGAAGAGCTCAAAATCCAGAGAACAGAGCAGACTAAAATCTCGTTATCTAAATGTTTTGCGGAGCCCAGAAACCTATCACAACTCACAATAGGTCACCTTTAACTTTAGGCTTTAAACGTGTCTTGTTATTGACTGTAATGTCAATAACATTACATGACAGGAAGGTTAATGGGGTGTTACTACTTTTATGAGACACTTCAAAAAATCGTTTTTAGGTTTCTGTCTCTGCAGACATTAGTGCAGTTGCCTATGAATCCCTGTGAGGAAGTGGCTGATGCTGGCTGGTGAGGGACTACCACACTGGAATGGTCTGTACCAAACGCCTCATCTGCAACATCAGGCCAAGGACTCAATGGTGCCCCCTAGTGTCCAAGACTCTGAACAATGTGTAGCACCTGCTGCATCCAGCACTCACCACTGTGTCCTGATCTTTGTTTTGTTTTTTTCTTCTTTCTGTCGGTCCTGAGTGGATTTTTTTCGTCACGTAACACTGAAGTGAAATATCCAACGCAGCCGCAGCTCATTGTTTTCCAACGGTTAATTTCAAGAGTGCCACAAAGAAACTTAACGATGCAAGCACTTTCCCTGTGCCTCCCAAAATCCGCTCTTTGACAGCAAAGGTCTCTCACCACACCAGTGTTGCTTGCGCGCACACACTCTCACACGCACACGCACGCACACACACACACACACAGGTCTGCGGCCGTCGAACGAGCTGCGATGCAGTCCCACGCTCTTCGATTTGTCGTACGAAGTCTTCTCTCTCCAGCTCAAACTGTAGACATACACACTGACTGTGTTACCTCTCCTGGATTCTTTTAATGCATTTATTTTTATTTTGTGTGTGTGTGTGTGTGTGCATGTGTGTGTGCGTGTGTAGACCTGCCGAAACAGGCTGAAAAGGGAGATTCCACTGTGTGTTCTTTCAGGGGTGTACGCCTCATGGTACATTGCACAGGTGTGTAAGATGTAAGTTGCACTGCGACATTAAAAAACAAAAAAAGGAACATATTGCTCTTTTTCAAGGATAATATTAGCTTACTGTTATTCTGTACATTCAACTGACTAAAGATATTGAAAAGAAAGAAAAATGACATTTATTCTTCCTAAAGTAGCCTTTTTTTGATTTCATATATATGAAAGTACATAAATATAAATAAATATAAATATATATATATATATTACAGAAAATACAGATTGTAAACCTAAGTTGTTAAACTTTGACTTCAATAAACCGAATCCTCTGCACTATGAGCTGCTGTTTCTTTCTGTGTCTGATGTATGCGGGTGTCAACGCCAACGATGGGAAAACGGCATCAATTACACGTGACGCTTGCGCATCATAGGTTCATGATGCTCTGAGATGCATTTTAACCACCCATTTTTGTTATCATTGATAATCGTGGCTTCCAACTAATAAAAACAAATGCATACATCATAAAACTAACGACAAGAAAGATCACCCATATAGAATAATGCACTATGGGAAACATTTATTCAGTGTACTTTCCTATTTTTTCTTTACTGAGGCTCCTTTGGCATGAATTACTGCATCGATGCAGCATAGCACGGAGGCATTATTGGCTCAGCTATCGCTTCTTCTTGATAATAACACCCTGTAGATTCTCTGTTGGGTTTTTGGTTTGATAAGTTTGTAGGCTAATGAAAAATAGTGACATCACAGTCATTAAAGCAGGTATTGGCAGTTTAGGAAGGTGCCAAGCGCTACTGCAGGTTAGTGCGTATAAGGCACTAACCTGCGTTCAGATGGTGAAAGAGGAGACTAACGTTTATTTATGGTGTTTATTTTATATCCTATTTAAGTTTTCTTTTAAACTGGCACAATGATTTACATTGCTACAAGGCAGGTGAAAAAAAAGGTCATTGCAGTCTTCATGAACAGACATATTGTGTGGCAGTAAAATGGCAGAAGTGTGGATTCACAGTCATTGGCACTGATAACTTGCAAGCAGCACCCAATCATAAAGACATAATGTCACACAAAATAATAATAACCCAGTCTGGGAGGTAACTCTGCTGGGAAATGAAGTCGCCATGTGTGTAAAGTTTGTCAGCAGAGGCATCCAGAGCTCTGGATTTCGTGGAGGACAGCAGAGGGAATTGCAAAATTAACAGAAACAAATGCTTGAAACATCACTCTGTGTGCAGAGTGTAGGTAAAAGGTGCCTACTGAATTAAATTAAAGGAATAATTTAACTTCAAAGTGACATTCTAAGGTGCTGCGATGCCGCCACGCCAGTGAACGCGCCTAGAAATAAGAGACTCGGCTGTAAAAAGAAGAACCCGAGCTGCAGGTGCCGCCTCTGTCCAGCAGATGGCGCGAGCCGACCGTTTGAAAGCGGCGACGGTTTCAATTGGACGAAGAAGAGGGAGGATCGCTGTCATGGCGGCCAAGGTGAAAGTTTGACGTGTTTTATTTGGATGTTTTTCCGTCGTTTAACCGCGTGTTTTTCAATGAATGCGTGCGTCATGTGCTATATTAGTCCCGCGTTGAGCTTTAAATGAGCTAATTACGCGACTTCCGCCTTCCAGCTGTCGGTTACTGGGCTGTAACTCCCGAAGCTAACGGAGCCTCGCTGGACGAGTCTCGGTTTAAGCGGATAATATTCCCACATTAGATCCCGGTCAGAACATCCGCGACAGCCGCCAGAGCGTCATATCTGTTCCTGCGACTTTATGTCCCCTTTTGCGAACGTGCGGCAGCATTAGGAGCAACCTTTATTAGCCTGGCTGTAAAGGGAAAAAGGAAAGCAAACGGTTGTTTACATTTTTTTTCAATGCTGTGACGTCAGGGGGTTTTTACCAACAGAAATTATTTAGTGTCAGAAACTAAATGAGTCTTTAAACATAACCTAATTATTTTTCAAAAATAGTTATTAAAAAAAAAGTTATATGTTTATATTTTATAAACATATAACTTAATTAATTAAATTAAATCTTAATTAATTTAAAATAATGCGATAAAGCCTGTGTTGATTTTTAAACTAGAAATGTTTGAATTCTTGTTTGGGAGTCAAAACTGAGATTTTTTTGAAAATGATAATTATAAGCTGCTGTTACATAAATGACTCTTTCCGGTTACACATTTGCACTGCTCTATATTTATCTTATCACATTTAACAAAAGGTTTAGTAGATCTAGAACAAGAGTTGTCTTGTTTTAGATTAGGAAGGCCTGTCACAATGTTGTTGTTTTGAGATTCTTTTCAAGAAATGGCCTGATAATGCAGCTACATTCTACTGGAGATCAATAAGCTTTCAGTTCAAATGTAAATATAAAAAATGACGTAAAACCTAATTTTACCAAACAGCAAATATAAAGGAAGTCTCTAAACAAAACTGCACTTCGATATGTAATTTTTGCTCTTCAAAAACAAAACATTAAAGACGAGAGCTGGTAATATTCTCTGGTTCTAAAACACCGTCAGGCTTGACCCGAGACTATCGTCCACGATGAAACCTCGCCCTCCGTACCTCGCAACACGCGCGCATCATTTTTCCTGTCGGCATGAGTGTCTGACTTTCGATTTTTGACTTTTTGATTGCGTCGCAAGCATTAGACAGCAGAAATAAAACACGGCAGATCAAAACAGGAGAGCAAACCTGCAAAACCGCAGGCTGACCTAGAAAACACCCGCAAGGGGGAAACTGGCCTGCAGAACAAGGGATGCGAAGCTGATCAAACGTTCGCAGTTTGTTTTGATGTTCGCTCCTTTGCACAAGCAGGTTTTAGTTTTTCACACAGAGAGAGGCGTTTCCATGGTAAAATCTTGAAGTTCAAAGTGTGGCGTTTTGGCGCCTTCATTTTTTTAAATTTTTTTTAAAATTTTTTAACGATTCATTCAGAATCTCAAAGAACGCTCATCAGGTTTCGCGTGACAAATTTACGACGGCGACAACGTGGGACGGTTTTGGGAGACGCTTCAGCGCAACCTGGTGCCGCTGTTTCACTTTGTTATGAACATTCAACTGAATCTTTGGGTTTTTGTCACATGTGCTGTTATGAAACAAAATTAGACAAAAAAACAAAAAACAAAATCATGTCTCATTGTGCAATTCAGTCATTTATGAGTTAGATTGACTCCAGCTGAGCATGTGCAGAGTGCAGCTGCTTGCTTCTGATTGGACAAAATGTTTGTGCCCCTCTGTCTCAGCAGCCCCCCTGTCCCCCCCACCTCTCATCCCCCCGCTCCGCCGTCTTCCTTTCCCACTCAGACATCACAGCAGTCGCTCGTCTTTCAGTGATAACAGCAACTGCTGCCGTCAAAAAAAAAGGAAGCGATGTTTCATCTTGCCCCCCTCCTCTCCAGGTGGTGATGGTGGCCGTCCCCACGGTGCTGGGACTCGCCTCCCTCCGCGTGTACACGGTGAAGGAAGCTCCCGCCGACGGGCTGGTCTCTCGAGACAGGGTACGGCTGGCCGCCCCGCAGCATCGCCGCGCGGCGCTGTCGCTCGCCGTGTCTTGTCTCAACTCGCCGTGTCTCTCCAGCTGAACATCTACGCCCCGCTGCCCGGCGCCGACCCGCCTCGGGCCGTTGCGGAAAGTCCAGGACTCATCGAGAGAGGGCTGGCGGCGGCCAGGGAGAGCGCTTTGCCCGCGGTCCGAGCCGTAGAGGTATTTTTGCCGATTCTCGCTGCGCGGCGTGGAATATAGCAGGAAACATGCAGGCATACGTCGGCTGAGCAAGTGAGCAGAACGTGTTTGTGGACCTGCAGGACTCTCAAAAAGTCAAGAGTTCAGCTGTAGAGTTTGACTCTAAATTTAGAGCTGAACTTCTTTTGGGGAAATGAATCCTATTCTTCTTCCATTACAAGGATGAAAATGTCCAAAAAGTTGCTGTAAAAGTTCATTAATAATGCCAAATTTGCAGTAAAGTGTCATTATTCACCAAATAATGCAACGTTGGCACTTTTAATGGACTTTTTTTTAATGCAAAGTGGCTTTAAAAGTTGCATTACAGTGTCTCTATTTACCCATTGACACTTCATGACAGCAGGTGCAAACATTCGTAAATGTTAACACCTGTTCATAGCAGGTGTGAAATGACAGCATCATGTCAGCCTCATGCACACTGAAGGCTTCGCGTCTTGCACCTGCAGCCCTGCCACCTTCTCTTGATTTTTTATTTTTTTTTAAATTTCTGTTCCTCTTGCTCGCGGTTAGCGCTCCATCCCACGAAGCTGCAAGTGCTAAGTGCGGGTCTGACGTTTGCAGAGCGCACCGGGAGCTTGACAGGAAACGGTGCTCTATTTTCTTTTTTTTTTTTTTTGTTCTGTTCTTTTTCACTGTTGTTGTGTTAACAGCGGGGAGATTTGACAGTTTGATTCTGTGAAGGAGCTGAACAAAAGAAAGAAAATGGAAAAAAAACCCCGACACTGATTGATATCTTGTCTGTTTCAGTTCCGTATTCTTGATAACCTTTTTATAGTGTTTCATTTCTCCGTGCAGGGCGCCTGTGTCTCTGTAAAACGGAGTAGTGTTAATCTTTACCATGCAGGAGAGGGTAAGTTAACAGACGGCACCAAATACTCAAACTTACACACGTTCTGGAGTCATTTTCAACAAATCATCTCAGCATGCAGTCACGTGTTGGTAGTCGTTCCAGTTTGCTGAACACAGCAGGAGTTTTGAGTCTCATTGCAAATTAGGTCTGCTGGCAAAATCCAAATCTGCCAAAGACACAGGAATAGACGAGGAGTAACACATTCTCGTTTATAAGAGTGTATAGCAAAAACATGCGCTGGTTAAAATGTGACTAAGGCAAGAGAAACGTCCAAAACGTTCAGAGAAGCCATGCAGGAAACGGCAAGAAGAAAGGAAAACCCCCGACTCTTCACTGAGATGGTTCATGAGATCAAAGTTGCAGGATCAGGTCCTTAAAAGGCCTTAAATCCGTAAAGAATAAAAATCAAGGCTGTAAAATGACTTCAGTTCATTATTATTTTTTCCTCTTTTTAAGTTGGGCTTAAAGAAATTAGTCGCAGGTCTAATCTCATAGATGTAGTTTTTCCATTTCTCTTCTTCTTGTGTGACTTTTCTGCCAGGCAAAAACTTTGAGCCTCATCCACACATCTCCATTGTGCTCTCTGGGACTTGAGGTTGTTGCGGCTACCGCTAACTAGCTGCTGATAGAACCTTCCTAGCTAGCAAGCTAGCTGTTTTTTTATTTTTATTATTTTTTTTATCAGTCTATACCCAAGTGGCCGTCGCAGGCGTTCGCTCATCACCTTATATTTTATTCTGATTGTTCATGTTTGTGTTCTGAAACAGCTGCATTCAACCACTAATGAGACATGCATCTTTTTTGAACCGTCTCTGTTTATGTTGCCTGTTTTCTAGACGTCTATTACTACTTGATAGACCCTCCTCCAGGTTTCCTGCCCAGATTTGGAACCGTCACCATGGCTGGCCTGCTGGGCATGTTCTTGGCGAGAAAAGGTGACGTAGTTTCCCGTTTCCGCACCGCCGGTATTTTTTAAAATGGTAGGAAACGGTGACGCCGTCGGCGGCCAGCGGGGTTTTCTGGTCCGAGTTCCTGCGTCGACTTGAAAAGCTGCTTTTAACCAAAGCCGCCACTCGTTTTCCATCCTGGACTGTCCAAGACAGAAGTATTAAAGTATCACTTGACAGGATAAATAAAACCAGGCTTTTACTCGTATATGTATATAGATTTTTTATTTATTTTTTGTCTCCCAAAAGCGGATGCGAGATCAGAAACCGGAGTTTCACTTAAAACGTCTTTTCCAGGAAAAACGCGACGTCCTCCCGCACGTCACTTCTGATTCTCTAAAGAGAGCAAAAAAAACAAATCAACGGAATAAAGTGAAGTGAGATGAAATGTACAGAGCCCCCTAGGGGACATGGGGATTTTTTTTTCTTTTGCGTCCCCTCGCAAAACTTTTGCGTCCCCTCGCAATACTTTTGCATTTTGCGAGGGGACGCAAAAGTATTGCGAGGGAACGCAAAAGTTTTGCGAGGGGACGCAAAAGAAAAAAAAAATCCCCATGTCCCCTAGGGGGCTCCGTAGAAATGTCCATCCATCCATTTATAGCGACTCACAAAAGTTTTCACACCCCGGGGACTTCTCTTTACTGGGTCACTTAGCAACCACAAACATAAATATGTTTCACCAGAACAAAACGTGGCATACATCTTTTGCTAATAATAAAAACAACCCTGTGCTGCAAAAGTATTCAGCCCCCCTTGGTGAAGCATTTGTTGGTATACCAGAGTTGTTCACCAACTAGGGAGCCTCCGTCAGGTTTCTCTGCTGCCGATTCCGATAGCGATCACCTGGAGTGACTGTTTATTTTTCGCGTTGATCAGATAATAAATTCTCCTAATCAACGTAACCATGCAGCATACTGGCAGGCACGACGCAGCGGCTACTTCTGACCACGCACCTGTCGTGTCTCCGGTTTAGTTTTCGCTTGTGATTTTTTAGTTTTTTATTTTTTTCTCCGTCCCCATCATTTCTCCCTGAAGAACGCGGCTTCAATGCGAGTCGTTGAAACAAGTTTCCGTCCTTGAAAAGGTGTCCATCACGCCGGCTGGTTTCAGACAGGACGTGAGGAGGAAGGGTTGTTGAAAACAACGTCTTTGAAATGATCCCTGTTTTGTCGAACAAAGTGTGCGTGAGACGATTTCGTCGAAACCAAACAGAAGAACCTAAAGCCTAAAAATAAATAACATAAATAAAAAACAACCTTTTCCAGGCTCCCGTTTCAAGAAGTTAGCGGTTCCGCTGGGTCTGATGAGCGCCGGGGCGTCGGTGTGCTACCCGGCCCAAGCCGTGTCTGTGCTCAAGGTAGCATGTGTTTCTGTCTGTTTATATATGTCTATATATAGTGACTGGGATTTGGGAGTCATTTTCAGATGTAATGCCTCTGCTTTCCCACGCTCCCTGAAGGTGACGGGACAGAAGGTGTACGCCGCGGGGCAGTGGAGCGGCGCCGCCGCGTCATCTCTGCTCGCCGCCAGGGAGCCGGTCGCTAAAGAGCCGGTCGCTAAAGAACCGGGTGCGGAAGAGCCGGTCGGTAAAGACCGGCCCTGGAGGGCCGCCGCGTCGTCTCTGCTCGCCGCCAGGGAGCCGGTCGCTAAAGAGCCGGTCGCTAAAGAACCGGTCGCCAAAGAGCCGGTCGCTAAAGAACCGGTCCCTGAAGAGGCCGCCGCGTCGCAACCGCAGGTTAGAAACGGCCGGAAACGGCGAGGGTTAAAACAGAGCGTGGATTTAAATGAGTGGTTTATTCAGTGTGACTGAAGCAGAAACTCTGGCTCAACCTTTAAAGGGACGACTTGCTTCCCTCCTTCATGTGTTGAACAAAAAATCCCCAGTGTGTCATCGGCACGATGCTCTGATTCCATTTCCTGGACTTGTACTTTGATCTTTTTATAGATTATTGGTAATTTTGGGGAATCAGGTCTATGTGCTTATACCACGCAGTTATTTTCTGCTCTGAAATGCATTTTAAAATGATAACTTGCTGTTTATTATCTAATGTTTAATAAGTGAAGCGCTTTTTTTTTTTCCTGTCTTATATAAATCATAAAGCTGCCGCCGTTTTGATCAGGCTGGATATTTTGGCTTTTCTTCAAGTGGTTCTTGAAAACAGGCAACAAGATTTTCTTAAACAGCGTCGCTGCTTTTAAATAGTTAAATAGTTTTCTATCGTTTTACACTTGAGCTTATGTATTTATTAGTTTTATTTCGTAACCAGGTTGTCTGTATTGTCCAGGTCCCTCTTGAAAATGGGATCTAGATCTCGACGGGGAAATAAAAAGACGTTTCAAAACAATTAAATGTATATAAATCCAAAGTTCCACTTTTTCTCTATATATTATTGACATTAACAGCCAACAATGATTATTAATATTGTCTCTATTTTGCTGTAGTTACTTGAGCTTCCAGTGGTGAAAACGAAAAGCGTTAGAAACATCCCTGTTCATGAGACTCTTATTCAACAACAGAACGCCTTCAGTCAGAGGCTTAGTCAGAGGTGCTGTAACACAGACCACTAGAGGATTCTTCCTGACCACATCTGAAACTTTTTCACGTTGCTTTCGGTGCAAATTGGACATTATAGAAAAGAAACACCGCGCCGATGGCTTTTGTTTTGTTTCACTGAAAAATTGAACCAAAATATTTAGAGCAGATGTTGTAAAAGAAAATATATAAATAAATTGATTTTAGCTGAACTGAGGGAAAAAAACCCGCTGGGATCGTCTCCAAGAAGGATCAAATTTGAACGGATGTATGTAAAACTAGAAACGTTGCTGCATGAAAAAGTGTCCCAGAAATTATTACCAAGAACAATTTTGAGACGTTTTTCTCCCCAAGTGATACAGCGATGATGGCAGAACAATGCAGGTTGGCGCTCAAAGTCTAACGATCTTAGTGAAAGACGCTTAACGCCAGAACCGTAAGACATTTTAAACATCCAACATAAACGAAGAGAAAAAAACGACTGGAACCAAAAAACAGAACAAAAATCAAATCTACGTGCAACCAAAACCGTTAATGAAACTAATTATGAAGGGAAAACAGAATCGGCTTTTCAAAATAGACAGAGTCTAAGTTGGACCTTCACTGTGGTGGAGATCTCATCATCACTTTCACTGTTGGCCAAAATATCCAGCCTGATCAAATCATTATTATTTTCTGGAGATTTAACCAAACATGTCCTAGATCAAGCATAAAGGTCAGTCTGTCCTGCGATGGTTTTGCGGTGTGAACTCTCCACGGTCTCCTGCTCTCGCTTCAGGCTCTTTCAGAGGCCGAACCAGAGTCTGCTCTGCGTGAGGAGGAGGCCTCCGCCGACCTTTCCACACCCGACCTTTCCACACCCGACCTCTTGGCTGAAAGCGCCGCCGTTTTGGAGACAGAGGTGGAATCGGCCGAGTCCGTTCCCGTTTCTGACGAGCCGCTCGTCACCGAAGAGCCGCCGGTGGCGCTCACAGAAATGTCTCCAGCAGAGACAGGCACGTAACACAGTCTGCTGCTGTGTCTGTCCCTCGGTTTGTTACGCCCTGTGAGGTTTTTCTCTCTCTCTCTCTCTCTCTCTCGTCCAGGTCGGTCAGCACATTCGGAGCCGGAGCGAACAGAGCCGTCTCGACCCGACGGAGACGCGGCCGGAGACGGAAACCGAGCCTCAGACGACGTTTCCCTCTTTGCGACGCCAGCGGCCGCCGACCAGGACGAAGCAAACCTGCCATCGGGTCAGGAGAAACCCCGTCTCTGGAGACGACTTGTTCATTTCACGCAATCACAATTTTCTGCTTTTAAGATTCTGTGCATTACAGAAAGAACTGTTCATTTTGTTCGATTCTCGCGTTCCTGCAGCATCCGCTGTGGAATCAGCAGCAGAGTTTGAATCGGCGGAGGAGCAGCAGCAGCCGCTTCCTGCTGCGGAGGAGACGCCAACCTCAACCCCCGACACGCCGCCGCCGCCGCCTGTAGAGGGAAGCAGAGCAGGTTGGTTTGACTCCACTGATTGGGGATCTGTGGCAGGAATGACGTCAAACAGGCCGGGAAATAAAAAAATATACAAAGAACATTGATTGTGTAGAATAAAAAAAAATCTGAACATCGTGTTCAGTTCAGGTTCATTTGGTCAAGAACAAAGTTGCATGATAAAAACAAAGCAAGCCTTGTTTTTGTGTGAAGGTTCTCCGATTCGAGCCGCTCTTAGAATCCCGAGACGAGATGCTTCGTCGTCGCACCACGAGAAACCGCGTGGAAGTTCAAAGGTCGCCTTTGCGAGGCGCTGCCATTTCCTTTCGAAGAACGAGCTCAGCCGTTTTCACTACAGAAACCGAGGCGCTCTTTTCTCTGACACATACTTTCGCTTAATCTGACAATAATAAACAATAAAGGGCCAAAACTCCCCTGCAGACGCCTCACTGAGCGATTTAACCCCACAAATACACTTCATTAGTTTGCTGGCTGACGTATCCGTTTCTCTGCGTAGGCTGTGAGGCCACGCGATTCAGAAGAAAATCTCATTCTGTTACCAAAACCAGTTTTTCCACTTGCTTCTACTCATGCATCCTAGTTACTGACACAGCCATCAGCACCCGGCTGTATTTTCTCATACGATGTGAGATAAGCCTGCAGGATGCTGCGGCTTGGCTCTTCTATGTTTAGCTCTTCTCAGAACGATCACTAATTTCGCTCGGTGGCCTGTGAGAGATTTCCCGTCGTTTCCCATGCGTCTCTGTCTCTCTCTCTCTCTCTCTCTCTCTCCCGCAGAGGGCTCCGGTTTCCAGACGGACCCGGCTCTCATGGACTTCGGCCAGTCCAGCCCCGAAGACGAAGACCTGTACAGCACACGCAGCTGAGACGCCGGGCCGGCCTCGGCCGCGGAGCGCCTCCACAGATTCACAATCAGACGTTTTCATTCTCATAGTTTTCTTCTTTTTTTTTTATTTTTTCGTTTTCTCTGCCCACGTTTCCACAGAACGCGTCCGGATAAGTCGGCCGCCGGCGCTGCATTGTGATGAACTTCGGTACACAAACGCAGAGAAACCTGGAAAAAACAAAAACCCAAAAAACAAAACACCCACAATTACATTGGAAACAGCAGAATGTGGAACAGTTTCTGTTTAAATGCGCAGGAGTTTTCCAACCATCAATTATGCAAAATGCCGTTTATTTATTGTGATCCGGGCCATTTTTGTCAATTGAATTCTTCCTCTCAGTCGGGCCGATGATGACGAGAAGGACTTGTGCTGCTCCACACTGTCACATTGGTGGTTAAGGAACTCAGAATAAATGTTTATTTTTTGTGTGAACTGGTGTTGGATTGTGTTTTTAAATGCGCTGCAAAACATGAATGCATTTCTATGAATTTAACAGATTTTTCTGACAATAATTTGTGCTCAAAATTGCATTAGATTAGTCTTTTTTTTTTTTTTTTTAATTTAACAAAAATATCTTTAACATTTTCTGAGCATTCACAGAGGCCAGAAAAAGACCCTGGCAAAATCTTAAACTTATTTTGATCACTTTTTTTTCTCCCTTCATGGCTTTAATCTGGACCAGATGATTAAATAGTTTTGCATTTTTTTCGGGGGGGTAATTGAATACAAATATATTTCCCACGATTGCTACATTTGTTGAGCTTTGCAAAGGTGTTTGTGCTTTTTGGAGTTTTGGAGTTCTGTAACCTTAAGACATAATTTTTCAACTTTTATTAGGATTTAATGAGATAAACCAACAAACATAAGGCATGTTGAAGGACAAACTCCCCGCTGTGGTTCTGCTTGTAGGTCAGAAAATAAAGTAAAAAAAAAAATAAAAATCCCATAGTCTGTAAATTTAATTATGACGTTTTAAAGTATATTAAATTATTTAAAAAAAACAAAAATGATCAAAACGAGCAGGCGTTGTTCCTATCATTGGTCTGTAGGCTAAAAATGACTGAACAAACGTGTGACCTGGAACAGTCAGTCTTATCCCTAAAGGTCGCCTCTCGTCCACTATGAAACGCTGCGGCGGCAGCTGCACCCTGCTGTGAGGACGCCTTTCTTTACCGGGTCAGAGTTGATGGGAAGAGGGACGGAGCAAAACACAAATCCACCCTGGAAGGAACCCATTTCGGAGGCTGCAGCTGTTTTTAAACCGGGGTCAAAGTTCATCTTTCAACAGCCTCAGCAAATGTAAACATAAGAGCCAGAGCTATTATTGTTTATATATCGCTGCATATTTGTGCTCTGGAATGGCCCAGCGACTCAGCTGAACGCTGTAGCAACAGATAAATCAATAAATATTGCTTCAGTGGGTCGGGAAACACATGCACATCACATTTGTCCAGATTTTTAGTTGTAAGAAATAAACAAAAGCCGTTTACCCGAGTTCCTCCGCGTCACTGTTACGCACTACTTTGTGGATGTTTCATCTGTCCCAAGATTCATGGTTCTGCAGCTGAAAACGTTTGTTTTGCTTTAGTTCACTAAAGTCAGAGATTTGGCACCTGTAAAATCCCTTTTCCAAACTTTATTGCTAAAATCATTTTCCTCTAAACATACTCAGGTACATTTTTTTTTCTCCTGATCATCATTTGCCCTTTCGTGCTCGCTTCACATCTACTGAGAGGTTGAGGACGTTGCTATGGCTGTTACGCTGACATTAGTAACCATTATGCCAACACTGCCAAGGTCAGATGTCGTATTGCTCAACCGTAAAATGGCTGTTTGCATATGGCCTACGTTGCCTTGTACTTCGTTACTTGGACCAACCCAGAGACTGACTCATGTGAACGAAATGTTGATTAAACGACAATTTAACCCCCAAATTTCCCAAACCTGAAGTTACCAAAAAAAAAAAAAAAAAAGGCTTTACAGACCATTAAATCACCAGTTACACTGCATGGAAATCTAACGTTAGTCACGGAAAGGGTCTCGTTGAGAACAAGAGGAAATGTTCTGTGTTCGTTTCCTATGTTAAGCACTTAGTGTCCATTTTATAGCCCCTTTATTACTCCTTAGAGGAACCAGTACAGTACTACTGGACCGCACAAGCTCTCCATAAGTCTGTCCAGCACCATGACCCTTGGGACCATGTGTGTATGACTGTGTGTGAAGGCTCACATGTGGGTAAATCACACAAAAAACAAAAACACTAAGAAATAGTCGTTGCACTGGTAGTACACCCGTGGGAACGACACTTTCTGTGGCAGCGGAGACCCGGGGTGAAGGATTTGTTGGCTGGGTGAAATTGTGGTGGTTGTTTTTTTTTTTTTTGTTTGTTTTCTTTTTCCTGATAAGCGGTACCAAATGTTCTAATTAAGGACGGGTTTAAACAGAAACAGTTGTGTAACATTGCTGAAACCACAGAAAATATAATGTCTCTTAAAAAAAAACGTCAGAAGGGAACGCTAGAAAGTGACATGTGTTCCTCTCACATCGGGTCATGAAGAACACGGACCATGTTACATTAAACTGGCCTCAATGACAAAAGGCTTTAGCCTTTCCTCAATAATGAGGCTAAATATAGCTAACAACGTGAAGCTAAATTTAGCGTCTTCTCACTAGAGAAAGTTAAGTTAGCTAGCATGTGAAGCTAACTTTAGTGCCTTCTCACTAAACAAGCTAAATTAGCTAACAAATGAAGCCAGAAGAGAGGAAGCGTGGGGGTGGTGCAACTCTGACCTCTGGACCTTTGACCCCAAGAGCTGAATTTTCCATGCAGGACTTTAGGAGGGTTTCAGTTGGAGCTGATTATCTTCTCAGGGTCCCCCACCACCGAATAAACACACAGCGCATTTATCAGCCACAAACATAAACACATCAGTTATGCAAGCCGACTAAGGGTGTTTGTTAATATGGTATATGATTGTTTAGGCACATCTCCCTTTTGAACTGGTTAAATGCATGAACACAGTTCACTCCTCTTTTTCCCATGCATGGTCAGCGCCTTGCAAAACAAAACAAACAAACAAACAAAAAATCATAGCAACTTTTCTTCCATTTTGACGCATTATAGCCACAAACTTTCATGTATTTTGAATGGCGACAAACCAACAGCTGTGAGTAATTCAATGTACAGCCGAAAATCCAAAGCTTGTTTGAAAACCGTAGTAAACAAACTGCTTCAAATATCCAGGAACACAGATGCAGGCAAAGAGCAAAAAAAAAAGAAAAAAAAGAAGCTGTTATTAAAACTAAACATCTTTCGCAGTGTGAAACACGGTGGTGGCAGAATCATGCCTCGTCCAGCAGGCATGATTCTGCCTGTTGGACCAAATATGCAATGGAGTCATTTGCAGGGGAAAAGGGAAGAAAACGCGATGGGGGCTTCAGAGCTGCACTGGACCAGTTTTGATAAAGGCACATTCCTTTTATAAAAACGGCCCAGTCAAAGTCAAGATCTAAATCTGATTAAAAGTTGTTTTTGTTTTTTTTACACTGCAAAACCACAAAACCGTACCAAGTAATTTTGTTCTGGCTTCTAGTGCAAATATCTTAGCACACATGAAACAGGATGTCATAAATTCAAATAATCTGCCAATGAAACTCAACGGTTTCCTCAATATTAAGGAATTACTGATGTAAACAAGCTCCTTTATCTTACTGAAAAGTTACTCGCAAGTTAGTTTTGTCTCATTTTAACTGTACTAAGACATTTACACTAGATATTAAACTTAATTACTTGGTAGGTTTCTGTGTTTTTGCAGTGTATTCCCAACCTTTTCTGGCCAGTTTGCAAGAATCAACAAACAAATATTTCAGCGTCTAAATAACAATAATGATAATAATAATGTGCTACTACTTTGTGGTTCACAGACTGAAAACAGTAACCATCCCTCTGCCATTAGTCAAAAATAAATGCTTCTGGTTTATCAGCCTTAAAACTTTCAGTTTTTCTCAACGTCGAGTCTTAAGCTGTAATTGTCTCCTGTTTCCTGCGAGAGCCCACGGGAAGCAGGAACCTTTGACCAAACGACGGGCATGAAATAAAGAAACGCGTGATGGTTTTAATCCAGAAACCGTGAAAAACTAATTAGCAGGGATCCGGATGTCCAGCGGGGCCTCGGTGGGGGTGACGTTGGGAGGGGTCGACGCTCTCTGCTCTGTTGCCCTCCGTATCTGCAGCCATCCATGTGTTCGGGTCATCAGGCAAAACGCATATAAACACTCTCTCCCGCACACCACCCGACTTGTAAATCTCTCAGGCTTGTAATTCGCCCTTCTTGAGATTAGCTGCAGGCATGAGGACGTCCAACAGCAAAGGAAGCCGCTCTGCTCCGCAGGCCGGTTTAATTGATCCGGCTGCAGGCAGGGAGGCTGCCACTCAAAGTGCTGACACGGGCCGGAGGAGTCGCCGTGAAATGAAGGGCGCGGAGGTGTTCGACAAAGATTACATTATTTCTTGACAACTCGTTAGTAGTTGCGGAAGTGAAGTGGGGAGAAAACAAACAAACAAAACAAAACGTGTTTTCTTCTGCTGGTAGACATATTTGTACTGCGTTTATTATCCTGTTGATGCCTAACGCGTTCCTGATTTCCTGTACGGCGGTACATATTGATCTCCATTCACAGATGGGTTTAATACTTGCGTATTTGCCTCAGCAAAGCATAGACCTGTGGCAATTACAGAGAGATATTATTTTCCAAAGATTCTCAAAAAACAAGGCTGTCTTTTGTATGTCGGTTGTTTTTTTTTTCTAGAGTTAGTTTTAATTTATGGCCCTGGACCAACAGGATGTTGAGTTGGACTTTGAATAAATAAAGTCAGATACTTTTTAAAAACAAGAGGCGAAGCCTCAACAGGTCTCCCATGTAATTGAGATGTTGGATCTCAATTAGAAAACCTGCATAAAGATTAAATTTACAGTATTATGCATTTTCCAGACACACAGTGTCGACTTAAAAGTCATGTTTGATATATTCATCAAATATAAATGTATGTATCTGAGGCATCGAGGCAATTCCAAATTGGGCCTCTGTCTCTTTAAGAAGCTTCTGTTCTTTCAAGCACTCTGCCTTCAGCGTGTCAACACAACATCGCCTAATAACTTTATAACCTAATATAAACATAAGAAGATGTTGTTAAAATAATATTACATGTGTATCACAATAGTACACATAAAGTAAATATGTTTTTAATTAAACGTAAGTTTAGACATATTTTAAACAAACATTTTTTGAATCATTAATAAGTCCATATAACTACTGAGCCTAAACCAGAAGTCCAAAGGGTTAGCAATTTGGGACTTACTGATACTTTTCAAAATAAAAGCTTTCCAGAGTATCTCAGATTAGATTTAGAAACTGAACGTTTCACAGAACCACTGAAACGAAACTCGTCAAGAGTTTGTATGATATTTTATTGGAGCTGTATATTAATTATAACATCGACGACTGTTTGTCTGATGGTTGACAGCATGGAAAGTTCTCTATGAACATAATCTGGCTAATTAATGAAAAATTATACAAGTTTGTTTCTTGTGACCTATTTAATCACTACAGGTTGTGGAACTAAACCAGTGAAAACAAAATAACTCTTCAAAATAAAACTCTCTATATGTCAGTAATATGTCATATCCTCATACAGGGAGAAGATAGACCATGAAATGTTTGTTGATTAGATTATTTTTGAAATACTCCTTAAAAGAGCAACGTTGATCTACGTTGGGTCACTGGCTGAGCCACGTTTGGACGGGTTTTGGGCAGAACCGGCTCAGAGGAGAGTTCTCCTGCGTCATGAATCTCTCTGGTTGGTGCTCTGTGCGGCACAGCTGAGAGCTCTGAGGTTATCTGCACAAGTATGCAGAGAGAATGTGGGGTCTGCTGCAGACGCCGGGGACACACAGCATAACAATCAGGCCTGAGTGTTTCTCCATTCAGGTAGTGAGACGTCTCTGTCTCCAGCAATGTGTTTTCTGTGAGTAGGCACAGGTTTTCTTTAGCTGAGAACTAGATCTTTTACATCGCAGAGATACTGTAGGGTACGGCCACAGTTGGGTTTTCTCCCTCTTTTTTGCCTTATTTGTCTGTTATCTGCTGTTTCTGTTGGCCTGCAACCCGCCATGACGTTCTGTTTTTAGTTGCTGCATGTCACGACCAAAAGCCTTTGGCCTCTGCCAGTCTCTGTGTGTTTCTGTATGCATGATCTTCGATTGGTCTGATGAGAAACATTTGAATGCGACGCTCGGTGAAATCAGGGATTCACGGGCAACGCGTGTTGTTTTTGCATATTTTAGTGAGACCCCTTACTTAGCATGTTAGAGCAACCGAGCATACCCAGCATGCCAGAGGGGGAAAAATATGGTTTTATTGACTTGTTTTCGGCTCGGAGAGCGTAACATTTCAATCTGAAGAGCTCCGCGACGCGCAGCGCATTCCCCATTTCTCACGTCCTCGCCGTCAGAATTGCACGACGTCCATCCTTCACCCTTGCCGTCAACTTTCCCACGGCTTCTCGCGTACGCTCTCTATGGATCACGTTGCACGTGTACGACACATTTGATCACGCGACTTGAGTGAATGCACGTCAGGCTGAGATCAAGCACACGCTTGTTGATCAAAGGAGGTGTGATGCAATCAGTCTCGCGGCCGTGGATGCATCCCTCATCAACTTTCACCGGAGGCTTTAATGAAAACCCGCTGGAGGGAGTCTCGGCTTCTGCTTCCCTTGGCCTTCTCATCTTCTCGTTCCCTCCCTGCAGTTCCAGGGTGTCCTCCTCCTCATTCATCTCCCAGGCTGCGCCTCCCTGCCTTCTCCCTCCTGTCCCAGTAGCTGGCTTGACTTCCGCTGAGACAGAGTAAATATTTCTCATGGCTTATCTGACCACTGGCAGACAGAAAGCCACAGAGGATGTGAGGCTCTTCTAATTAAACCAGCCGCCTGCGTTTGATCAGGTCTGGATGTCCTGACAGGTACGGTTGGGCCTTTAGATCTGACACCACGAAACGCCCACCTGCAACTACTCAGAGCTCGTGTGTTTGAGTCCCATGGTGCAGCTGTTGAACAAATGCACATCTTGACTTGATTTTCCTAAGTTTGGCTTGTTCCGACTGAGGCTCCAGGAAGGGGGAGGTAGAGGACAAAGAGGGAAACGTTATAAAGCAAAGAGAGCCAGTTTTCTTCTCCGCAGTGACTGAGGTGTGACGTGCAGCAACTTCCCTGTTGTGCAATCGTCAAGAGGCTATCGGAGGGGCTATAAGACCCCCGTCCTCATCTGGTTTCTCAGAGCCTCAGATCCGCTCCCTCTGCTCACGCCCAGACTGACGGAGAGGCACGATACAGTCCAGCGCACTCGGCTGGGCGCAATTCTCTTAGAGGGGTCGAGCAACATTTGTCAAGATATGGACATTAGCCAAAAGAAGCCCTGAAAAGCTCTTGGCTTTTACTGCTGGACCCTCGGTCATTTCAGGTAAAGTATTATTTGTTTTACCAGGACGGAAACAAGAAGAGCCTTTGCCAAGCTTTGTCTGATTTCAGAGCTGGCACTGGAAAATCTATAGTATCATGTTTCTATCACTTATTCAGCTGTCTTATCATAATTACCAGTTAAATTTTCATTAGAAAAAGTACTTTTCCAAGAGTAATTTCTTTCTTCTTTTCCTTTTTTTTCTTAAATTGTAATGGCTGCTTTTAAACTCTTCATTAATTATTAGTTTCACCCCTTGTGTTTTCCATTTTAATAGTTTCGGTTTCTGGGATTGTTATTATTTCTGTAAACCTATTAAATCGTAAATTAAGCTGGCTCTTTTTTCATTTGAAGTCATGAATGTTTGATGAATTCAGTCATTAACACAATAAAGCTGTTTCGCAGCAACCCAATAGGCAGCCAGATTAATACAACCTTTTCCAAGATACTTTATTACGATTTAACTTCAAGCATTGTGTAATGAATTCCTTCTGTAATTC
Source organism: Poeciliopsis gracilis (assembly GCA_911649635.1). Classification (NCBI taxonomy): domain Eukaryota; kingdom Metazoa; phylum Chordata; class Actinopteri; order Cyprinodontiformes; family Poeciliidae; genus Poeciliopsis; species Poeciliopsis gracilis. Next base: position 1,727,131 of record CAJVRI010001175.1, on the reverse strand, counting down.
TTTATCAAACGGGACAGCTAATAAACCATGGCGCCAACTAAAGATTACAATGTAGGGAAACATAGCCGTCCGTAAAAGGCAGCCGTGCTCTGAAAACTCTCCTGCTTTGTGTTATTTCCAGCTGACCTTGGAAATCTGAAAGAATTTGAAGTCAAGCCTTTCGACACAAGGGAACATCGAGTTCCATAATGGCAATCCCAAGTGGCCTCTTCTTTTTCAACTCCACATCCTCCCCGTTTCCAGCGCCAGAGGTCTTCGTGAACACCTCGTCGGTTTCTGCTGCTCACCGCTGCCAAGACTGGTCTCCAGTGTCCATGACAACAGTGATCCCCACCATCTACAGCGTCATCTGTGTGCTGGGTACACTGGGCAACGCCTTGGCGGTGTATGTGTTGACTTGTGGCAGTGCCTTGACGAGAACGGTGGCGAACACTTTCATGCTGAACCTGTGCATCTCCGACCTGCTGTTCCTGTTGACTCTTCCACTGTGGGCCGTCTACTACTCCTGGGGCTACAGCTGGCCCTTTGGGCGAGTGGCCTGCAAAATCTGCGGCGCTCTCCTTAACCTCAACCTCTACGCGTCTATTTTCTTCATTACGTGCATGAGCGTGGACCGTTACCTGGCCATCGTGCATCCTCTCCTCTCGCAGAGGTCGAGGGATTACGAGCGAGCCCGGATCGTGTGCATCCTGGTATGGGTCCTGGCGTTCGCTTGCTCTTCCCCCCAATTGGCCTTCAGAGAAATCTATCATCTTGAAGAGTTGGATGTGGTGGCTTGTGTGGTTTTTTATCCAGACGACACCTGGCTTCTGACCCTGGGCTGGATGAAGATCATTCTGGCATTCCTGCTGCCGCTGCTTAGCATCTCCGGTTGCTACTGGGCCATTGGGAAGCATTTGTTGGCCTACAGAGGATCAGCAAGAATGCAAAATTCCCCAGATCCTCAAGCGAGTCGTAAATCAGAACGTCCGCCAACTCCTACTGTGTACCCAAACTCGAGCACGACCGGACCCATGATGACCCGCGGGGTAGAGAGGATTTTGTGGACAGTGGCTGCTGTGGTCATGGCTTTCTTCATCTGCTGGTTCCCCTTTCATTGTGTGACCTTCTTGGGCCTTCTGAGTAAAAATGGATGGCTGGACAGTTGCTGGGTCACTTGGACCATCACCAACCTGACCCCGCTCACGCTTTGCCTAGGCTTCTCCAACTCTGCCATTAATCCTGTGCTCTACTGCTTTGTCGGGAACCATTTCCGCGGTCGCCTTGGCGGTCTCTGCAAAGACCTGTGTGCATGTTTGGAGGCCCGTAGGGATCAGCACAGTCAGAAACGAGGTTCTTTCAGCACCAGGCTGAGCTCCTTCTCCAGGAAACTCAGTGACCTTAAGGACCTGGCGATTGTGGATACCTCAGGTACCTTGAGTACCTGAGGTATAGGTACTCAGGTACTCAGGGAAAATAACAGACTTTCCCCATCCAGCACCGGGAAATATTCATTCCAAAGCAGTAGTATGAATTGAAATGGCCAGATTTGGTTTATGTTGCTGGTTTTATGTAAAATAATACATAATATTTCATATTACATGTTTTTGAAAGGAGTATCATAGTACATACCAAAAATAAATGGCTAATAATGCTCAGAAGATGAAGCGGGACATAGAAGTTAAATTGTAAAAATGAAAAACTAATTAAAAATGACCAAAAAAAGACAACAAGTGAAGAAATAAGCATGTTGAACTTCAACATTCCCTTTTGTCTTAACTGTGCTGATACCTGCAAGAGTTATCCAAACCTATCAGGTCACAGAACAATTTATTTTTTTGTGTCTTTGTTAGATTTATTTTTGAACTAGTTGTTGTCTTCCACCCTGACAAACATATGAAGAGAAGTAGCACAATGTTTGTGATCTTTGGAAAACGCCTCGCATCTTCCAATATTTGGCCAAACATCTCGAGAATACGTCAAGACGGCGCAACATAACTAGTGCTTGCTATGATTTTGGTCCTTTTCATTCTCTCTAGAAATCGAGGCTTTAGATCAAAGCTCCAAATCCATTTATTTCTGGATCACCAGATCCTCTTTAATAACTGATGGCAGGTGGCAGATTAATTGATTCTGTTTCACTATTCAAAATGAAAAAGTATTAGATGAAGGGAGTGCACATTCGTGTAGCCATGCTAGTTGATTTGTGGAAAAAAAAATGAATAAATAAAAATGTTGCACTTAAGACAGAAAGGAGTTTTCAAATGTTTTTGTCACAGGGTCAGTTTTAAAAGCCTGGCGTTTTAACACGGGGTGTGTCCACTTTTGAAAGCGACTGTGTTGATATAATTGCTGCATTTCATGCTTTCTGAAATGTTTCCTCTCTGTTTCATAACCATCTTTTATGTAGTAAAGTGAAATGTGGATCAGTGGTTGCTGTAGGAACTGTTTCCATGTGTCTGTACCTATGCTAAAATCGAAACGAGCTGCTGCTAGATCAAACATGTACGCCATCATTAACCTGGCAATCCGATACATCTTGCAGTGTTTTTTTTTTTTCTTCTTTTTAGGGATGAGGCAAAACAACCTGTTTATTCACCGCAACTATATTATTGTATTGCTTCTTATGGACAGTTTATTCAGCAAATAAAGAGAACAAGTGTTCATCAAATCAATGGAGATTTTTTGGGGTTAATTATAGCACTTACAGAGATTTTTAACTTTCATTCCCCCCACCAGTCTTCACACCATTGTGGTGGAGAGTTTCTACTCTGGGATTACAGCCCACCAAACAGACAGACAGACACTCAGGTTCAATTTTCCTCTCTTCCCAGAGTGCTCCACTTGGTTTCACTATCTATAATATCAATGATAGATAATATTGTAATCTCATGCCAGTGCCACGGTGATGCCTTCCCGCCGAGTGCTATTTGTGTCCCCATTTCAGATGAATCGTGACCTGCACTCTGTAAGGCGATGGCAGAAATAGCATCATAAACAATAAAACAATAAATCACAATAAATTTGCAACACATCAGCTGCTGCCAGTTGTCAAGAAACGGACGTGTGTGGGACTTTCAGGCTCTGCCCACTGGGTGGCGCTGAGATGCCACAGAAGCAACAAGGCGGGAGAGTCGGGCCGCGGAGACAGGGGCCCAGACTCCCACCGCTCATGATCTGCGTGAGGCAGTGAGGAGAAGACTCTGACACACACCATGATTCATGTGGACCACAGCTTTGAATCAGTTTCAACACTTTTAACAAGCGAGGCCAAAAAGAGAACCAGCAGTGAACGTCACAAGATGGAAGACAACAAAATAAAACTCAATAGGGGAACTGCTTTTTTGTTCTTCTGAAGCACTTGATGGTGTGAAGGGCTTTCTGTAGTAGTTTTGATCACCGTAAACATCCAAAATATTCTTTAAGAATACTATTCTTAATAATAGCGACGCGGCAGCGAACGTCAGCCTCCCAATTTGACACAGCAGAAGTTGCGCGACTGACAGGACAGATTGCAGGATGAGTTTGTTGTGCACACAGCTTCATTAGCTGATTCCTCTTTGTGTGACAAAGCAGCTGGGTGTTTCCAAAACACATGCTTAACAGAAGATGTTGTCCGCAAAAAGTTTTCTGAGAACATGTGTGAGGCGCCTGCTGAGAAAAACAACTCTCTCAAGCTGCAGGTAAAACATTTAGTTTACTTTTGCCGTTCTTGGCGCCTAGACTCAACAACTAGACAAATGTTCTTCAGAATCGTACAAATATGGCCGTGTAAGCTCCAATAGTCATTTATAGCCCTGCAACACAAACTTTAATTTGCTCTGTTTGGATTTCATTAGACTGGCGTACACAAGGTCTTACAGAACTGTACACACTGCAGATTTTGTCGTGTTTTACAAACATCTGAACAGTGCATGCATTTAGCCCCCGTGAATTGGTCCACCTTTTGTTGGAATTCTTATTGCTTTGGTGTTTCTCGAACGGCTTTTTACATCCAGGTTCATAAAAATAGATCCAAGTTCAGTCGGAGAGGACGGAGGACAGTCGGGTCGAAAAAATCTCAGACGAATTTAGATCTAAACTTTGACTAAGCAACTCAACTAATGAATTCGCCTCGAGGGGAAACAGAGCAAAGCGCTGGTCGTATTTTAGACTCGTTTTCTTGCCCTGTGTTTATTTCAGTTCATCTTCCAATCAAGACTGACCGTCTTACCCTGATGCCACTAAATAAAAAGCATCCCCACAGCCTGAAGCTGCTCCCACCATATTAAAGACGACAGGTTGGATGGTGTGTTCAGAAAAATGTACAGCAAAATGCTTACTAACCCACATTTTTCGGATTTGTGTTCACACACAAAAAAAGAAAGAAAAGGCAAAAACTACTTTCATTTTTTGTTTCCGTTCACAGGTATGAACTCCTTTATCAAAAACCAAAACCCAGTGATGCTTTGCGGTAGTAACGTTACTTTTGTGGCTTAAGAAAAACCCAAAAATAACCCGCAACTTTGACGGTTTTCTTTTAAAAGAGAGTTTAAATCTTTCTTGAGAACCTGATTCAGTAAATTCAACAAGACAGAGAAAACGTTACCATGGCAAACATTAACACCAAACCCTTTCTCGTCTACATAAGTTCTGCATTTCATTAGACGATAACTCTATCTGCACCCAGGTGTAGATGAGAATTATACCGTCAAATAAAACTTGACAATGAATGCTTGTTTGCACAAAATGCACGATCGTTTTTGGAGGTATAATTCTGTGTTTTATTTCCCTAGAAGACTAAAAAGTTATGCAATGATAAATGTAATCAGGCTGCTCTTCCCTAACCAGAAATATTTGTACAAAGCTGTATTTTCTTCACCAAAATCCTCCTCTGCAGACTGATTGTGCATCATTATTCATGGAAACAGAACAAGCAACCTTCTGTTAATCCAACAGCGATGGAAAAAAGAAGAAAAAAAAAAAGTTTCACTCCATATGCATAATGCATTTTCTTGTGTGAAATGAGAAAGTTTGCCTTTGTTCATCCCTCTCTTCTGCTTTTTTCTTTTTTTATTGTTGTGGAAATGTTCCGTTAAGCACCTTTGAAGTTATTTCCTGTTGCAAAATACAATCGTTTCCTGACAGAAATGCAAACCCACATTTTACGTATGTGCATGTGCGCTCAGCGCCGCGCCTCATAAAGACAGAGGAAGGCTGCGGAGGCACTAGATCAGAAAGGTTAGAGGTTAGACGGAGTGACTTTCAGCTCTTTGGAAGGGCAGGTGGAAAAAGGAAATCTTTAAAAAAAAAAAAAAAAATAGAAGAACAAAAAGAAGAAGGTCAAGGTCCTCGTCTGAAGCTGAAATTTCCTGAGCAGAGACGTTTGAGAAGCAAAAGGCTGAACAAGAAAAAAATTGTAAAACTGCTGTACCTGCGCAGCTTCTCAGAGTGGAAGACAAAAAGGGCTCTGCATCAGAAAGGAGAGACAAAAGAACAGCGCTGGCACTTAGGAACAAAGCGAAAGGCACAGTCGGAGGAAAGCGGTGATGGAGAACCTGAACGTCTACCACGGGCCCATCGGCAAGGAGGAGGGCGAGAGGCGGCTGGGCCAGGACGGGAGAGATGGGTGTTACTTAGTACGTGACAGCGACTCGGTGCCGGGCGTCTTCTGCCTGTGTGTGTTGTGAGTATCCAGCCTCTTGGCCTTTCTCCTCGTTCCACGTTTCATGAAAATCCTCAAAAAAAAAAAAAATTAAAAAAAAATCTTCTGCAGTTCTACGAAATCGTTTAGAAACCCGCATTAAACCAGATAACCCAAGCAGTTTCTGTCATCTGTTATAAAAATTCTACAAGCGAAGTAACTGGGGAACTTGGGTCATTAAAAATAAAACGATGAGAACATTGTCTCAGACAGATACTATGTGGTGCTAGAAAAATGTGCCCTTATAAGATCTTGAGCAATTTTTTGTTGTTTTTCTGGTTTTACAGCATGTTATTTTCCTGTAAGTTAAAAACTTGAATTTTTAACTTACACCATTTGTGATTCTAAGAATTTCATTTAGTACATATCCGTGTTTTCAGTTTATCTGAAAGATGGCATCAATAGCAAAGATACCCACTTTCCTGTGTGAGTTTATGCAACTTAGCAGTCAGATTTAACAAAATTATGCCATCAAGGTGCCATTATTTTCCACTTGAGCACCTTCCCACACCCCCTCCTCACCGAAAAACAAAAGAAATGTCATGTGCATGCTCATTCTCAAAAAATGTGTGTCTGTGTTCAGGTGCAAAGGATTCGTCTACACGTACAGACTCCACAAGGACGAAGCGGGCTCGTGGGCTGCAGAAGTGAGACGTCTTCTTCTTTTTAAAATGTTTTTATTGTTAAAATTTCTACTTTTAGCCCCACAACTTTTGCACGAGCAGCTGCACGTCTGCCTCGCTGCGGTTGCTGTTTATTAGGTTAGCAGTTGTTTTTGTGTCAGAGTAATTCAACAAGCTGCAGATCTGAGGCAAACATGTTTTCTTTCTGTTTTTCCCCCGTTTTGCTTCGCTCTCTCACTCTCTCACTCTCTCTCTCTATATATATATATTTGAGATGTGACAGCACAGAGAAATGGGTAACATTTCATTTCCTTCACCAATACCACCCTGCAAGCAGTCTGCGCCTTCTTTATCCCTACTCCTCAAAATTTGAAGTCAGTGTTTCTGATGGGATGCGTATGGAGACATCCGAGTTGCCCCTCGATTCGCCGCGACAACCGAGACAGGATGCAGCCTTTAGGACTGCGTTTTCACAGCTAACACCATGCTGGACGTGGTCGACAACAATTCCCCTATAAGCCCAACAACTTTCCATTATTCATGGAAACATGGTGGGGGTGGGCGCTTTGGGATGTGCTCTACACCTTTGATTAAATGATGTTTTAAAACATATTCAAAGGATTTTTATTTTTATTTTTTTTACCTCAGCTCTCACAGCGTGACGGATGCGCGGCGAATCAAAGCATTTAATGCTCTTTTAAAGGCCTTCCTGGACAAACTTACAGCGGTTGTGAAACCGCAATTCTTTAGCAACACTCAACGTAAAAGGAAAGGGGAAAAAAAAAAAAAAAAAACGACACGTGAGAAACGGATCGGTAAGATATGGCTCGTGAATAATGGCTGCAAAACAAACGACAGTGCCAACATCTGCTGACCACACTCGGACCGAGCAGTCTGATGATGAATTCAGAATAGGAAGAGATTTCAATGAGGGACCAGCTTTTATCGTATCGTTTATCATTAAATTGATTGCGATTCAATTGACGATGTTTGAAAACGCCCCAAAACTGGCTGATAACTGGCCATGAGAGCGTCTGTGAATGTCGATATTTTTCAAAAATATGTTTAAATGCAGCTTAGATGACTTGTGTGTAACTAATGTTGTGAAGGATACTTTGAAAAGAGGAATTAAAGGTAATTTAAGATCATTATTTGTGTGTTTTTGGGGACGTGCAGCCACAGCCTCACAAAAAAGACTAAAGAAATTAGAAGCACTTTTTTGACCACAATTTTTACTGCTATCACAATAAATTCTGCAAAATATTGTGATAACATTTTCCAGCCTAAACCCAGTTAGACATTAGATATCCATAACTTTTTTTTATGACAAGTTCAGGAGCAGAAGACACATTTCGTTGAGTGGGTGGATTTATTTAACCATTTATTTACCATATTGCCACATATTGAATATATTACAGGTATTTAATAATCATTAAATTCACGATGAGCTACATTTTAAACGCTCTCTTGCGGTTTTCGTTGGAAGTTATCAGGTTTTCTAGCCGTGTCTCGGAGCACAAATTACTTTTCTAAAGGATATTTGTTCCTTTTTTTTTTTTTTTTTTTATTAACTCTACAAGTAAAGCCCTCTGGGTAATGGAGTGCTTAAAGGATCTTAAATGTCACACATAAAACCACAAAAGTACGGCTTTTCATTTGCTGAGAAATACAAAAGAATTCCAAGGGGATCTGGATGTTTACAAAGAGAAGCACATCTTAAATTTACCAAGTTTAGCTTTGGATTCCCTCCGGAGAGAATCTCCTCCTGCAAATATCTACTCTTCTGAAGCTATTTATGCAGATTTTGTATATTTATATTATCTCCACCGCGTCATTTTATTTATTAATGGGGCGCTTTTTAATATTTTAACGCCGACTCTTTCGAGATCAGTGGCTCGGATTATTTAACTGACAGGATTCCCATTTCCTTTGTGCGCTGAACTTTCCTCTCGCCTCCACCTTGAGTCTGTCTTTCATATGTTGAATCTGTAGGAGCACCTTTCTTTCTTTCTTTCTTTCTTTCTTTCTTTCTTTCTTTCTTTCTTTCTTTCTTTCTTTCTTTCTTTCTTTCTTTCTTTCTTTCTTTCTTTCTTTCTTTCTTTCTTTCTTTCTTTCTTTCTCTTCACCGCCACGTCACAGGAATGATGAGTTCTATTTTTAACCCTCAACCTTCTGTTTTCAGACGACTCCCGGTGTGCCGAAGCGGTATTTCCGGCACATCAAGAACCTGATAACAGCCTTCCAGAAGCGGGGACAGGGAATCGCCATGCCTCTGCTCTACCCCGTCACGGCTCAGAGCCGGGCGCAGACCAACGCCGAGCAGCAGCAGCAGCAGCAGCAGCAGACGCCCGGTAGCGGCCTGTCGCCGACGCTGCCCGACCACAGCCCCTATCTGCAGCGTCTGCCGAAGCCCGTCGCTCAGCAGCCGAAAAGCAGGAGCAAGAAGGAAGTGGCGCAAGCTTTCGGTTAGAGACGGTCGGACCCAAACAGTGACTGAACACCAAACTTCAAACTTCTCAAATCTCACTTCTTTCCGCCAGTTTTTTTTTTTTTTTTTTTTTCCCTCTGAAACATTAATATCTATTACTGCACACATGAGCTTGACAAAAAAAAAAAAAATTCAAAATTTAAATATTGTCAGTGGGCGGCGAAGAAAATAAACGATTTTGTCTGAAAGAAGCTCTCTTAAATAAGGTCATGCTCACACAGCCAAAGGCTCAGAGTGACAACATAATGTGGTGGGAGAGAAATTCAATATGACATATTGAAGTAGCGATTTTCACGGAGAGAATGCTGACTGCGGGAGGGCAGGTGTGTGTGTGTGTGTGTGTGTGTGTGTGTGTGTGTGTGAAATCAAGTCACTTTTCTGACTGACATCGAGAAAAAATATGAGTGGGGGACACACAGGAAGGGAAGGTGAGAAAACGGTGAGAGCATCCTCTCAGCCCAGACTATTCTTCAGTGCAGCGGTCTCCTAGCAACCAAAGCACCCTCCATCTTTTTTTTTTTTTTTTTCTCCTTCTTCACCGCAGCAGAGATGAGCTTGGACAGTATCTAGTGGAGCATATGTTTCAGACGGGAAGAGGCTCATCACAGTCGATCAGCAACGTTGCTACTCAGAAACGTATACATCTCACCTGCTGGCAGTCAGAACATATGCATCGTGTGTCTGCGCCGCCGTCCGCAGCCTACGGAGAGAGAAGCGCGACAATTAATGCTGGGCAGATGGCGAAGCGATGGCAGCGAGGGAGGGAGGGAGGAAGAGGGAGGCGGAGTGGGGATAGGGGAGGTGGATTAGTGGTAGCTTTTTCCTTTTCTTTTAGAAAAAAAAGGGAAAACTAACTTTTTTTTTTTTTTTTTAACTTTCGCCTTTTTTTTTTTTGCACTTTCTTCTTCAGCTTGGAAGTGGTTTGCTGTCTGATTGGCACTTCCTAATGAGAGGAGACAAGCTGCAGTGAACAGCACAGCCAACTCCAGGTCCTGCCCCTTCTGCACTCACCGCCCACTCGCTGAGCCTCAGCTGTCACATATCTTTCCCTTCCTCTGTGCTTTTTTTCTTCTTCCTTTCTCTCTCTTCCTCCTCCTCTTCCTCTCTCTCCCCTCCTCCTCCTCCTTCTTCTTTGCTTCTGACAGACGCAGGTTTCCTTATGCACACCTCGGTTAGAGCCGTAATGATGGCTCATAACGACAGCACAGATTTGAAAGTTACAACTTCCGAGAAGCGAGAACAAAGTAGGAGCCCGGCTAAAAAGAAAAGAAGGAGAAGAAGAAGAAAAGTGCGAGAGAAATAACAAGCAACAGTTTAACCATTGAAGTCTTTAAAGTTTTGAACAAACACGAGTTTAACCTAACGGTTAGCTATAGTAGAGCAAGTCCATCTTTCAGTTTAACTGTTTAGTTGAGGCTTGGCAACTCCTCAGTATTTTCATTTTTTGAATATGTTTATTATTTCCTGTTTATTCTGTTGGTTCTGATCCACCATAAAAGGTCTTGGCTGAGTTTTCTGTACAGTTTGTACTAAATGCCAGCCGACCGGTTCTGTTCTGGAGTGTCTTACTGCACTTTGGTTATAAAACTTTGTATTTTGTTAATTCATATATATATATATTTTCTGCTGCAAGAGTAAAACCTCTTAGGAAATAACATAAGCTACACACACGGTGTGTGTCAAGTTATTAATTTGGGCTTAATTATTTTTTCTTAATTATTTTAATTTTTGTCAAACTTTTGGTTGAGAAACTTTTTATTTGATGGAGCAAAAATTTCAGTTGGCGTCCATGTTTAGCTAGCTTAGCCGCGGAGCTAACGCTAAAGTCAACCTCCGCGCTTCTTAACGAGCAAATAATTCAGTAATTAGACAAAAAAACAAAAAACAAACAAACAAAAAAAACCGAAATAAATGTTGACCGGTTTTTAACATTAGCTGCGTATATGTTCGGACATTATGAAGTACTTTTTGAGGCGACTGTCCGCCCTAAACAATTTAATTGAAGACTTTTAACGAATTAACACTTACTCTCATTCGTCAGGTTATATGTTTATAGTCGTTGTGTCAATACATAATACTGTAAAGATCAAGACTTGTCACACAAGCGTCAGAAATTATCAGCTAGTTTGGCAACAATGCTAATGCTAATGCCAAAGTCAAACTTGAGTTTCCTCATCCTGAAGGGAAACAACGACACCACATGACGTCATTACGCCTCATGCTTACGTGTGCAGAAAAAGGACGTTTTATGTGGAGTTGATCTAAATGCAGTAATCTATTTGTGCCACAAGGTGGCATTGCCTACTATCCATCCATCCATCCATTTTCCGTCACCCTTCTCCCTAACGGGGTCGGGAGGTGCTGGAACCCACGCATACACAGGGAGAACATGCAAACTCCATGCAGAAAGACCCCGGGCCGGGATTCGAACCCAGGACCTTCTTGCTGCAAGGCAACAGCGCTACCCACTGCGCCACTGTGCAGCCCATAGCCTACTATAAGAAGCATAAATAAATTGCTTTCTACACTAAGAGGAATTCGTAATACTGCAAAATCTTTACTATGTAAATCTTTCTAAAAGCAGTAAACATTACCTTCCTTCTTGTGCATTTTCATTTACACTCGTCAGAAATTAATCACCAAGAAAGACATTAATGCCACTGACCTTTAAGTGGTTAAATTGTGGATCATGTGTAGCCAGAAATTGTTTAATAGAAAATAATAGGGGTGTATGGATGCATGTTGGACGCCTCTGGTGTGCACTGCCCTTGAGACAGATTTAGCTAACAAAAAGCTCATCATTGTCTTTACCATAATTTTTTAGAAGCTTATCAATATCTCACTCTTTTTATTTGTATTAATTTTTAAGATTAAGTACGAAGTGGAAGTCTTCACAGTAGTGTCTCGCACTATCAATGTTTGTCTGGCTGCAATGTCATTGGCAGTAAAAAAGGGACTTGTCTGCTTCGGTAAAACTTTGTGCAAATTACTGTCAAACCTGTCAAACTATATTTACAAGATAGCTTCTGTATCGATCCAGCTAAGCTTTTAAGTTGCAAATGTATATTAAGGAAGATGTTGGGTTGAGAAATTTTCAACCCAGCAACTGTTATCATGGTTTGTTGTTCCAATGTTTTGTACTTGCATTTGATGAATAAAATAGAAATGAATAAACGTTTTCCATTTTTTTCAATTTAAGGTTGATGTAAAACAGGTTGGTAGAACCTAAACATGTTCTTTTGGACAATATAAATTCTAAAACCAATAGTAGGAATTTTGTAGATTTTATAAACTGGTTGGTGTTTCTTTCTTTCTTTCTTTTATTTTTTTTTTTTTTTTAGTTGTTGCAGTATGGTGGTTTCCTGGGGTTACTGACCAAAGCTGCCCACAAAATGCTGAAATCCATGACTACTTGAAACCCTAAAACACTTAAAACTGCCTTTTTCAATAGGTCACTATGCATTAATATGTGCAATGGAAACTGTCTTAGCACAACCGCAGCAGCCATTTTTCTGCTTTTGAGGATAGAGCCATTTAGGACCAAGGAAAACCAATGGTGCTCCTGGATTGGCTGTTTGATTAGAATATAGCATATAGTAAATGTCTGCGAATAAGGTGAGGTTTCCACAAGTAATTTGGAGTCACGTTCCAGAGAAAAATCTTAAGAATAGTGAATGTTGGACCGCCACTGTACACTTTTTTTTTTTTTTTTTATCAAGAAATGGTTGAAAATCAATACATATTTTATTTCCTGAATTCTCACAATTGGTTTTACCAGTGCAACACGAAATCTCAGGGAACAACCTGGTAATTCACACATAATAACTTTAATCAGCATCGTAACCCAATAAAGTGAGCTTTCTTTTTTAGCGAGAATAGTTACTATAGCCATGTATAATCTTTGCAAAAAAATGTAACAGATCTTCTATTGATTAACAATACTGACACTTATGAACAACATAATCTTCAGTTGAGCACTTTTTTTTTTTCAGTGTGAAAGCACTGGCTATGTACATTCTTGATTTTAGTATACACACTCATACAAACTACAGTTGGAGCACACCAGAGGTTGAAACCGCAGGAGGTTTCTTCTCTAAAGGGGAGTGCCAGAGTCAACAAGGCCTCTCTTACACAATATGTAAACGGTAGTATATCCGAGGTAAACCATGGGGAAGTGGGGGGAACTCAAAATGGCAACCGGAGAGTTCGTGATTGGAGTCATGAAGAGGATCGTTCACTGGCCACCCTCAAGTCTTCCACCTCTGCAGTTCAGTGGTTTTTAAACACGGTCCCAAATGATTGAACAGTGTTGAAACAGTAAATGGCAGATTGTCAGTCCATCAGTCCGTCAGTCCGTCAGTCAGGATACAAAAAGCAAAGCCACAGCCAAACCACACCGCTTGTGCCACTGTTAGAAATCGGAGAAACTGGACGATAATAATAAAATACCATCATTTTGTCACAATTAAAGGCATTTGGAAGTTTGTTTATTTTTTTCTCCCCCCCTCCCCCCATTCTCTCTTCTTGTTCTCCGTAGTGATCGTCTTCTTTTTTTATTTTTCAGTAAAGTATAGAAACAGTAGAACAAATCAGAGCAGAGTAGAAACAGGCAGTCTTTGGTGGGATGGGGGGCTGTCTGTGTGTCTCTGTTACCTGCCCCCCACCTCGCTAAGTGTCATAAAGTGGATGTTGGAGGGGCAGTCGGACAGCTCCGGCTGCTGCTCTATAGGCAGGGAGTAGTAGCCGTCGTAACCCTGAACGCGACCGACGGACAGCAGCTGCTGCTTCTCCGCCTCGCTCCACAACCGGCTCCCAACGTCCCCCAAATCCAACCGCTTCCTCTCGTTCTCCCACGCGCCCTCCACCGCCCTCTTCCTCGCCTCCTCCCTCACCCGCGCCCTCTCCTCCTCCTCCGTCCCGCCGTAGCGCACGCACAGGCACAGCGGCCCCTGCTGGAGGGTGATGTCGGCGAAGCGTCGAGTCCTGCCGTTCACCGTGGCGCTCATTTGGGACACGCTCACGTTGACGCCGCTCTCCAGGACGCGTCCCCCGACGCCCAGCCCCAGGGCGAGGTCCTCCTCGATGGGACGGGACTGCAGGAAGTGGTGCGTGTCGCAGCCGTGCACGGTGAAGCTCAGCCCGGTGAGGTGGACGGCGCTGTTCAGGATGGCCGCCACCCGCCGGCTGTCCTCGCTGGCCACCCCGATGACTTCCGCGCTCACCCGACCGTGTGACACGGCGAAGCGGATGTTGGGGCCGAGAATGAAGGGTCGGGAGCCGAAGGGCGGAGGACGAGACGGCCTGTGGCAAGCTGAGCCCACGGGCTCGGAGACCAGTGGTAACCTCTCCAGGGAGATGAAGCTCCTCAGCTGTCTCCTCAGTTCGCACTGGATTCCCAACACCATCTGGGGGGAATAAAAATGGGACATTTCTATTCTGCAGCTGGGATTAATGCGCTCGTTTGTGATTTATGTTTATTGTAGACGCCTTTACATTTGTAGAAAACATGGCTAATTCAAATGTTGCTAATAATGAAGTACGCACACGACCGTAGAAGTGCTTCTTATGACGTGACACTGTCATAAAAATAACATCTATCATAAGCTACGTTCACTGGAGCCAAATCCAATTTTGTCTGGCCCTCATGTGACTCGTATCTGATGTTTTTATGACTGTCTGAACGACACAAATCAGATTTCTACAATTACGACCGAGGTCACTTGGAGATGTGGTCCAAAATCCTAAATCCTCTGTCTGTACGCCCGGGTTGGGGTCACTGCGTCATGTCGCTGCGTCACGTCACTGCACTACGTCACTTGACAAGAAAGTAGGTTGTGAGAAAAGGGAAAGACATGTGGCAAATATCAACGTGACTCGGAATATGTGAAAATGCGAGGAGGACGAAGGCCTCCATAAATGGGTCTCACGCTTTACTCGCCTCAAAGTGTCATTCACCAAATGACACTTAATTTAATGTTAGTATTGTGCACACCCCTTCAAATAAAGTTTAATCCTGCAATGACCTGGAAATATGGTCGCAAAACAGCAAGGAAAAAAAACCCCCCAACTCAATAAGTAGTTTTTCTACTTAAGAAGAAGCTGCCAATACACTCTAAATTAAATCAAAACTACAAACTAATCATTTGTAGTCTTCAAAGAGAATGTCTTTTTCATTGACTTTTGGGTGATTTAAGCTTTTATTGTCAATTAGAAAAATAACTCTAAGTCCAGGAAATGACACACAATCAGCAGCCAATTAGTTTCTCTGTGCATCTGTGGAGGACCTTGGCCTCCACTTACAAGCTGTCTCAAAATGTTAAATGAATTAGATTGATGAGTAATTATGGGAGAAAATGAATCGGAACATGAATGCTTGGCATAGAAAGAAATAACTGGCCAGATTTTTATTTGCTCAACTCAACTAATTGCTTATTAATTTCACTAATGTTTTTTTTTTTTTTTTTTTAATGCTTCAAAAGTCTGTTTTATTTGATTTTTTTATCATAGGAAAAAGTTTAATCAATCACTGGAGTTAGAAAGGTTTGCTAACCACAATCTACCCACACCCAGTGTGCAGCTCAGCTACATTTTCACAGCATTATTTGGAGGATTTCTCTTAACATGGAGCCTCTGCCCAGTTTGAGTTTTGCCCATTTGAGGCGGGAAAACTTCCCTCGAGTTGGACGGGTTCTGCTTGCACAAAGCAACGTCAGGATAAAAACGCAGATTCTCATTTGGACCGAGTCGTTTTCTTCAGCTCTGCCAATTGAAAGCAGCGAAACATATTCCCTGTGAGTGTTTAGGTACGTCTTTGGCAGTGTGTCTGTTGTCATGCAAACAGATGAACTCGATTTAAGACTCACCTCTTAGCAGGATGGCAAAAAGAATAACTAATCAGGAAATAGTATCATGTGTTGATGCTTTAAACTGCAGGGTATCATTAGTCTCACCGGGCTTTAGTCTGGATGTTTGTTTAAATCAGGTTCTTTATTGTGACAGTACAGATGAATTAAGATACGTTTACAGTTGACGTCTGGTCTTGCACACTATTTCCAATTGTTGTAACTTTTAATATTTTCTTAACACAAAAACGCTGGTGGACTACCCCTACTGCGCCTAACATTGGATTTAATTTGACCAATTATCGGGGCTCTGCAAAAGCGGACAGCGTAGATCTACCATGACTGTGATTTTTGAGAATTTTTTTTAAGTATTTGTGCCCAAATAGGGCACAAATAGGCCCATTTGATGTTTTTATTTTTATATAACTGGAATACATCCTTCTGTCTGTCCCAAACACTAGTAATCTGGGTTGCTCTTACTTTATATTGCTTACCGTTTTAATATCCACTCTGAAGTGGTGCTGCTCCTCTACGGTATGTTTGGCCTCTTTTGCTACATCCTTGACAAATTCATTGTTCCATTTGGAGACATTGTATTTAAAAAAAAAAAAAGAAAGAAGCCATTTGTCTGTGATACTAGGAAGGAAATATTTTGAAGGGGCTTTAATGTGCTGAATACATGATAGTTCTGAAAATAATTCATACTTGGGCCGGTTTGTCATGGGGAAGTGTCGGGGAATTTTGTGCAAATTGAAGGAATGGTCGATTACAATAAGTAAAGAGAAGGGATGTTCAGGTCTCTTTTTCTCAAGAACAGAAACTGAAATGAAAGTACCGCTTTCAGGATGACGTAGAACCTCATCCTTCTAAACCAAAACCCCAGCGTTTCAGAGCAATTTGTGTAAAACCACGTTCAGATCTAACTCTGAGGTTTGGATTTAAGAACCACTGGGGCAGTTACATCTGAAGATTCGGGCAAAACCCCAGAGGATATCTGTGCCTGGTTTTCGAGTGACATAACCCAAGGCGCTAGCATCTGTAATTGTGACACAAAGGGAGTCCAGGAAGTATTGATTCCATGGTTTCATGAAAAACAACCAAGAAAAGCCAATAAAAGCTTTTCCCGAGGCCTTAAGTGAAGCGTATAAAGAGGGTGGATAAAATATTAAATGTTCAAGCTGCTCGTTTGTTAATGTTTATTTGTACATGTGCTCATTTTCTACTTTGAAACCAACAACCCATTTCAAGCATGACTGCTCAGAGGATGCGTCCTCAGGCCGGGCCGGAGCCGATCCCGGCCGAGTCGAAATTTTAATTGCCTCCTCTGCGGCTCTGGAAAAGTTGTGCTACGTGAAATGAAGTGTTTTGGAGATAATTTATAAATGCAAAGGATTAATATCGAAAAGTTGAACGCGGGTCATACTGCCTACATTCAATGAGATATATTTTTGCTGTAAAGCTGGTTTATAGCTGTTAATAGCTCAATCTCTGCAGCGTAGATGATATTTCATAATAACAATTGTCGGTGATGCCTCAACCAGTCTGACCAGCCAGGTTAGAAGTCTAGGCAGACATATTATATAATCACAAACATTATGATTGATGGAAAAGATGGTTTGGACTTCCTTCTTCTCTCTCTGCTCTCCTGCTTCCGCAACCTTTTCAAATCCACTGGGATCTGGAATCATTTGGGCATTTGAGATGCTAATCAGACACATTATTGCCTTGGTTACACATCATAGCAACCGTCTGAAAGTAGAAAAAAGTAAGAGCAAAAATCCTCCCGGCTGCAATAAAATGGAATAATTGTCCCCCCAAAAAAGTAACGATGACCAAAAAACAGAACACATTTCAGAACGACCGTATCAGAGCTGCTCCAATATGAGGCCATCATGAAAGGTGGAATTTAGCAAACAGTGCAACGAGAGAAGAGCGTGACATCTTTTGTATACACTGCACCCCTAAGGTTCTGCAATTCAATCTACGGTGAATTGCAGTGACCTCGTCTTATACGATGCAAAAGTGAAGCTGATTTGCATTTGTGGTTGCATGTTTTTTTTTGGGGAGAGATAATGCCGAAGGTGGCTTCGTACAACGACTTTCAGACATCAAGATTTATCATTTTTATTTCCAAACAATGCAGGCAGGAAATTCTCACCTTGCTGGAGTCCCAGTCCTGCGTCTTTGTCTGGGTCTTCATCAGTTCATATGTTTGTTCCATTCTGCTCACTTCAGGCTTTGGGAAACCCGGGACGACATTATGAAGCTGGAAGCCAAACAGCTGCAGCCACCTACCAATGTCTGGACACACACACACACACACACACACACACACACACACACACACACACACACACACACACACACACACACACACACACACACACACATACAGAAAGAGAAAATTGCATTCAGGGGAAAAACTTCAAATGTACTGTGTACACTGCAAAGCAAACACAAAGTCATAAGGCCGGTTAAAGCAACACCTTGCACAGGAAATCACACAATCTCTGAGCATAATGCGAGGCAGAGACGAGTCGCTCAGACACATACAGATTCTTTCTGCTATAAACAATCCTGCTGCAGGAATACGTGACAGGCCGAATGAATGTTCCATTAACCAGAAGGACAAACGCCTCGCCACCCCCCACCTGCATCCTGTATTCATTCATCTTCTGCTCTCTCATTTCATCTCTTTCCCTCACCAGAGCTTCCATTTCATCTCTCGGGGGGCAATAGTGTTGTGTTGACAGTCACAGAGAAGAAAACATCGCTAGACCGTGTTAAAAAACAATGCGATCAGAGGTGCGACTATCCTTAGCTGTCACATCTCCTTTTCTGCGACACGCAGTTCACCTGTGGTTAGCTGCGCGGCCCCTGTTCGCTCACTCTTCATGGCAGATGTTTCTCTTATACGAGAGGGTTCTGAGGGTAGGTGTCATCAAGAGCGATATCTGCTTGCGCCTCCTGCTATCTGTCTGTCTGTCAGGTTCTGGTTCTGGGTATGGCGAGAGCGTGCAAAAACCCACCTGTTGTGAATTGTGTCACCTCCTCCACCCTCCCGATCGGGCAGTTGCTGTTGAAGGCGTACAGGTTAAACGGTTTGGGCTCCCTGCTCAGCTCGCCCCACAGCTCGTGGTTCGGTGAAGTCCATCGACCGGCGAGGGTGTCGTAATCCCGCCTGCCCAGGTGGACCAGCCGCGTGAACGGATCGTACAATCCCCCGTGGAAGCCGATGGTGAGCTGGAAGTCGGGGTTGGTGTCCTGGTAGACCTCCCCGTAGGGGGTGTAGAGGATCTCTTTGACCAGTCGACCCTTGCTGGAGAACACCGCCCTGGGGCTCCCCACGCTGTCGCAGGCGACGTAAAACTCCTCCCCGCTGCTCAGCTCCATCGCGATGAGGTGACCCTGCAGGTCGTAGTACAGCGACGTGATCAGGTTGCTGCTGTGGTTGTACAGGTGGCTCACCCTGGTGGGGTGCGACAGGTCGGCGTAGAAGAACTGCAGCTGCTCGCCCTCGCTGTTCTTCGTGGCCACGCGCCGGCCCAGGCCGTCGTAGCGGTACCAGACGGTGCGCTCCGTCGCCCGGTTGAAGACGCGGGTCAGCAGGCCGTTGGAGTTGTAATCGAACAGGTCGCTGGCTCGTTGGCGGAGGAAGCCGTCGTCGTCCACGCTGTACTGCAGTTCCCCGAGGTGGGTGATCCGGTCCCTCTGGTCGTACCGCAGCGGCGTTAGCCTGGGAAAACAAAGATCCGTCACAACCCAATGCCCATGAGGTTGGGTTGGGTTGTTTTTTTAGGTTAAATCTAAACTCTTTTACTCAGATGCCCCCAAATAAAGTCCTCTGGAACCAATTACCTCCACTACTCCCATTATTACTGAAAAGAGTTCAATATAATCCCAGTAAACATGCATTCCACAAATCTGGCCTTCGTAAGAGCATGACAGAAAGGATGCCACAGTTGAAAAGAAGCTGTTAAGAGGTTTATTTTTACACAGAAAACATGTGGAAGAAGGCGCTCTGCTCAGATGAGAGCATGATGAAACTTTCTGGCCTTAAGAAAAAACTTATCTGTGGGATCAAAAATGCCGTTCAGCTGTTATTCCAAAGTGAAACATGGCGGTGTTGCTTTTCTTAAGCTTGAGAAGGGAAGCTGATCAGAACTTAAGATTTGAAACTGGGGCAGAGGTTCAAATTTAGCAGGAAGGTGACCCTAAAACATGCAGCCAGAGCTTCAATTAAATAGATCATATCAAAGCGTTAATGGCCCTGCCAAAACCCAGAGCTAAATTCAGTTGAGAGTACGTTAAAATTTGAGAACTGGTGTTCACAGGCGCTTCTGATCCGATGTGACTGAGACCGAGTGGTTTTACAAAGAGAAACAGGCAAAATGTCAGTCACCCTATATTGCAAGGCTGGTGAAGACATTCCCCAAAAGACCCTGCTGCAAAAGTGGATTCAATAAAGTATTGAGTCTGGACTTGAAAAAACACACATTTGTCTCACTTTCCAGATCTTTTCTTTTTATAAGAACAGTTAAAACGATCCCTTTCCTTCCAATTGGCTTTTACCTCTGTGAAAGTTCCTTCATTTAAGTGAGCATTAACGTTTACCGGCGTCTGTGGAACAACGCGGGCGGCATCGATTTAAAACAGTGAAACTTCTGCGTAACACACAGCGAGCTGCAGGAATCGACGTACCGAGAGCTGGTGCCATGACTGAGCAGGTTGATGTTCCCGTTGAGGTCGTAGCCGTAGCGCCACTGAGGGCGCTCGTTCACCGAGGCGCTTTGCAGTTGGCTGTCTGCGTCGTACTCGTAGGTGTACCGGGTCACGTTGCTGTCCACGCCGACTCTGATGTCACAGGTGGTTATGCGCCCTGCCGAGTCGTACTGAATGGTCATCCAGTAGGCGATGGACTTCAGGATCTCGTACTGGACCTCGACCACCTGGCCGTAGGAGTTGAACACCTTGGTGTGCTTCATTAAATGGGTGGTGATGACCTGAGAGAAGCACAAACAGGACACAATAAGCAAAGTCATCAAACCATTTTTTTCCCTACAGTTTAAGGCTCTTAATGGCTTCATTGCCTCTACAAGACCTCAATTATTTTTTGCAACAGCCACGTCTTAAAGAGAAGCGCGGCTTGTTTTTCCGTCAGACCATCAGTTCCCGAAACCACACACAAACAACAATGAGACATTTTTGTTCAAAATTTAGCAACAAAACACATCCTTTCATTTAAGAGCCGATGGTTGTTACTTTAGTCGTGGTGCTTTTGAATTAAGGTAGGGATTTTTATCCTGATCATCCTTTTGAACTTTGACATCGTTAGTCTTTAATTACATCCTGTACATGTAATGACTAGCATAAATAAACACTTGCAGGTTTCTCTTTTTATTCTCAAGCTGTGCTTTGTGTTTGTGTCTCGTTGTACTCGTACGGCTCAGCTGGGGGAAGCAGAAGGGGTTGCAGAGGCCGGTTTAGGACAATTTATGATCTCAATGGTTACCGACTGCAAACACGTTTATTTGGGAAGTTTTGTAGCGATCTTTATTTGGGCCATGTTCAGGTCTTTCAGTAATACAAACAAACACTTTAACGTATTTTATAAATAAAGGCGAGAAATCGGGTGCAATGTGGAAGGAAATGAGACGGGGAGTTTTTCAAACACTTACTGCAAACAGTTACTGCTATAAATCCTCCGGGTATTCTTTCTTCCATATTTGAACATCTTTTGAAAGCAGCTCAGTCGGACTGAATTGAGATTGTCTCTGAACAGAGACAATTTATTTAATTTATTTAAGTCATGACAAATATTTTCAGTGATATTTAGATCCGGACCATTCTAAAACATGAATGTGCTCTGACCCAAATCGTCCCTTTGTGTCTCTGGTTGGACGTTTAGGGGCCATCGCCGTCTCGGAAGGTAAACCTCAACAACTGTCTAAAATCCTCTAATCACAGTGTGATTCAGGCCAGAATCACACTGTGTTTGGCTCCTTGCATCTTCCCATCGACTCTGACCGGCTCACCTTGCCTGGCCTGCTGCTCAAAGTTCAAATCCAATTCTTGATAAATGTGAAGTTGTGTAATATTATTATAATTTTCAGATGGTGGATTGGACAGAGCTCTGTCAGATGTTGATTTAAACTCTGACCTGCTTAGTGTTTTCCTTTTTCCTACATAAATGGATATATCTTACGGTTTCAATTATATGACCAGATGGAAATTCACTTTTTATTTAGAGGTATCAGTGCCCCCGGGGGCATACACTTTTCAGGCTTTTATTTGTCCAAAAATGTGTCCATTTTCCAACCACTTTGTGTTAGACTACCACATAAAATCCCAATAAAATACACTGATGTTAGTCAATATCTTGCCCAGCGAAGCTTGAACAGCAGCAAAATCCAGTCAATAGTGTCATACCTGGTTGAGGTCATAGAAGATGACGCTGAACTTGCCAAACTGCTCCACCCGCCCAGAAACATCCACATAGCGGTACAAATCGATGGGCAGAGGGGTTTCATTGATGACTGCCTGCATGCTGGTGACTCTGAAGTTGTTGTAGCTGTAGTCAAATCTGGCATTGACCAAGCCTTCCTCGCTGAAGCGGAAGATTTGCCGACTTGTCAGGGGGCCTTTTTAAAAAAAACGAAAAAGAGAAACACATTAGGAGATGAAAGAAAGGAACGTGTTCCCCGGCGTCTGATCGCAGAGCATTTAGAACCGCTCCTCGCATTGCCGAATTAATTTAAATCAACAGCTAATTCGGCGTCGTTAACAGACACAGTTCAAACCGTTCGATCTTGACTGTGTCCACGCCGCTATGGCATTTCCACTGGTGACCTTTAATATGAGGAGATAATGAAATCTAAAGACAATAGCCCTGATGAGCCAATGTGCTCCTTAATGTCAGGACATCAGCATTAACAACACCATCCTTCACCTCTGCTGCCTGGCCGCACCAACTCATCCTGCTTCGGAGTTGGGGCTGGGGGGTGTTTGGTGGGGCCTGTTAATGAAGCACCATTATGCAGCTATTCCAGATGACTCTGATTGCAGTTAAAATGACTAAGTGTCTCGCTTTGGAGCCCGCCGGATAGCTGGATCAGCGCTACGTCGTCTATTTTTATTTTTCCGTGGAATGTTGATTTGGAACCTCGGCTTATAGGGAGAGCGAACTGTGAGGCTTTTCCCGAAGCCCCCGGGAGGCTGGCAGTCTGTTCGTCTCTCTTCTCTCGCTGTCACTTTTTCGTCTTATTACTATTTCAGTGCTTTTACTCCCCTCGCCTGCTTCTCTTCTTTACACTTTTGGGGTTCCTTACTTTTCCTTGTCTCCTCTCAAGGGACAATTACCGCTATCTCTTCCCCTCTCTGAGGCTCCGTTTGTTCTGCTGAAATGAGATCAGTTAAAGGAAAGGTGAGAGTCTATTCACGGGGAGGGCAAAGCGATAAACACACACACACAAGCACACACACACACACACACACTGCTGCAGATTAGTGACACCTGATCGTGCCTCACCAATCACAAAGGCACGAGAAGTGAACCGGCATGAGAGATGAGCGTGTTCTCAATGACCCTGGACAGAGTGTGGAGCTCAAAGGAACTGCTGAGCTGTGTCAACAACCACGGCATCTATCTGCTGCCGACAGCTGACGCTCCTAACGACGGACCCGATACAACCTTACGGTTACTGCTGCGCCTTTCTAATCGGTATCTGTGTTTGGTTTGGGTCTATTGGCACTTCAAAGGCTTTTTGGTTTCACGTGCAAATCGACACCCGTCGCTATTCAAGAGTCGGGCAATAACCAGAGCCAAGGCCAGATGAGCATATATTTATACACGGGACAGAGTTGGTTTGCAGATGAGGAAGAGGCGACGCAGCTCATGGGCGTGGGGGTGGTCTGGTATTCAAAGCTGTGGTAGACCACAGTCTCTTCCACTTGAACATGCTCGGCTCGGTTCACACTTCTAACTGTGGCTGCCTCAGTCTCAGATGAGATAGAGTCGTGTCTGACTCAAAGCCAGACTAGAGAGTTTGAGATCTATGATGAAATCTGGTTTCCCCCTCTTTGTACAGAGGTCATTCGCTCAAAACAGGATTGTGATTTCATGTGTTAATATTAGGCGGTGATAAGTTTGGCTCGGGGCGTGCTGCGGCGGCGCAGGGGTTAGCACGCCTCATGTTTGGAGGCCTCAGTCCTCGACGCGGACGTCGCGGGTTCGACTCCCGGTCCCGGCAGCTTTTGCCGCATGTCTTCCCCTCCTCTCCTCGGCCTCTTTCCTGTCTGCCTTCTGTCAAAAGTACGAGCCACTAGCGCCACAAAAACTGTTCGGAGCAAAAAAAAACAAAAAACAAAAAACAAAAAAAAAGTTTGGCTAACAGAGAAGCAGCTTTAAAACGACAGCAGAAATAGCTCCTGAAACCGAGCGCCGCAGACGGGTAAAAGCAGGTCACTTGATTCAGATCTGCCATAGGCTGTGGGCCCAGGCTGAAGCCTACGATTGTTTTATGACTCTGCTTTTCTTTGCTTAAAACGCTCATTGTTTCTTGTAATTTTATTGTGTAATTTAAGACAATGTGTGATTTTGATTTTGTTCATTTTTAGGTTGATTTTAACTACTGCCAAAGTGACGACTGGTGAAAATTAGTCGCCAACTTTGGAAAAATTACATTATGTGATTTTGATTCGTGTCCACTTCCCTTTGAGAAAAATATTTCTTGGTATTTTTTTTGTACATATGGTTTTGGTTTATGGTCAAGTGCTGCTGAAAAAGTCGAAATCAGCGAAGCGAGTCGGACGCTACTGTGAAACGTGTCACTGGTCTGTAGATACGTTGCTCTACAGGTTAACCAATCAGATGTCAGGGTGTATTTAGTGAGATACAGCAGCAGTTTCACCAATTTTGTGATGAACGCTAGCACAGGAAGCAAAAAAGTTATGTAAAAGCTCAGTATGTACTTAACACCTTTACAATGATTTGAAAACATATTTGCATTTCTCATTTATGTATTGAACTGGACTGGTTCACTGTTAGCTTCAATGGCAGGAAAAGCATCTGCAATCTGTTCTACACTGCGAAGACAAAAATCATACCAATCATTTTTGGTCTAGTTTTTAAGTGCAAAAAAACTAACTTGCAAATAACTCTTCAGGAAGTTCTGGGAGCTTGTTTTAAGCAAATAATTCTTTTAATATTGATGGAAAAATACTAACTCCACTGGCAGATTATTTCACTTCGATTATTGTGAGAATGTGACGAAAAAAGGAACAGCCGAAGAAATGCTGGCAGCGTACCCGTCTGTCTGTACCGAATGGAGCTTATGAAGCCGTCGTGGGTGAGGTGAATGGTCTTGACGGTGCCGGAGGCTTCGTCGTAGGTGAAGGTCACCAGGGTGGAGTCATAAACAACCTCTGAGAGCCTCGCCGCTGGTGTATACCTTCATACAAAAACACAACAACAACAACAAACAGAAGCGGAAGAAGAAGTATTACACTCAAGCTCAACACTATGCATTTCATTTTCAATTTGAGCAGCCGCGCGACGACGAATGAATAATCCAGAGATCCCTCGGGGGGGTTGAGGAAGAGGCCGCATCATTCTTCAATATTTCATCAGAAGCAGGAGCATTTGCTGCCCAAGTCGTGGCATTTTAGGTCTTGGAAATGGCACCGTTCATGACGCCGCTTCTCATGCAGTCCGAGGAGTGTTGGGAAATACACAACAAGATCAGTGGTGTCTGGCTCAGTACGACGCTCAGAGGCAATCACAGGCGGGACCCGACCTCGGTCCAGTCTCCCTTGTTCGTTAGTAAGGACAGCAGGTTGTGTGTCCTGCTGTTTAAGATTAGCCTTAAACTACAGCACTCCCACTCAGGAAATCTCTCTAATGTGTTTTCTCTTTCTTTTTTTTTTTACGCCAGAAGTGATTGCGCCGAAGTACAGCAAAAAGCCCCGACGTTGCCGTGGGGAACCGTACCTGTAGATGACGCTGCGGCCCGTCCCCAGGTACTGGGTCCTCCGCAGGCGGCCGTCCAGCGTGTAGTCCTGCATGAACGAGGCCTGGCTCTCCGGAGGGGTGTAGATGTTCCTGTAGTAGCCGACGGACAGCAGCGACTGCAGGGCGTGCTTCACCATGCTGGGCATCGTCACGGCGACCAGGCGGTCCGTTTGGTCGTAATCAAAGATGTAGCGCCGCTGGCTGTGCAGGAGCAGCATGATGGACTGCGGGAAGACGCAGAGGAGGACAGTGAAGGAGCTCTGAGTGGCTTCATGGAGGTTTTGCCAAGTTTTTATTTTTACACTGACCCTGTTCTATTGGAGAAACCCTGATTTATTAATTAATTAATTAATTTATTTATTTTTCTTTGTATAGAAGATGTCAGGAAGAAGGCGGTTCAAAGAGCTTCACACTATAAAAACACAACACAGTAACCAATTGAGTAAAAAACAATACAAATGTGTCAAATGCCATCATCAAAATCATCAAGCAAATTGTGCATAAAATATACTGATCAACGTTCCTCTTACTACTAATGATAGGTGTTTTATTTTTTAGCCTTGATTTAATTGAATTCAGTGTTTCAGCATCTTTGCAGTTTTCTAGAAGTTTGTTCCGGATTAGTGGAAGCTCAATGCAGCTTCTCCACCGTTTGGTTCTGTTTCTGTTTCTTCACGTCTTGCAACACTGCAACTGAAAGCTTAAACATATTTCGCCGAGATTTTGTGTCGGAATATTTAGTCGCATTTATTTATTTAATATTAAAGTAGAAGAAAAAGTTTCACATGTTTGTCATCAGTTGAAACCTGAAAGGTTTGGTAAGTATTGCCCAGTTTATGTCTTCTCATCAACTATCTAAACAACTTCCCTGCCTCTGCTGATGAAAAGCATCCCCACAGCATGATGCAGCCACCTCCATGTTTCACTGTGGGCACGTGGAATTAGAGTGACGTGTGTTATGTTTCCTGCTATGTCTATGACACGTTCAAGGATTAGGATACCATTTTTTTAGCAAAAAGAGTTTTGTTTTTTTTTTGGGGAAAAAAGAATTCAGATTACGACTTATTGTCTTCGTCGTAACTGTTTTTTTGAGTGATTTAAGACGCGCTTACACGCAGGTTGACAAGTGTGTAAGCACATCAAATGTTCTTTTTATTTACAAAACACTTTCTTTCCTTTTTTGTCTTTTAGTCGCTAAAAAATCCCAGCGCGACATATTGATGTTTGCGTGACAAAACATGAAAAAGTTCTTGAAAAACTGCGTCATTCAGCCCTCCGGTACAAGCAGCCATCGGTTTCAGCCGTAACCTAGACTCTGCGTTTAACTCCGACTGAACTATTCCGCTAGATTTGTTAAGCGCAACGGATCAATCCGTCTCATTTAATGCATTTCGCGTTGCATCAGATCATCTGTCAAAGCACCGCAGTGTTTACTGTAAAAGCCCCTTTCAGAAAACTGCTGTTGTCTTTTCACAACTCTGCAACAAGAAAAAAGAAAAAAAAAAAAAAAAATCAGTCTGCTCAAAACCCGCCTGAGTTCTGTTATGTGTCACAAAGAATATTCTTGGTGATTTTCCTGCTCTCAGAGGCTTGTTGCTGTTATCCAGGTTTACAGACGGAGCAGATTTCAAAGATTTGAAAAAAGCAGGGAATCTAAAAGAATAACTTTAAGAGGACGGTAAAGGAGGAAGAGCGGATCAGCTCACATGCTTTCAATTTCCAACATTTGTTTCCTGCAAGTGGTTTTCGTCTTGTAAACACGGGTTTCACTTTCAGGTGAACGACCAGGTTTGCATCATGTTTTTCGACAACTTTAAAAAGCACTTTTCGAGGAGAGTTAAGTACGGCCCGGTTCTGTTGACAACGTTTCCTCACTCTG
This sequence comes from Poeciliopsis gracilis, assembly GCA_911649635.1. Taxonomy (NCBI): domain Eukaryota; kingdom Metazoa; phylum Chordata; class Actinopteri; order Cyprinodontiformes; family Poeciliidae; genus Poeciliopsis; species Poeciliopsis gracilis. The sequence continues at coordinate 1,699,628 of CAJVRI010001175.1, read as the reverse complement.
TCTGCGTATGTGTAGCTCCAGATCTTGCCGTTCACCCAGGCCCTGGACACCACCCGGTCGTTCTCGTACTCCAGCCGCTCGGCCCACTCGCCGCGGTGGATGGCCGACAGCAGCCCCCCGGCCGAGTAGCTGATGTTCACCTCGGTGTACTTGCTGCTGGGCGACCAGACGATGGGCCGGCCCAGCGGGTCGTACTGGATGTGCAGGGTGAACTTCCTGTGGTCGTCGTAGATCTTCCCCACCCGGGTGTTCTGGTCGAAGTCTATGGAAAGCAGGTTCCTGTTGTGAGCCTGGAAAGAACAACAGAATAAAACTTTCAATTTACAATCATCATAAACTCTGAATGAGGTGGCAGGCTTATTAAATAATAAAAAAAATAAAATAAAACAGCTGGCTCGTCTGAGACAAGCGCAGCTCAAACAAATTAATTGTGACATTTGGAGCAAATCCAGACTGCATAATAACAGTAGTAATAAATTACCTCGCGAATAAGAGGAAAAAGTCCTGAGGATTGCAAATTAATTAGCGGGCTGTAAGATAAGATGTCAGCTTCTAATAAAATACTGCGATTATGCAATGTGCTTTCTGCTGCAAAACGGGGGAGGCGTTGCTTTTGATGAATCCGTTCGGGAAGCCGGGATCGCGTCATTTAACCCCCACGCCCTCTGAGTTCAGACTCAGAACATCCAACGGGTTGTGCAGCGTGAACTTGAAGTGCTGTTCGCACCGCTGAGCAGCAGACAGAGAGAGAGAGAGGGGACAATCCCTCACTGTTTGCAAAGGAAATGGAAATGACAGTGTTGAAGCAAAGAAGATTTACAAGTGCAGCGGAGTGAATTAGAATATCTGTGCAAAGTTAGCTGATTTCGACAATTCGTTTTAATAGGCGACACTTATAAATGGATTTGTTGTATCCGCAGAAGGATGTATTTTAATGATGTTTTTGTTTGTTTAGCTGTTTGTGTCTTAGAGTGAATGAAAATCCGAAAAATGCACTTAGTCAGAAAATGTGATTATTGTAGTAGGTTTAGTTTGAAACATGGATTTTTAACATAGGAATCATACTGAAAAAGTTAAAGCAGGAAGAGCTCAAACGCTTTACAGTGGATTGCTGCACTTACTTTTGCTTTATTACAGCACAATGGAGCGACACCAGCAGATGACCCGACTTCCTGAACGATTACTGACTCTAGAAACGTCACGTTGGGCCGCAAGCAACATACATTATGTCAGAATATAATCTGACTTCCCAATCCGGGACCCTGATTTCCAAATAAAACACAAAACTGACTTTAATCTTTAAAAGAGGAATTTATTTTTCTCCTCATTTCAGCTAAAATGACCCCGAGGGAGGTAGCACTTGCCACTCAATGCTGCAATTTCTTCAACTTCTTCTGCCAGACTTTTTCCTTCCACTCAATTTTTTTTCTGTTAATACACTATTAAAATAAAGGAACCTGTGACCCATCAGCTAACCGTCAAGTCCGCCACTCTTCCCGTTCTTTTGTTGGCTGTAACGCAACATTTCTGCTATGCAGCATTGAAATATTCTGGGGAACTGCATTTTGAGTATTCATTTGTTGTAAGACATAAACATAAAAATAACCACAAATACGTGCTTACACCAGCATCAGGCGTGTGAAACTTATTTCACATGAAGACGGCGACTGTGCTGATAAAACAAACTGCTAAAGTTTTCGCTGCTTTCAATTAGCACGTCTAAAACTTGCAACAAAGTTTAACATCTTTTTACACCGATGCAACTCGGTCCTATAGAGCTGAGAACTGATTTGATTGGACAGATAAAAATCATATTTAGGGACAAAACTGTGACCTTAAGGTTCAATTTATCCCTCCATAGTCCAGAGGGCCAGATAAACAGAGCTGGGTAGTAACTAACAACATTTGCTCAGATTCATTTGAGCAACTTTTTTTTTTTTTTACTTTCTTTTTTGTTGCTTTTTGACAATAGAAAGCAACAAACAAATACGAGAAAGGACGTGGCAAAAATGCAACATCCCCATCACAGAAACAAAAGGAGAGAACCAAACATCAATAAAATGGGAAAGTAAGAATAAGAATGATTTACAAGGACTAGCTGCGCTCTAAAAAGAAGAAAAAAGCCATACATCTACACAACGTTACAAACACGTACATAGTTAACACCTACAGCCTTACTCCTACCACACTCCTCACCACAGACCTTGTCTTTACTGCAGAAAAGAGAAACAATGCTCATTCATGGTAGCACAGAAAACTCCTAATCCTTTCTCTCACATCATGCACATTGTATAAGGTTCATATAGGTTCATGTCCACAGTTCTGTAAATATCCCTTCCTGATTATTCAACCTGAAAATCAAGCGGTCCATAACTGGCTATTTCGTGAATTTCTCCCAACCATTCACTAAACGGAATAACGTCCTTCGCTTTCCGGCGTCTCAGGGCCGTCCTGCAACCTGTGATCGGCGCCAATCTACCACAGCATCCCTCCGTCACCGAGAATACACCGAGACGGATTCAGTCTGTCCTGCAGACTTTGTTAATTCGTACTGTTATATCATCCAAAAGATTTTCTGACTGCTCACATTCATACAACATTATGTTCCTCTGCACATCCCACACCTCCAGCACAACTCAGAATCGCTGAGCTTTCATCTTTCCAATAGAGTCTATGTGTGATTTTATATGTAGTTAGGTGGGTCTGTACTTCTCCTGATGTCTTGTGCCATCATCCTGTTATTTCTTTCCATTTCTCCCTCGTTAATTTATTCTGCAGGTCGTCATCCCATGCACTCGCGAGTTTTTTTGGTGGGTGAAAATGTCTCATAAAAGTGTAAAATTTGGAAGCCCCGCCCCTTAACGCCATGGTTACTCTGTACTAGCTTTTGCAACCGTGTTTGAGGTAAAAGGTTGAAGTTTTCTTTGATATTAATTGACTTCTTAACTTGTGCAAATATTCCCAAAAGTCGTGATTAGGGATTCAGTATGTAGCAGCTCACTGTGGAAAAGGGATTAATCTCACTAATCCCTTGAGTAACTTAAAAAAAAGAGTAAATAAATAAGAAAATAATACTTTGAGGAGTATTTTTACTGTGCTATTCTTTTTACTTTTTCTTGGGTAATTTTGTTGTGAAGTATTTCTACTCTGACTTGGAGTAAAATTTCTGGATTTTCTACCCTCAAGTCTAAACCAAAAATTAATCAGACACCACCTGCCGTTTTTGTTAAGGTTTCCAAAGTTTTTTTGTTTTTATGAAAGAAACTGATTTGGCAAAAAATTATTGTTATTTATTTTTTTGATACTTATAAGAATTATTGTAATTTCCGTCCTTAACGTACCAAAATTTCCACTTAAGTTTAAGTTGTGGTTCGTGTTAGATATTTTTTGGTATTATCATTTTGTTATTACTTTAGTTTATATTCAGTCTAATGTTAATCAGCGTTATTGTGATTTTTAGTTTAAAGTGTTTCCTCTCTTGTGTGTGTATAAACTGACGACTGTCTTCACAGAGGTAGTAAAACTTTATGGTTCTCAGACCTTAAAGTCTTCTTGTGTTTATCTGCTCACTTCCTTAATTGCTAGTTTGACCTAGAGCTGAACTGGGCTCAGATGGTAGATCAGATATCACACCTGGAACTGAGTTGTTGGTCTGTTTGTGTCAAGTGTTTTACGACCTCTGTTGTTTCCTGACTGCACCATGTGATTGTTTTTCTTTTACAATAAAGAGGCAGCTCACGTGAAAGCAGATCAGAACTCTCTGTGGACAGCTTGAAGGAAGTTGTTCATGGAGACTTCTCCTTCTGCAGAAGCCTGACCATATTTAATTCATATACGTTGTCTGTGGTTATTTTTGTAGGTTCGAGAAAAATACCTTACAGTTCGACTGTTTGTGTAACATTTAAATATGAAATGACTGATAATGTGATCAGTTTCTCAGTACTTGACCAGACGTTTTTACCAAGTACTTTTTTACTCTCACTTGAGTAAAGATCTGTTCAAGTAGTACTGCTCTTACTTGAGAACAATTTTTGGCGACTCTTCCCACATCTGTTTGAGTTTGACACCTGTGGCTCAGACAACATGCAATGAATCTATAAAAATCACATTTTGAAGAACTAAAAACGCTAAAGCAACTCTCAAATTTATAGCACCTCAGACTTTCAATGGTTCAGGGTTCGTGCGACAGGCTGCTGTGAAGGACAAACTTGTGTTTTTCCTGGTTTTTGTCTCGGTTCGTTTACCCTGAGCCTGCGTTCGTAGGTGCTGTAGTTGGCCTTGCTCTGCTCCTTCCTCTGCCTCCACTCGATCAGGCTGGGCCCGTGGTCGCCGGGCAGGCTGATGTTGCAGCGGCTGGCCGTGGGGCTGACCCCGCCCCCGGCGCCGCCCGGCAGGAGGGGCTCCGTGGTCAGCGACAGCTCCATCCCGCTCGCCAGCGCCACCAGAAACGACCCGTCGGAGCTGACTCGGTACGAGTTCTGGGCGTGATCTGAAGGTGTCGGGGTGGTGAGGCGGAGGAGGGCGGGGAGCCGTGCATTTTCCACGGGTGGGTCACACGTTCGCAGAGACAAACCACAGAAGCATGCATGCAGTGACACAAACGAAAAGACAAGAAAAAAAAAAAAAAAAAAACGTGTGAGAAAAACATCAGTAGCTGAAAAGAAGCCTTGAGAACAACAAATCTGCAAGATACAAACCCTTCTGAAACGTGTTCTTTTTTTTTTTTTTTGTTTAAATTGATTGCTTAAATCACTTCGCCGAGTGCTTAGCACTTCACTGTATGAGCCACAGCAGCTTTGGAGAAATCTAATCTATTCAAATGGAGGAGAGAAGAGAGGAAAGAGACAGATGGACAGATAATGAGAGACAGAGAATAATGAAAAAGAGGCAACGAACAGAAGAGAGAGGGAGGGAGGGAGGGAGGAAGGCGGCGCGCGGACGCCACGGTGGTCGTAAAACGTTTCCCAGAAACTCTTTTTTTTTTTCAATTCATCTCTATATTGTTGCGAGTCATATTTCGCCCTGATCTTCAGACGTGCTGCTATCACTTTGCGTCACGTCTTTACTCGCCCTGAGAAGACAATTAATTTCAAAAAAGGAAAAAAAAAGAGAGGAAAAATAATCATAAAAGCTACACTTTTGACCCATCAAATTTAACACAGACAGTAAACCAGATAGTTCTGTCAATTCCCACTGCCACTATATTAAAAATAAATAAATAAAAATCCTTCTGCCCGTATGGTTACTGTTGCCTCTGAGGCAGGCGGAGACGCACAGCTTAGGCATGTGGGAGTGAAGGGACTGTGTATATCGGAGGGTCATTTCGACGGTTCCCCCCCCTCCCACCGGCAGCAGCAGCTGAGTCACGTCGTCGCGGCGTGAACGCGCACAAACGCGCACAAACGCGCGATTGAATCTGCGAGCGCAACCCCGCCCCGTCTCCGCAGTGCTGCTGTCATTGTGACAACCGCTAGAAAGCAATTAAAGGGCTGACATGAGAAGAAACTGCTCCCATGAGTGGCTCCTCCACTCCACTCTCATTTTTTCCTCCTCTCATCTCTGCCCTCTTTTTTTTTTTTTTTTTCCATCCCCGCCGCCCGCCGCCCCCAGTTGTTGTAAAGACATTTCACAAGTCAGTTGGAATCTGTCTCCCTCCTTCACCATCAATGGAAGGAATGAATTCATTAATAGCCCTTTCTTCTTCTTCTTCTTCTTCTTCTGGTCGCCTCCTCCTTCCGCTGGAAAGAGGTCAGATTCAGACGGGGAGTTTAATAAATGGGAGGAAGAGGAGGTTTCTCGGCAAGATGAGTCCAGATGAAGAGGAAGGATCTGAACTGATCCCACCATGGATACATTTCCTTTTAACGTTTCTTTACATCCACAAACGTAAAAACGTTCTTATCAGGATTTCGCTCGGCAGACCAACGCGAACCCTCCGGATTCAGCGCAGCTGAAAGCAGCTTTTCAATTTTTTCCCTCGCTGAAACTTTTGCACAGTTTCTTAGCAGAGCACGTGGAGACCAGCGAGACTCGATGGAGGACAGCGAGTTCTGTGACTGGCTCTCAAACAAAAAAACAAAAACAAAATCAGAAGGAAAGCCTCCCCACAGCATGACGCCGACGCCGCCATGTTTGTCCCATGGTGGTCGTGCAGTGTTTGTTTTTCTTTCCCCACACAGTTTCGCAGGTGGGGCAAAAGGTTCACTTCTGCCGTTTCCGCTTCGGGGTTTGAACTGTTCAAGCGCGTGAAATCCTATGACTAATAGTTTCCCGTCGACAGATTTTTGAACCTTTGTTTTGGCATCCTGTTGCACAGGATTTTATTTAATGAAAAAGGACCGTGTGTTTGTTTTTTCATTCATAAAAAAATGAAAACCATGTTTCCATTTCCTGTCATTTCATACTCACTGCATGCGCCACCTCATGCGTGTCGGTCCATCACCAACTCGCACGAGGTGTAGAACTGAGGATTTGTGATTTAAACGTGAAAACACAAAATCTGACCAAGTATTTGTGGTTTAGTTTCTATTGGAAACGTCTCAGTTCATTTGAAATAAGTCTAAATTAACTTTCAAATTATTTCTCAGCAAAATGACTTGTATAAAGTTGACAATTCCTCTATATAGATGAAAAAGCACTCAGCAGAAGTGAAATGATTTGGACATTTTTTATCGATATCAAGGAATTACTCACTCAAAACAAGCTCTTCTATGTTGCTGAAAAGTTAGTTGCACGTTAGTTTTGTCTTATTTCAATAATGAGATTAATAAGATATTTGGACTGTCTTATTTGGACTAGATTTTGTGTTTTTCCAGTGAATGTCAAAAATCGTCTAAATTTACAGTCATCATCCTCCTCTAAATGTTTGTGTCTCGTCTATGGTTTTCTGTCCCACTCTAGAAATGACTCAGAAACCTTATCAACGCAGATCTGCAGCTCTGTGGCGAACGCAAAGAGGTCACAGGCTCGTCGATCTTTCCTTTATGTGTGGCCTGTCGGCGTGAAAGCTGCGACGATCCTCAGACCGCTCAGGTTTTAACTTAATTTGACTCGCTGAACCTGTTTCTGCCGTTTCCAAAAGCAAAAATAACGACAACAGAAAAGAAGCGGACGTCCGGCTCCACCTTGCTTGAACGTGTAGATGGTGTCGCTCGCAGACAGGTTGGTGCTGGTGACAAAGTTCTCGCGGTTGGAAGCTTCGACCTCGACTCGAGACCAGCGCTCCAGGTTGCCGTGGAAACCGCTCACCTCACCCGTGGGGAAGGTGATGTTGGTGACACGCCCCTCGCTGCTATACCTTAGAAAGGGAACAAAAACACATTAACACACACACACACACACACACACACAGAAAATGCAGATAAGAGTCACTCTGGGTTTGTCATACACAAACTCCAGCAGACACACACATACACCCTCTGTTTTCCCCTCCTTTTTATTGGCACAGAGTAGGTGTCAACTATGATTTATAAGTGTAATTACCCAGCTGTGGAGTTTGAGACAGAGACTGAGCTGCCAGTGGTGAATAATTCACACACATGTGGTTTAGCGTGTGCAAACTATGTACAGTACGAAGCGAAGCAAATGCATGCGATCAAAATGCTTGTGAAGATTTTCCCCCCAAATTTCCCCTGATGCCCCTCCAAAAAAAAAAACAAAAAAAAAAAAAACACCCCAAAAAACCCAAAACAACAACAAAAAACGCCTAACCAACTTTTTGACAGATTCTCAAGCAACCACTGGATGGCACTCACATTTCACCGCGTTCCTGTGAACTCTTGCTCAAGAGTCGCATGAGAAAACACAAACAAAATCAAAAAAAAAAAAAGGAGAAGAAGAAGAAGGAGGGAGGGAGGAGAAGCTCACTCATAAACGGTGGTCCAGCTGTTCTCGTCGCTCTTGGTGGACAGCAGGCCCGTGTTGCCGTGGTAGGAGATGTGGGCCAGGTCGTGGCCCTGGGCCGAAACCTTCCTCAGCATGCCGCTGTTGCTGAGCGACAGCCAGTACACCTGGCCGCCGGGGAGAGCCAGCCACAGGGGGACGCCGTGGGCGTCCCGCCGCACCTGCAGGCCGCGCCCGTCGCGACTCGTCAGCCCCGAGAGCTGGCCGTCCGTCCCGTAGGAGAAGTTGTGCAGGTAGTGGCCCGTGATGAGGTGCTTGGTGTGCATGTGGGAGCCGTTCTGTGGCAGAGAGGAAGCGGAGTCGAGTCTGATTTTGTGGCACATCAATAAATAGGACCCCCCCTTTTACTCTTCATATTTTCTTCGCAAAATAAACAGCTCAAGCTCCAAACGGACGGACGGCATCCGTAAACAATTTCATAACTCAACAAGGATTCTCAATTGATCCGGTTGGGAAACGAGACGTGGTTTTCCAAACTTTTTCCAACTTTCGTGCAGAACAAACATTTCACTACGCCAATATTTGAACATGTTTGAGCATCTTTTTGGAAATGGGTCCACAGTTTGAACAAACAGTGTCTGTTCATTTCTGTCCTTAATTCATTCAATGCCAGTGAAATGGAGGCAACCAGTTTGTAGCTAAGCTAACTATGCTGAATGGTTGATGATCTCACAGTTTGCCCTCCTCTCGGAGAAAAGCTGTGTCGCAAATCGACACTTTTACCTTTTTACCTTTCTCTCTCCCTCTCTCTATTCTTTGAAAACCTGACTTTATTATTTTCCCTAACACCATAGTAACAGCCACAGCCGTTCTTGTTCACCATCAAGCTCCAAACAGGAAGGAACCACGTCATGCATCCAAATATGGATGTGTGTTTTCAGTCTCGGAGTCTTAGAATTTTTCCAGCTAAAAACAATCTTTGAAAACACAACATGATTAATGTTGTGATTGACAGGGCCTCATCTTTTTAAATTTCTATGAACAAATTGTGTGGGGGGCCTCTGTTGGTCAGGGGCCCTTGGTATTGTCCTACCTTTCCCCCCTTGATTTATATTGAGAAGCACAAGTGGACTTTTTAAAAGTTAGCAAGCTGAAGTGAGTCAAATGAGTCCGGATTATGTAATGTGGGTACTTTTGCATGCTGTTTGCACAACTATTGTGTATTAAAGACCTCATAGGTGAGCTGCTTGCAGAGGGGAAGAGAAATCGTTTCCAGACTTGCAAATTTGTGTAACTGTATGTACTGTTTCCTGCCGTTTACATTACAGAACAAGAGCAAACACCTCCACACCTGAACCCAACCACAGCATATTCATATTTTGACCTTTTCCACCGACCCGCAGCTCTCCAGCCTCCCGGTGGGGATCAGCGCGGCGGAGCTTTGTTTACAGACCGGCGCTGGGGCGCCCCGGCGTACCTGGCTGAAGAGGTAGAGCTCCTGGTCCTGCGGGGAGCTGATCTCCACCAGCCCAGCCGGGCCGGGCTGAGGCTGGTTGGGGTTGACGGCCCGGATCCGGATGTTGCCCAGGTCGGCGATATACAGGGTGCCGTTGGGCGCCACGGCCAGGGAGGACGGGGCTTTGAGACGGGCGTCACGGGCGTAGCCGCCGTCGCCTGATGAGAACGACAGCAACACTGGGTTGAACGTAAAAGCGTCTTTACCTTAATACAAACGGAGCAACAATAATGTTTCCCTGAAAGACACAAGCCCCCGAGCCGCACACACAGATGCCTCCTAACACGAAGACCTCATGGCGGCTCTTATCACTTTGGCTCAGACGTCAGGCTTGTTGGGATACAGTCGATTCCCGGAGCAGCGGGAACGATGACCACCTTGATAGCGGCCTGGGAGTTATCAGACGGCGGTATCCGGCGGCCGGGTGCGTTCAGGACTCTTTTGGTAGCGCAATGGGGTATAACAGGCTGGGTGAGGGTCTTCAGATGCTGTCGGCGGAGGGGACAGGGGCCTCTGATGGCTCTGTAATGTCGGCGGGGCGGCGGTTTATCTCCCGGCTGCATGCGCATCACTCGCGTGCACAAGTGTGCGCGTGCGTTTCAGAGAGAGAGAGAGAGAGAGAGAGAAAGCCAACGTTTTGCGCTCCTTTTGTATCTGGCGCCCGTGGACGGGCGCGCGTTCAAAGGTGCGGGATGTTTACGGCGGAGGGGATGGAAAACGGAAAGCTTCTGAAGAGAGTAATCATCTGTTAACAGCAAGACATGATTGAAAATATGCAAAGTACAATCCAAGAAACGGGGATGGTTACAGCCCATTGGCTTGTGGCGTGGCAGAGACACTTCCCTCCGATCCGAGTAGAAAAAGAGACAGATTTTTATGAGCGGAATTAAATGATAAAATCTCATCCTCTGACACTTACAATGAAAGCGCGGCCTAACCGTCAAAGGAACATCTGCTTATTTGTTGGGCCCTTTCCTCTTTCCCTTTTTATCCCCATTTTTTTTTTTTTTTAGGTGCCCTTCGACGACGTACCAACCGGTTAAAACATTCATCGCCTAAAAAGGGAGCTTTTTCCTCCACCAGCTGTAATTTGAATAGATTTGAAAGGTTTTCTCTCGACGCGAGTTCCTCCTGAAATTTAGCTGCAGTTTTTCTTTTTTTCTTTTTTTTTTGCAGCGAGGAGAATTCCTGGTGAATACCAAAAAAAAAAAAAAAATCACATTTTGTTTTTCTGCATCCAGGTATTCACTGATAGTCAAATGACATTCTGTGTTGTGACATTATGGCTGCTTCTCTCTCACTCTCTCTCTCTCTCACGCTCCTGTATACGTCGTCGCCATTTACATAAAGCTCATTGCTATGTATTTTCGGTATTTTTTCCGAGGGAGGAAGTCAAAGCAGCCCCTCCCAGACATTTGGATTCCAGCTGACTTTAATAATTTAGGCAGGCTGAAAGCAGAGAGGGGATAACGTTGCAGGAGACGGACAAGAAGAAGAAGAAGAAGAAGAAGAAGAAGACACATTCTCAGGCAGTGTTAATAAATTTATTAGACAGCTGGGACCCAAAGGCTGAAAGATTCACTCACTTGATATCAAGACATACTAACAATTTCAAAACATGTTAGCCTTTAAAATGATCCAGTTTTTTTTTGTTAGTTTCTTTTTTAACTTAAATATCCTCCAGACCAGGGAAGATATGATCAGAATTGATTTTTAAATGCTGTTTTTTTCCCCTCCCTGCCCTTCTTTTAGGGCTGTAATCCTATTAGACCTAATCTAATACTCTTACATTACCTAATCCTGCGCTCGTGTGTGTCTGTGTGTGTTTGTGTGTGTTTGTGTGCGTCTGCGCGATGACCCACCAGAGAAGCAGTCACAGTTGGGGTCTATCTTACAGTCGCAGTCCGTCGGGGCTCCGGAGATGATCGATATCTCCCCGTTGGTCGACACCTGCGGGTTCGACAAAGGACCAACGCGTCACACATGGCCACAAAAAATGTTTGCAAAAGGTCACTCCGGTGCGGGAATCGTCACAACGGACAACGTTTGCCGTTTCTAAGCTCTTCAAAACAACACAGAAAGGAGTACAGTGATACACAGAATGACGTAAGTAACACTGATGATAGGTGTAAATAAAAGACATTATTCAGGGTGATAAAATAATCCTTTGTTTGCTAAACAGAATCATACAACGCCTTGCAAAAACTCCTAATTGTTCCAACTTTATTTTTCCTCAATGTATTTTGTGGGCTGTTGTAACACAAAGTAAAGCATAACGAAGCGGCCTGCATTCATGGTCGATGTCCCTTAAATAAAACCAAGTCCCACTTTAGAAGTTCATGGAGTCTGTGTGGAATGTATTTGTTTCATAAATCTAATAAAGCTTATTTGTAAAAAAAAAAAAAAAAATCTTTAAAACACAAAAGTTTCCTTATACTTTATGTAAAGTCACTACATTATGTTTGTCTTCTGCATGTAATTTCAGTAAAATATATAAATGTTTATTGTAATAACATGGAAAAAACGATAAGAGGGGTTGATTAAGTTTTTTTTTTGTTTTTCTTTTAAACTTAAAATCAGAGCATCGCGACACAAACGCAGCGCTCAGCTCATTACTTGATTGACAAATGCAACGTTAAATTGTACAAATTACCCCCATTGTCCTGGATGAAAGAGCTGTAGGTGTAACGCGCCTGTGAGAAGATAATTGGAGCAATTGACAAGTTTAATTTAGATTCTTGCTGTGTAAACCGTCGCAGCTCAAGGAAATCTCCTCCGAGGTCTTGTTCCGAAAGAGACGAGTTTGACGTGACAAAACTGATGACACTGAGACGCCGCCGCTCAGGTTAGAGCAAGATTTAAAAAAAATAAAATTAGTCGTAAACACTGTGACAAAAAAAACCCAAAAAGAAAACAGAAGTTAGGTCACATTAGACTGATGTCGTTTAATAACTCAGGATTATTTAGGTACAGCTGCATTAATGCACACATTATTGGGTAAAAAAACCCCTAAAAAAATAAACATAAAAAAACCACAATCCTTAAAACTCCTGTATTTATTAGGATGATAAGAAAAGACGTACTTTTAGCTGTTTGCCTGTTTTCTTATTTCCAAGTGGAAAGACATCAGGAATAACTTTAGGGGGGCAATTATTGCTGCCTACTAATCAGGCGATGTTATGCATGCCAAACAATGTGAAATGATCGTTCTGCTGTGAGAAAGATTACTCACAAGTGGGAAATTTATTAATGAACTTGCCCGACAAGGCTGAAGTTTCAGCAAGATCCCGCTGAGGTAAAACTGTGTGACATACAAGAACGACAACCAAAAAAAAACAAACTCCAAAACAAAAAAAAAACAACAAAAAAAAAACCCCTCTCTCCAAAAAACAGAGAAATGCATCTCATACAGGCTCAAAACACTCATTCAATGTCATCACAGCAGAGTTAGGAAGAGGCGAAACAAGTGTGGGACGTTTGAACAGATTTACAGGAAAATCCTCTTCTCTTGAAGGAAAGCATGCCAGGCTGGATTTTGCAAAAAAAAAAAAAAAAATCTGAGCAAACGAGGGGATAGAAGAAGAAGAAGAAGAAAAAAAGAGTTTTGGAACAAAGCCCTTTGGACAGATTGGACCACAGTGACGATGTTTGGCCATAAAACACAGCAACATGTCTGCTAAAAAAACTGAACTCCCCTCCCACCTCCCCCACATCTTTAGGGCTAAGCTAACCGGCTGCATGCCTTCAGCTTTGTAATTAATTGACAAACATAAGAGCAGCGTTGATCTTCCCGACTGCCGTCTGCTTGGACGCATGAGCATCTCCGGTTTGAACATTTAATCTATGACTTTAAGGCAGCATCTCGCTGCTAAACAGGGCAAGATGCAGCCGCTGTCAAGCTATTTACCATGAAATGTTGCATTTAATTTGACTGTCGTTCTTCATCTCGTGCGAAACGCGTCGTCGTGTGCACCTGCGCGTGTTTACCGCGTCTCACAAATGACAATGTGATCTGTTTTTAATTTAATGCATCTTGGATTACCCACCATTTACATCAGCCAGACATGTTTTCTCTTCTTTCACAAATCTAAACGAACACCAGAAACCAGTCACAAAATGCTGCACAAATTAAAAACACGAAAAAAAAAAAAAAAAAAAAACTCCCTCCCTCTCTTAAATCTATTTCACCACTTAGAGTGGTTTGAAACCATCGACTAATCTCCAACTCGCGCCGGTTGCTAAGCTGAGCGCCCACTTAGATGTTTTAATGTTTACAGATGGATTATTTTAACTCTGAGTTTTCACGTCGGCCGTGAGGAAACGTGTCAGACGCAGACAAAAAAACAAAAAACACACACACACACACAAAAAAATAAAACCTTTTCAGTTTGCCGGTCGGTCTCCATCAAAAAAAAAAAAGGCATCTGAGACATTTATGATCCTGTCTGCCTCCGCACGGACCCAGCATGGCGCTGCAGGCCACAAAGGCACTATTGATTGAGTGCAGCAGGCAGTATTTTTGAGGTGTTCAAGCCAAAATGCTACAGTCCTGTAGCGTCCTGCTGCTAGCTCATGGACAACAACAACAACAACAAAAAACAAAAAACAACCCTTTATTTTAAATCAAAATCACCCTTTGGGTTTATTTTTATTTTTTATTGGTTAGAGGTGAATCAGAGTTCGAAAAAGGCAAAAACTCGGATGAAAGACTCTAAACACCGCCTTTGCTGACAAGCATCAGCGATGCAAACAGCCTGTCAGCAAAAGGCTGAATTACTGTCAAAAGCCCTGATGGATCACTAATATTAGCTCCATATGAGCTGTTTCTTTTTCTAGATTTTTTGTTTTCTCTTGCAGTTCGTGACGGTGTAGCATTATATAATACGAGCAAGCGCATGAATAGATAAATCACTTCTGACATCAAGAACCTGTAACAGATCAATGTACATATTGGTTACAACTTAGTGCTGCATCATTTGTCATCTGAATACTGTTAACTCGCAACACGTTCATGTATGAGTGCAGGAAAATATTCCAAAACGCAAAACTTCACCAGGTAAATTGAGTGAACGTGAAATAAATGTTCTGAAAATCTCAAAAAGTTTTCTGTTGGAGAGACGCGGCAAAAACTTTAATCTCGAGGACGTGAAGCCTCCGTAATAACCAGCAGACGCTGTCTGGACACCATGGAGTTATTTCCAAAACAAGCCTGGTAAAGAGCGTCTTCCGTCACGCCGACGAAAACGTGCGACTTCAACTGGAGCTGCGTGGTTTTTGTCAGGCGACTCACAGATTGGGCTTTTGGCGACATACAAGTGAGGCGCGTTTGGTGCAAAGCAAAAGAAAAAAACTAATAATTAAATGCGGATAAACACCTCAAGCCCACTCTTTATCTTCTAACAGCTTATATATAGACAGTATTACATCCTGGACTCTGGTGGATTGGATATTTTAAGTAAGTATCTACCAGTAAACTGAGACTGGGTCTTTCAGTGGGATAATGATCTAAAGTATGAGGCCGAATCAAGACAGAAATGATTCACCAGACACAGTATCTACCTTTTTCCGTTGTCATCTCTGTGCCCATTTATAAATCTAATGGAAGGAAGAGCCGTCCTTCTGGAACCGAAAAGGGCTTCGTATGAAATGTAATCCCAGCAGGTGTGCCTATAATTGCGGCACCAGGGATTTTGCTTAAAACGCCTATTTGTTACTGGGGAACTTTCCCCGAACTTAATAAATGTGCTCAAACCAAAGATCAATTTTTGTCTTTTCAGTGTGAGATTACGCTACGGCAACAAAAGATCGATGCATTTTAAGGTACATTTTTATAAATCTTTACCTTATTATACCGCGCGTGATACATTTATCTACTGAGAGAGAAATCTGTACTTAATGACAGATAGCTGGAGATAGAAAGAGAGACACACAGATAGATAAATAGAGACAGACAGACAGAGAGATAGACGGGTAGAAACAGATTTACAATTAGATAAACAAATAGATAAATAGAAATGATTTAGATTTAAACAATTACGTTTAAAAAGACATTCAGACAGATACACAGACAGTCAGATAGATCGACAGGTACCTGTTGGATGCGGTTGATCCGCCTCTCGTCCGTCTCGGCGATAAACAGCGTCCCCAGGTGCGACAGGGCGATGGCCTTGGCGGCCTCCAGGGTGGCGCGCACCGCCGCTCGGCTCACCAGGTGGTGGTCGATGCCGGGGACCTGGCAGTGAATCGGACGCCCCGCCACGATCCGCACCTGGAGGCCCTCCGACACCTACAGCGACACGCCGTCATTTATCGTCTGCAGAGGCCTACCTACCCCGACGCAGCACAATGGCCCGCTGATGACATCAGAGAATTTATCGACCAGGCGCGTCGATAACACCTCGGCGAGCCGGAGCGCCACCTGCTGACTCTCACAAGAGAAAGAGCTGCGTTCGTTAACTTTGCACGACGCGTTTCGAGACATTTTCTAATAAACGGCCCCTGCGGCGACCTGTGACGGCATCCCTCTGCTTTTATTTGTCTCGGCAGACTCACTCCATCTGAAGTGGATCTCGGGGGGAGGAGGGGGGGAGGGGCAGCTGACGAATTTGTAAATCGGTTGCCATTCGGCAGTATACTTTGCAGCATGACTCTTCATAAAGTCGACGGAATGAGACAAATGCCATTGGGTTTGTTTTCCCCACCTGCAGAACGATGTTGTTGTCCAGGATGTAGAGGGAGTTGTCCAGCGGGTTAATGGCGAGGTCTGTAGGCCACTCCAAGCGCACCTGTGAAGTCAGACAGGCACACACACGCACACACACACACACACACACACATCAGGGGAACCATCAAGTCAAGACAGTTGTCAGAAGCGGGGAAAGCTAATACAAACCTTTTGACGGCAACTGCCACAAGAGTCAGTTGCAGGTAGTGCAAATAATATCTCCTTAATAACATAGCATTAGGCCTCCTGACCCTCCCTGCTCATGCAAAGGTCAGCGTCGGGCAGGGAGCCTTCCCCGTGTTTATTCAAGTCTCACACCGGCTCGCTTCGGCTGAGTTCCAAATGTCAACCAATAACCGTGATCGCCGCCCGCTCAAATAGCGCCGCCGCGTCCGGCGAAACCGCGGGGGGTCGAAGCCAGACAAAGCCGACGGCGTCTCACCGCCGCCCACGTCGCCGCCCGTCTCCAGGCAGCACAAACAAAACGGTGAGCGGCAGCGGCGTTGGGGGGAATCAGGTGATTGATGACTCTCAGGATGGATTGGTAAATAAATGGATCATGTTAAATTGCCACTGACATGTCCAATTATAGGCTCTGTCAAAACGAGAGTGGGAAGAAGGCTCGCTCCGAAATCCCATTTTAAGAGGAGGGGGAGAGATTCATCAAGTGGGATTCTGCGCGTCCCTCAAACCAAAGACGGCATGCATCAAATCCCTCCCTGCTCACGGTAATGAACTGGAGCCGTGATGACGGTCGACCTCCTCCAGGAAGCGTCGTGACCCCTTCGCCCGCCGTCGCGAAAGTCAGACGGAACTTTAATCCGGTTTTAGAATTGAATTAATCAGAGTAAATTCATCCGGATTGCTCGGCTTTCACAGGACAATAAATAAATCAAAGCGTGAACTCGAAAAAGGTTTGTCTGGGCTGGTGATACCCAGGGCTGCACTTTGCTTAAATTTTTTAACACGTTTGTGTGCGCTCGTGTTGTTGTTTTCCTCAGCAAACTGAAGCCCAAGAAAAACACAAACGGCAAACTGAGAAATCAATTTGTTGCGTTTTGGATTAAGGAAGCTTTGTCAATTCTCACTAAATACGTAATTTTCATCTGCTCCGCTCTTGACTCCACACCGTTCCCATAAAAAAAAAAGAATAAAGCAAAATATTAAAACAGAAGACCGGCGCTTTGAGGCCATTTAAATGAGTAATTTTCCTGCATTTTTCCCTGGTTTATGAGATCAATTTGGCTGATTGGAAATATTAGAATTTTTTAATATTAATATTAAAAGCCTGACCAGTTAACATGTTAGCAAAAACCTCTAACGTGTTCGGGTTGGAGGGTTATACATGTATAAATCTCCATAGAAAAAAAAGGTAAAAATGTTTAATATTCTGATTTTGAGAAGTTATTTCTAAGCATTAATTTGATGTCATTGCTATGAACGAATGGCAAAAATATCAAAATAGAACAAAAGTGACAATGAAATAACCAATCGGTTCATTTTTGCAGCAGAAACGATACTTAAGAATTTCTTGTTTCACAAATAAAGCAATTAGTCTGTTAAACAATTTTGTTTTAAATGTTTGTGTTGATTATTACGTGTTTTGTAGGAGAATAAACTTCAAACTAGCTTTCTGCCTTTTCAGCCACACAGTTATTGGGTAATACAGCACGAAGTCTGAAATTGTCCCGCTGGCGTCGCCACGGCAAGAAAAAAATGAACTTGATGAGAGAAAAATGTCCTTTGTGAGTTTCCATACACGCCACATTGATAGTGGCATCTTCAAAGAAAACCAGTTCATTGACAGATTCAAAGATTGTGGAGCTTCTCCTCGATGGAGGCCGCGTGTTTCTCATCTGTTGAACATACAGACGCCTAGGTCTAGTTTAAAGGGAGCTGAAAACCTTTTCTGGCAAGAAGACAGGAGGACAAAATGTGTCCATCTGTCCAAAAGCCAAAGGTCGCCGGGTTCCAGAGGTCAGGCTGGTCTGGGCAAATAAAATGTTGAAACCTTGCATCATAAGTTCACAATATTATAGACGTTCGTTATTCACACACGTTCTTCACAAAGTTGCATTGATAAGTAACAGACGAACTAAAGAGTTGTTACAATCCTGACATTCTCACTATTACACTGTAATACGTCTAATATAACGTTTAAAAATGTTTTTATGATCTAAGTGTTTTTTTTGGCTCCCTCTTTTCAGTTTGTTAGAAGCATCTATTGTAGGATTATTGGTATAAACTCATTACTGTGAACATTATTGTTTTGAAAATGGCAGCGAATGGTACAAGCCTTTAGAATCGTGGGGAGAGGCCGGTCGCGATAAATTTCGCTAGACAATGAATCGTCCCAGAACTTATTGCGATAAACGGCGATATTGTTGTTTTGATACCATTTTCAAGTAAAATAATGGCATTATAATAATGAAAGGGCACATATTCAAGGATCAATAACTTTTAAATTCTAATGAGCATTTAAAGAGTGGAACTGGAAGACATTTTAATAATCCAAAATAAAGAGAGAAAACAGCAGAAACAACAAATTAAAGGACTTATGAAATCTGTCTAAAAACAAAATGATCTTGAGCTTCTTTTGATTTATCATGCGATTATTTGATTTATTTTTTTTTATCTTGCCTAAAAGGGAATGCCTCGATTAAATAAATAAGCCGGCTATAACGGCAGCTGGTCTTTGCAGATGAGCTGATGTTATTCTGTCCAACAGAAACGCTCAACAACGCACAACGTTTGCAAACGGCCGCTAAGGAAGACGCATCGACACAGGCAACGTGGGAGAAGTTAAGAAAACGACTCACTAAACCGAATTACATTTTACATCCACCTGTCAGTTGTTATAACATTTTTTAAATACACGTTTTCTGCTCCGTTTCAATGCTTTGGAGAAAGTGAGAAATACAGCGGTCGGTGGAAACACTTGAAATGATCCGTTTCATAGGTTATAAGTTTATAAACGTCTCATTTTTCTGGAAATGACAGCCGTATTGCTGATAAATATGGACAGCTGGTGTTTTTGCAGCTATAATTACCGGTTACAAATGTTTGTTGTTTTTTTTTTGTGTGTGTTTTTTTATTGAAAGCAACAAAAAGCTGCTTCGTGGCTTCATCACAGACCATAAACTACGATCCGTGTTGCCCTGTGCACCAGCTGCAGAGACCATGAAGAACTTCACCACTTCGCATATTTGTAGCCAACCTCCAGTGAAGATGCATAAAAAGGCCTCGAAATTAAACAGCTATAAAAAAACGAGCTTTTAATCTGAGCACAATTTTTATCAGCGTATTTTCAACATAGTTACCAGAATCTATTACTTCCTGTTTTCACAAAAAGTGCGCCTGATGTGAGGTCATTTTTCTCTACTCTTAGGACATTAAGGGAGGTGAAAAGAGAGAGCGACGTCTACTCTATCCTACAAAACAAATGTAGGCATGCGAACTGGGACCCTGCTGGCATGAATTAAAGGCTGAATATGCGTATTAATCCTTTAATTATCTGCTGAGTGTGATGGCGGTTAAGCAAATCTATCACTGCTAAGACTCTAAGACTCTTGCTGGGACTGCCAGGCATCATGAAGCCTTTGAAATACTGAGGCTGCTTAAATATAGATCAGAAACCTGCAAGCGGATGGGGTCTTGTTTTTCTTTTTGGTTTGCTTGTTAGGTTTCTCTTTTTAGCAGGATAACGGATTCGAAGCGTGAGCGCAAACAAGCCTGGTCTGTTGCCATCGCATTCCCAGAATTAAATCTCGTAGAAAACCTGTGGAGCGATCAGAGGAGCAGCCAGGACTCCGGGTGTTTCGCGTGCGAAGGCACTCTGACAGAAGAAGCTTCCACGAAGCATTTTCAACAGGTTAAAAAATGTTACAGCTCTGATTTTTCTTCTCTTGTAGCATCATTTGACAAAATCAAATACAGGATGTTTCGAAAGGTTTCCATCTGAGATTACAATGCAGTAAAATAAATAAATAAATAAAAATAAAGGTGTCAATTTGAATGTATTTTTCTACACGCATCTTCGCCGACAAATACTGCATCCGGTGCGCAGGCCCTCTGCCGCTCAGCTGCCGTCTCTGCAGCGACGTTCGCCTCGTCAGGGCTGCGGGAGTTTCCGTCGATAGCGGCTGAGGTCACAGCAAGCCGGGAGAAGAAGAGAGCCAACTCAGATGGAGGACAGAGCGGTGACGAACCAACATAGGAACCGAAACGTAGCCCGGGTGCTAAGACACGAAATAGCACTTTGGGGAATTCGCTTGGCTTCAACACGCATATTCACACAGACATACACAGGCACTATGTGGGGGCAGATATCCCTCCACAGAGCCAGCAGCTCATCTATTATTCATCCGAAGCTCTAATAGGCCTGGTATTAGTTAGCAGCGGGTTCTGAAGGGATGGCTGATCGAAACCGGCGCAAGCGGTCCCGTCTCCTGGCCGAGACACATTTGTTCCTCAAAGTTTAGCAGAGCGCGGGCTGACGAAACAATCAGCGCCATGCGAACGAACGGAACAACAAACTTTGTGATCCATTGCCATTTTGATACAATGATTTTAATTAGCTGACATGGATGACATTCAGGAGACAAATGCTTCCACAAATTATTTAGACAATCTTTCAGAGCCAAACGAGGCGTCGTGTCTCTCTCTCTCTCTCTCTCTCTCTCTCTCTTTCTCTCTCTCTCTCTCTCTACCAGTCATTGAAATTCTGCGGCGCGTTATTAGCTTACCTGGCTGATATCCATGCGCGCATCGCAGCTCAGCGGCTGCGCCGACATCAGTCCGTTCGAGCCAATCACGGTGGAGAGCAGACCCCGCTCATTAATCTTCTGAATGGTGGTGCCATCCACGAAGTAGACAACTCCTCTCTTATCCACGGCGATGCCTAGGTGGGCGAGAGAGGAAGTCAGGAAATGAGAGGGGAGAGAAGAGGAGAGAGAGAAAGAGACAAGAAAACCAAAACAAACGAGAGTCGGAGACAGAGACTCGGAAGAGGAGTGGAGGATAGTTGAGCGAGGCGAAGAGGGCTTCCAACTCGGTTAGTCATTCAGCTCGGCAAGCGGGTGTCTTATCAAAGGCACTGCACCACGGAAATGTAATTATATTTCCATTCCCGAGCCCACTAAAGGGATTAGAACAATGCAACGGGAGGAAGAAGTTATTTGTCACATTAGATGTGAGCGGGGTGCCGCAGTGAACTTTTGACATTTGACGCCTGTGCAAATGTGCATTTATAAATGGGCGCCGGCTCTTCAAACACGCACGCGACGTCTGCATGTGTGCATATGTTTACCTTTATTTGCACTCCCCTCGTGCAGGACACGCGGGCTTCGCAAGTGTGCGTTGCCATGGCGAGCTTACACTTGAACTCTCCTTGCAGGGAGGGGAGGCGGCGGCGGTGTGCGGAGAGCAAAGAAAAGAGGAAAAGAAGTAAATCCAGGTATTAAAGGTCAGGGCGGACTATGAATCATCTGTTATGGATGAGGAGTGACCTTCATTCCCCGCCTCATCTCCATGCAGAGAATAGCCCTTTTGACTCGAACGCCGCCGCAATAATATTCCGCGACTCAACCCTCACCTCCTCCACACCGCGCGCAGCCAATTCCCCGGGATTGCTTTCACTTAGCATCTGTGACAATAAGCCATATTTCAGTATTCCTTCCTCCCAACCTCCAGCTCAATCATTTACAAACACATTTTGTTTATGGCTCATCATTAGGCCGCGTCAGATTTATGCGTCAGATTTCTTTGTCTGGAGCATGCCTCGAAGGGCTTTATGGCGACAAAACCTATAAAAGAAAATCAATCAATGTAAATAAGAGTGCGGCCCCGAAACCAAAAACAATTAAACGGCACAGGGAGGCATGATGGAAGGTTAAAAACAGATTCATACGGAAAATCCATTAGCTGCTTAATTGAGCAATTATTTATTTGTTTTGCCTTCTTCCTGAATTAATTTGACGATTGGCCAAAAATGTCGGCAAATTTATTTATTTATTTTTTTCCCGTCTGGTGACACATCCAGCAGACAGTTTAACTCATTTATTGTGGTTCAATTAATGCGTTTGCATTCAGAAAGCAGAGTCGAAAATAATAACAATTACAAAAGTCACGCTGTGTTTAATGAAACTAAAAGTCAACTATTTTAAAACGGATGTGAGATCGGCTGGATTTACCGCCAACCAATGCGACAGGGGAAGTTTTAAAGGGGTAAGAAGAAAAATCGACAATCCAGAATGCAAAATTAATTTGGTCAAAAATGGATTTGGTGTTTTCCGTCTGACCATCACAGCTTTTCATTCGCTGACCTCGCAAAGTGATCAACTTCCTGGACAGGAACATAATGATGCTATCAGTGGCAGTTTCTCAAATGTGAGTCAGTCTTTTTAAGCCGAGTTTAACTCTGCTGTTATAGCAGAGTTAAATGTTTACAGCCATAAAGTAAAATTTGACCTTAGAGTGTAATTCTAATTCTGATTTAAAGGCTCATATTGATCAGGGCTTTCTTTCTTTAGCTTAGACTATAGCGTCTGGGTTCTGTTCAAGCAAGTGGCACCTGATGATCCAGTTCCAATTCTAGCACTGAGTGACACATAAAGTAAAATAAATAAATAAAAAATAAAAACAAATGATCCTGACAAAAACATTCACATCCCTTCAGTTCAATAATAGGCGTCACTATGAAAAAAGTTTGCATTACTTCAAATTATTGAGGAACAGGGGAAATCTTGCTTTGAGCTGAGTTTCCGTTCCCACGGCAACGTGGCCTTAAAAGGGTTTCGTCCCGTATTTATCTCCGTCCGCCTTACTTTTGACTAAAAACAGTGACTCCCCACAGCATGATGTTGCCACCACCATGTCGCACACTAGGAATAATAGTTTCCGGTTAAAGAAGGCTGAATGCAAAAGAATGCCACACTTTTCAGATTTCACCGCTAAAAATAAACAACAGAAAACCATCAGGAAACATTCCTTTGTTCTGTCTTATAAAATTTATATTAAATAAATAAACAATTTGTAGTTGAAGCACAGTGAAATATGAAAAAGTTCAAGGAGAAGGAGCTCTACTGCAATGGACTCGACAAGTGCAATCTCTGAAAGACACGGCGGTGCTGCTTCTTCGCACGCCGCTGTTTGAAGCGCTGGGATTTATAGTGAAGGTCCACCATCTAATGTCATATTTACGTAAACGACTCCGCAGGGACAAAATGTTCAAAATCTTTAGTGTTTTCACTAAAGCTGTGTTTTTTTTGTTTTTTTCCTTTTTGAGCCACAGAAAATCATTTTTGTCGTCCTTACGTCGAACCAGAAACAACAAGTCCTTTCTGTTCCAGGTTCGAACAAGTTTCTCATCCTTCCGGCTATAAAATGAACTTTCTGCTCAGAAAGGTTTTCCTCAACAAGCGCACACACACATGCGGACGCATATCCGACGCGCGCAAACACACACACACGCGCCGCCACCGCTGGATTCGCCGGCGTCCTCGCGCTCAGCAACCCTGGGCCGACCCCGTGAGTCATAAATTGTACAGGTGAAGTGGCACTGCAGACGGGAGGTGGGCAGGGGGGAGGGCCAGGGTCACTGTGTTTCCACCAGGGGCCAGGAGGTGAACTGCAGAGCTCTCCCTGCTGGCCCCTTCATCATTCCTCTGACACAGACAGATTGCACCGCCCAAACAGCATCGCCTCGCACTCAAACAGCACCTTTCCTCTCCTTTGCTAGCTTCCCTCTGCTCTCCATCATGCCTAACTTGATCTTCTCCTGCTCTCTTTTTTTCCTAGTGGCCTCTTCCCTTTGCATTGTGCTTTTTTTTTTTTTTTTTGGTTTTTGTTGCTGTTGTTGTTGCTCGCCTGAATCTTCTGACTTCTAATCAAATCACTGACCTTCAACTCTTGGGTTATGTCTTTGCTCTGCTTTAATCTGTGCGCCTGCGTTTTTCTTCTTCCTCTGCTCCTCTCAGCCTCACTGCTACCCCCTCCTGTCACCTGCTATTACGCAGGAGGCGAGTCTGAACCCACACAACGCCCTGAGCTTTCTCAGCCCCTAAAAAAACAACAACACAGCACTCCCCTTCCCCCGGCAGGATGGACCATCCTCGTCTTCTATGCACTTCTTCTTTCGCTTTCCCATACATCCCCGCTCCTGGAGCTCCGATCTAAAACCCGTCCCTGATCTTACAGCTCATAAATCCTGCACAAGGACATGACGAGGCAGACGGGACTCTCTCTCAATACTGATTTCCCCTCCTCTCTCGCCCGCACTGTCCCTGACCGTCTTCTCGCCCACTTCCGTTGACTTCTTGCCTGAAATTCCCTTCATCCTCCTCTCCTCCTCATTGTTTCCTCCCCCCGCCCTTTGTTTTTTGTGACATCCTCGGTTTTGGCACGCCGTCTGTTTCCGCCGAAAAGGGTTCTGACTGACTGCCAATCTCTTTGGAACAATAAATACAGGACCAGACTGACTTATTCATCGTCGCGCAGCCACAACAATGAAGAAAGATCGCTATTATTGCTTTGCGTTGGGATTTACACCAGTTTTTGTGTCGCTTAAGAGTATTGCAGAATGTTTATCGAAAAGGCGGTAGATTAGTCCACGTTCTCCTTGTCAGCGGCTGGATTTCGTGCCGCCGCGGATAAAGATGTGTGTTGCATTAGGGGAATTTACAGCCTCTCTATATATCCAAAGGATACTGAGAAGACATCAGAGGATTTACGGTTTCTCCCTGAGCGAACCAGACTCTCAGATGTTCATGTTTAGGCAGACATACAAGGAGCGGAGTAATTGAGACAAATCCGAGCTCCAGAGGGAGACGGACATTCGGCTCGATCCAGAGCGGGATCTTTAGCGACGCTGGTGAGGTGACCTTGAAGGAACAGAGCAAAGTGAAAGAAGGGATGACACAGCATTATATTTAAGGAAGGAGTACAAACAGGGTTCGGGAAAAGGTGCTGATAAGACAAAGGCGTGATGGGGAGTTGGGTAAATGAACTATTACAGGCCCATCCCTCTCTGTCAAAAGGGATCTCTTTGCTCCGTGTCCCTGTCAAAAGAATATCGGCGGTAATGACCCCCCTGTGGCACTGCAATCCAATCCAATCTGATTAATGCCTTAAAGAGGGCTCCCGGAGAACGTCTTGTTGTGTTGATTACAGATATTTGAAGGGAAGGAGCCACGAGGGATCTCCCGCGCACAGAGGTGAGGAAAGGTGGAAGGCAGGAAGCAGGACGAGGTGGAAAAAAAGACTAATTATAACTCGGGCGGTGGATTTGCGTCTCACTTAGCAGCGACGGTCGACAGCCCCGTGGCGCTCAGCAGCATCCGAATGCGCTGAGCTGTGAGCTCTGACTGCTAACACCTGAAGATCAAGACTGCAGGAAGTCAGCTGTTTGATTTTTGCTTTCACCTTTCAAAGAGTGACACTAAAGATGTCAAAGTAGCTGCTGCTATAGGTGCAAAGAAGCTGCCATGTCTAGACACGTCAACTTCCCCGAGACAGTGAGGACGGCCTCCTCAATAAACTCGCAAGATGCTGACGAATAATCGCCACCGGAGTGATTACTATGATTTTGAACTCTTTAGGATATTTTTGAACACGTCTGTTTTAGAGTTGACTGACATCACCGTGTTTTTCCCTTTAAATCAACAACGGAGTTTGGATTCAAGGCCCGAAACCGGCCGAAATTATTGACTCGATGGTCAGGCTTTGGCTTCTGTGACGCGTTTAATAAGCATACGAGACACACAACCCAGAGAGACCCAATATAAATATGTGTTGATCTATTTATTATAGTCCAAATAATAGAGAACGCTAACGAGTGGCGTGGACAATGAGTGCGCACAGAGCTCCACCCTTCCTGTCAGTCGCTCATTTCCACTTGACTCATCCTGCGGTGTCAACAAGCGACAAGTCAGAGCTAGAAGACGTTTAACAAAAACTCTTATAACTATGTTTATAGGAGCCTTTTATCTTTTCCTGTGTTTATCGCCACCAGGGGGCGTATTTCATTTTGAGTTCTGAGGATGTCTGGAGTGGGATGTGGGTCATTTAAGGTCAAGTGTGATTCTGTTCAGGTGTAGCTAATGGGAAGGGGCAAACGGTTTTCTACTGTGCTTGGTTTTGACGTATGTCGGATTTATGTGGTTCCAACTGGAAATGGCGAGACAATCGACATTCTACTGAAAATAAATGACTTTGTGGTTATAAGTCAAAATGAAGATCGGCATAACAAATCTTGATTTTAGGATTTTAGCTGCCGCAATGGTCTAAAAACAAAAGCATTAAACTCTAGGCCTGATCTATCCCTCACTCAAAATGCAACATTTCAGATTAGAGTCCTCCATCAGATCAATAAAAACATTTTAATGCAGAAAAGTGGTTTTAATAAAACTAATGTACCGAATGCGACAGCAGCGTATATTCCTGTTGAGGTCAGCGACACGCCGCTTTCAGTAGCAAAGATTTTATGATACGCTTGATTTCTGTTTGTTCCCGTTCTCCTCCTAACCATCCTGACAAATTCAATTTCACCTGGGTCAGGCAGATTAGGCCAGATGATTGAATCTTTGATGCAATTATATTCAAACACATCTAATAGATTTCGGAATGGACAAAGCAGAGAGACCAAATGTTGAAAATGAACTACACCACTGATGGTGGAAGTACCGACTAAATATGGAGTTTATATATATATATATATATATATATATATATATATATATATATATATACAGCCCTCAAAAAATTAAGGGACCACGTAAGTGATCAGTTTCTCTGATTTTACCTTTTATAGGTATATTATCAATTAACATTTTTCTTTTATTCTATGAAGTACTAACAACATGTCTTCGACATTCCAAGCAAAAAGGTCGTATTTATTTGCAGAAAATGAGAAATTGTCACAATAACAAAAAACCTTCCGGCGCTTTCAGACCTCAAATAACGAACAAAAAACAAGTTCATGTTCATTTAGAAACAATGACACTAATGTTTCAACTCAGGAAGAGTTCAGACATCAATGATTAACCATGAGGTTTTCGATGGGGTTCAGAGTATATGTGTTCATCCAAATATCGGTTGGAGTGGATCATATAAAATTCTTAGTATAACAGAAAAAATATATAAGAAAAACTAGGGAAAAAATCACACTAATCATTTGTCCACCCAGATTGTGTTTTAAAGAAAGAAATAAAAAAAAAAAACAATAATTGAAATTGTCTGTTGTATCATCCTATCACCAGAAAGGTTCAAACTCATCATTAAGAAACAATTAGTGTGACAACATGGCGTAATCTGTCAGAAGAAAATATAAAAAAAAAACTAGACAAAAACAAAGCACAAAGACGACACCACAAGAAAACAAGCATCATAAGTTTCAGCCAGGAAAAACTTCCCTTCGCCCACACAACACGCACACACCTTAGGTAAGTCATTCAGTCTCCCCTTTCATGACCCCGGGCCCACTGGGCGATAATGACACACGCTGACGTATTATTACAGCATCTAAATGATCCCAGCAGTCGCTGATTGTGGCCAATGGCGACTCGGCGCTGAAATAGCACATGTGACTGACAAGTGAATGTAGACAGATGGACTGTTTCACCTGCACAAGTGAGCGCGGAGAGCCACCCAGGCCATCAATAAAGCCAAGCATATCAGCTGGGGAGAGCCTGCAGGGCCGAGTGAGGCCGAACAACACGGCGCTTCAGTCTTCGCCTGCTCGCTGTGGTTTACCGTTCACTTTCATCACCTTGCTTCTGACAAACGCTTAGCAACGTAAATGTGTGAATCTGAGAGAGGAAGAGCGAGAGAGAGAGAGAGAGAGAGAGAGAGAGAGAGAGAGAGACTGCGCTCACACACACACACACACACACGTGGACTTGTGTGAACCCGGGGAGTCTACCGGTAGGCGCATGCAGGCATGCGTGCAACGAGGCAACGAGGCAACTTGGCGAAAAGATAAGGCCCGGCAGTTAATCATATTGTGCACATATGCAAATACGGAGCGGATAAATCAGAGCGGTTTTTTCGCAGATGAGAAATTCTCACACCCACCCACGGGCGCGCATATATACCCGCAACCTTCCCCACCACATCATCCACCCCCCCACCTTTTTTTTTTTCCTTTTTTTTGTTTCTTTTTTTTTTTGTTTGTGAAGACCGAGAGGTCGCCCGTGGGCACGGAGGAAATAAACCTGCTCACTCAGTCTGGGAGCGAAACAATGCCGTGCACCGCACACGGGCTCCGTGTGCCGACAGAATACCTGATTCGACACCTTCACTGAAAAAGAGAAAAAAAAAACAACCCCAACAAAAAAACCCCCAAAAATAAATAAACATATAAATAATCCGGAGCAATAGGTTTGTGCTGCTGCAATCAATCACTCACTGATTGTGCAGCAGCTATTTGTCTGTGATCTACGACGCGCGGTTCTCCTCCCTCTTTCTCTGTAATAGATGTTTGGTGTCCGATCGTTTTTACTTTCACCTAATCAAACACTTATCCCCGACAAACGGGAGGCAACACAAGTATGTACAGTGTTTCTGCCATGAGGAACACAAACGTGTACGTAGAAATAATTCATGCGTCCTGCAATTAATTATTCATTTAAGCCCCACAGAACAGACAGTGCATTTGTAATTAGGTCTGATTCAGACACTGTGGCTCATCTAATTACCAGGCAGTATAAGTTTGTTAACATATTAACCCCCATTAATTAATTATTGATAGCAGTGTTTCTTTTTTTTTGTGTGTTTTTTTTTTTTGGCTTCTATAGTTTCTTTCTACACATGTATGGCAAGGCAAGAAGAAAACAAGATTTCTGTAACAGTTGCATGCTAATTTCTGAGCGAATAGACTCTTTTTTTCCCCCATTTTTTTTTTTTTTTTTAGAAAATATGCGATTTGGCAGTAATTGCCATGTTTGATAGCGAAGAAAGATCCAAAGCAATCACAGAGGCGGCAGACAAACTCAATTATAGAACCTAGTGAAAAGCTTTGGGCTGGAAAGCTCTGTGAAAGGCAGAGAGGGTTTGGATCACTGCAGAGCGTCTACAGATTAGGTTGCGCTGTTTAGAACATCAAACAAACGCATGGAGGTCTATCAAAAGAGGATTTTTTTTTTTTCCTTCCTCCCCTGTTAACCAAACCTCATCACAATAACAAACCAGCGAGGTGCTCTAGCAGGGGGGTAAAAAAAGAAGAGTAAATGGAATCAGATGGGATGGAACAATTTCAAGGCTGAGAAACCAGAATACAGGGGGGGGGGATCCAACTGGATTTGTAATTAGGTGATGCTTCCACTCCTCCTACACTTTCCAAAAGAGATCCCAAATGTGAGGCGGCTCCCATATGCTCATCACTAATTTTTGGGTTTGGATCGTATCGCCATGCTCTTTAGAACGAGAATTAAAAGAGAGAAAAACCCACAGTTGAGGTCAGGGAGATGTAAGTGTGGCTGGACAGAGGCAGCCACTGCTGTTACCCTGATTTAGCTTTTGTGTTTAAAATATATTTAAAAAAAAAACAATCGAGATAAATTAGACCTGGGAAATTTTAAGCTTGATTTTTCTAATTGTTGAATGTAACAGTAATCAAAAACCGATTCTGCGGATGCCAGTTGAAGACGATCCGAGTTAGCCGTTTTTCCAATCGTGAAAGTATTAAGAACCATATTCAACAAAATCATTAATGGAAAAACAAAAAAAAAAATCCTTCAATCTGTCTGTGGTGATACGGAGGCTGCAAGAAAGCGAGAGAGAGCAAGACCTTTAGCAGATTAAGGCTGGATTAGGAAATATTGGCTGCTTTGTAATGCTAGCCAATCGCTAACCGATTACTTTTTTCTGTTAAAAGTAGATGCAGACCTAAACTTTACATTTTTTTGACATGGAATATGAAAGACATTATGACACCATTTTATACGTCTTAAGAGTTAAGGTCTACTTTGATAGTCAGATATCTACAGTATCGACTGTATAGCTAGCCGTGTAGCTAGCTAAATACTGTAGTATAGCTACAGCTACACTGACTATAGCTATCCAGCAGCTACTACTATATAGCTAGCTACTAGTAGCAGCATTACTAGTTTTACTAGGAATAGTGCTACCACAAGTACTAATCACTACTACTAGTGATTAATAGTAGCACTGCAAGTGCACTAATGACTACTATAAGTTGACTATTTCAAATGTCAACTCCATAAAACTTAACTTTGATTCAATACAGTACAGGTACCTGTTTAACAGCAGTTTCATGCTTCTAGTAAAGAAATCAAAATATGTTTATAGTTCATCAAAAGAAAATATATATATAAGTAGTGCTATTGAGTAAAAACATTTTACATTCTCATTTGGTCTTGTTGTTTGAATTGGAAGTAAGCCTGTGGTAATAGTATCTTAAATGGTAAACATATTTATACTTATACCAGCTTGCAGTTTTTAATATTACTGGGTAAAACACTGATATTCTATCACCAGCAGCGTTTTAAGTCAAACTATTGAAGTCAAACCATTTCTCAGATTACAAGTTCCTTTCACCTATGTAACCCATACAAATGTGTGTGTGTGTGTGTGTGTGTGTGTGTGTGTGTGTGTGTGTGTGTGTGTGTGTTCAGGCATTAGACTCTTGTAAATGCAGTTTATTTCTCCACAAGCAGCAAAGCCTCCCTCGTCCTGTCAGTCGGCCAAGCTCCCACAGGAAGCTGACAAGCCAAGCTGACAGCAGTGGCCATCCCAACCAGTTAAAGGAACACGCGTGTCACATTTACCATGATCACACCGACGCTGTCAGCCTGACATGCCTTTAACAAGGCACCCATAACTAACTGTCTGTCCCTTCACAGCGGGAAGCAGAGTAGGTTTAGAGACCTGCTCGCTGTCAATCAACAACGAGCATGTGCCAGAAAATGGACTTGCACAAATGTCGCACTTTGGACGCACAGACTCAGCCCCCCTGGCCTGGAGCCTGCATCTGTTATTGACTCTGGGCTTCATTACACACACAGTCAGCTTCAGTAATCTCTCTGAAGCCTCTCTACACACTGAGACTACAAACAAAGCAGCCCTCAGTCTGTGCAGTGTTCTGCCCAACATGCTAGTTTAATTGCACATATTTAAAACCTGCCTCTACAAAAGCAGAGAAAAGTACTGGGCGGTTTTTAGCAGGCCATGAATGTTTTATCTCAAAACACAATCCTTAAACGTATTCTCTCCAGTTTGAATAACATCGATGGCCAAGATATGCTAAAATAGCACGAGCAGATTTACTGCTACCCCTAAAAAGACTATTAACTCTTACATCCATGTCATGTTTCAAACCGTTTTAAACCCGTAATCAGCATCAAAGCTGCCTTCGAGTGTCTCGGGCATTCAGCTTATTAAAAAGAAACAAGCATGCTGCTGCATTGTTCAGTATTGTCAAGAGCACAACACTGAACACTGGTCAGAGGAAGCAAAGCCGACAGCTGCTTGAGGACATCGGAAAGAAGACCGCGAAAGCTAAAGGCTACAAAGTGACGTCCGAGCAACTCCGCGTTCCTGCAAAAACAGCTGCTAACGACATTAAGAAGTGTTTGGTTCTTAATATGCAGCCTGTCTCCAAGTGTATGATATGGACCGAATAAAACCTGGCTTTCTCCCTTTTGGGTTTTGTTATGTGGCTGCTTTCCTGCATCTGGCGTGGTGAGCCTTGAATATGTGGCGAGCTCAACGGAGTCTCCAGACGATCTGGGCGTTCTGCAGGGAAACATACAGGCCAGCGTCAGAAAGCCGACCATCGGTTAGCAGCGGTTGGTTCAGCTAACACTCAACAAAAACATGCAGTAAAAGGAACTAAATGATTGTTGAGTGAAAGAAACATCAAAATGGTCCTTTATAACCCCAGGTCTTTGCTGTCGCACAGGAAAATAAGTTGTTGAACACGATCATGTTATAGCAGGATAATTATACTGTACAGATGTGGCATTTTCATCCAGATGCATGCAGTAGCATACTTTCATGCTGAATTGGCAGTGAGACTCAAAAGCACAGGTTACCAAGTGGTCCATAATTTATAAACTAGTAAGAGTTTCTCTGTGTTCTTGATCTGATAAAATTAGATATTGGTTCTCCGTGTTTGGTAAGATTAGTGAGGTTTAAAACTGAATGTTGGTTCTCCATGGTTGATTCTATAAACTAGAAGGTACTTTCTAAGTTTGTTCTAGATTTGTGAACTAACAGGAGTGTCTCCAGGTCTTGCTCCGATATTAAAAGTTTAATGCTAAATGTTGAACTAAGGTGATGAGTAGTTTCTCTACATAAACTGATATCCTGTTTTGGATTGAGTGAAGCTAAGTTTATAGACATTTCACATGAAATTAGGTCCAGGATTTACATGCCCTGATCAGCCTCGTTTGCTTTTGTTCAACACCACTGGGGGGTCAAGAAATGTTAACAGATGTCTTATTGTATCCTGATTGCATCAGGATACAATCAGGTGGAGGACCTTAAATCCATGACGCCTCTACTCAACAGTCCAGCTGCTCAACTCAGAAGGTGTCAAGATGGGACTGATTTTTATCTCCACTCTGTTAAAGGTCCGTATCAGAATCCACAACACGCTGCAGCACCAGCGCCTCTTTATGTCTTAGACCAAGCATGAAGTACTTGACCTGTGAGTTATCCTTCATTATGCATGCACTAAAAGCTCACTACCGCCATCGTCTGGATGAAACCGACATGTTTATGCAAGATAATGGTCACATTTACACAATGAAACGGTCATGCTAATATCGTATGATTATTGCAGTCATACAATTTATTGTTATGTTTGTACAATATAATTATCATCTTGTCACATGATGGTTCTCAAAAGCTTGACGGCAATTTTGTACAAGTCTGATTAAAATTGACCGTCTAACAGACAGATGTCAGGATTGCAGCGTGGAGAAACCCCATCTCCAAACCTTCACTGACCTCCATTGGAAACCTCATGGTTATTCCACCGAATACTGACGTTCTGAACTCCTTCACAGTTGAAACATCAGCGTTGTTGTTATTAAATGACTATGAACTTGTTTTCTTTGGATTATCTGAGGTCTGAAAGCTCTGCATCTTTTTCCTGATTTGGACCGTTTCTCATTTTCTGCATATTAATGCAACATTTTTGCTCGGAAATTCAGAGACATGTCAGTAATTCGTTGGATAAAAGAACAATGTGCATTTTACTCAAACCTATACCTAGAAAGAGTAAAATCAGAGGAACGGAATTTAAAGTGGTCTATAGACATGAATTTTGGTCAAGAACGATTGTATTATTCAACGGAACACAATAACCATGGAAACTGGACCACGTCTACTTATGCACAATCCTCCACAACAGGACGACATCAAATTAAGAAATGAGGTCATTTTTGCCCTTGTAAATGTGAGATCATTGCTAACAAAAGGAATCAAATTGAGCAGCAGTTTGCTGGAGGAGCAGAAACGAGTCGGTTTATTCACCGGGACTCCTTTTTATTTTACACTCGCACTTCAGATGGTGGCCACCTGAGACCCAGAGGACCTTGCTGCTTACGCTGGTATCCTCACAGCCCACTTTCTGATGGGCTTCCCACCACGTCGCCTTCCCCCCGCGGTGAGAGGAGATGAAGCGTCTGGGCCCATCCTCCCCGTGCCAGTCACTCCACTCTTCCACTGATTACATTTCTGCGGTTCGAATCGTCCTTTCAGCGGCGGTCTGTGTGCAGAGAAAATGGCCTCACTCTGGAGGAAAAGGCCAATAATGAGTGTCTCTCAGTCGGGAGCCGCAGAGGGGCTTCTAATGTTTTATGTGCCGAAAACAACTGTATGCTTAAAGAGCTCAAGAGAGGACCGATTGGACTCTTTGCATCCGGAAGCGTTTGCGCCACGCTTGCTTTCAGCGCAGACACGATCTCTATGATGTATTTTCAGTCGTAAAATCGATTTTAGAAACAACCAAACGCAACAATTAGATCGACTTGTTACAGCGTCAACGGGCGAATAATGATGATATGCTGTGCCAACATCAGATTCCATCTGATATCCCAAACGCCAGAAAGATTGTTTATTTAACTGCTTGAGTTAATGAAACATAAAACAATGATTACGCTGCTCCAACAAAGCTGAAGCATAATGGACACCTAAATGTTGTAATATTAACTATCATTTAAGTTTAATGGATTGTGATATTCAGACACATTGGCTTGCAGGAACCTTGAAGCAGCAGGTGGAAGATGTTGCCATAAATAAGTCATAATAACTGCAGGATCCTCGCAGAACAAGGTGAAGAGAACGACTGACGACTAAAATTAAGCCTCTAAATCAGCTCAGAGCCGTACGACTTCAGCACTTTTACCTTTCGCACCCGGCACTCTTTTTGTGTAAGCAGATCTTCGAGAACGGGGGGAGAAAAAAAAATGTTTGCAATTATTATTTCTTTTGACAATACCTCTTAAATAGAGGTGGGCAACCTGGAATTAAATCTTCCACGAGGAGAGCGTCTCTGTACAAAGCTGCAGTTTTGTCGCTGCGACCGTTTAGAGGCGGACGTGTTCTTTGGTCCAACGTGGTTTTTTTTTTGAAGAAAAGGTGGAAAGGAAGCGGCTATCAGCTGGGTCAGAAAACTGATTTGCATTTGTTCTGCGATCCACAGATACCTCCGAATCAAAAGCAAGGACTTCAATTCTTTCATCCGAAACTCCCTTTAAGTTTTGTTTTGCCAACTTATGCGTCAGAAGCTCTTAAAGTTGCAGAAAGACCCCAGGTATTTGAACCAATAAAGCTTCCTCCTTAGTAGCTTTAAAAGAGAAATACATTTTTCCACACATACAGATCAATCGGTCAATGTTAGCAGGAGTCTTCTCGGCTCGTGTTTCTCACCAATGATCAAATCGTTTTCAGAAAAAGATCAAGGGAACACTGCAAAAACACAAAATCTCACCCAGCATCCTTGGTGAAGCTCCCAGTGCAAATATCTTGAAATAAGTAACGTTTCAGCAAGATTCAGGACGTTGTCGTAAGCTAACAATTCCTTGAAACTGATTTTATTAATTTACATCTTGCTGAAAAGTTAATTGTTAGTTGTTTTTGTCTTATTTTAGGTGTACTTGGACATTTGCGCGAGAAACTAGGCAAAAATACTTGGTGAGATTTTGAGTTTTTGCAGTGAAAGTAGGATGGGACATGCATGATACTTTTCCTATCATGCATGTTTGTATAATTGGTCACTGAATTTACCAGAACAAGTTGTTTCTATTCTGTCGTCTTTAAAGATCAATTTACCATCTGATGTTGAAAGTTCAACACTGTCTTATTGCCTTTCCATAATTCTGTAGGTTGGATCTTTTTTCTTTTCCTTTTTCTTTTTTTAATCACAGACAGAGCCTCTGCATGACGTAGCCAGAGCTCCACTAGTTCATATGTTTGTGAATCACTCTTTACTAAACATGTGCAGCCCGGGTTTTTGTCCCCACAGCACCTTTGTACCAAACAGAAATCAGTAACGCAACAACACAGACGTAGAGGAGCTGATATTTGATCCATTTCAATCATTTATCTCTCCGGAAGCACAATGATGAAAAAAAAGGATAAATCATTCTTAACATGTTTTTCTTTTCATTTAAAAAATTCAGAATCTGCCAGATTCATGTCAGAACAAACACGATCTGTAAATGGGTTAGGGTAAAGACGAGCTGTTGGTTTCCAAAAAAAACCCCCCCAAAACAAGAACAAACAAAAATCATCTGGGACGTAGCAGAGCAAGTCCAGATGTACCTGTGCTGTGTTTAATTTTTTTTTTTTTTTCTGCTATTTATTAGAGTTTCTGGATTTTTCCTCCCCCAGCAGCTGTATTTTCTAAAAATCATTTTGGGAGAAACCGACTCCCCGGTAGAGCTTCACGGTGTGGCTGCTCAGTGATGCATGTCTGTCTCACAAACCACCGCCGCTCCTCTAATTATCATGGATGCTGCAGTGAGAAAACAAGCTGCAGCAGAAAATAGCATGACCCAATGGCGTCTCTCTCTCTCTCTCTCTCTGCTTTGTATTACCATAAAAGTATGCTGCTGTTTGCCTTGCTGTGTGATTAATTCATGTGTGTATCATTAATGCAGGAATGTCCAGGGGCAAAGACAAAAGCTTGGTCAATGTGAAACAAAGCAGAGACGCAGGCTGTTAAAAACTACACAGACGAGAATGTGCACGCATGAGCTGAATATTGGAGCTGAAAAAACAAAGTGTGGCTTATCTGGTGCCCTTGTTTTGTAAAGCGCTGCTCTGTTTAAGCCAACAGAAATTGTGATAGTTGACCCTCAAAGAGGGTCGGCAGCCACAGGGTGAGTTTAATATGCAGA
This sequence comes from Poeciliopsis gracilis, assembly GCA_911649635.1. Classification (NCBI taxonomy): domain Eukaryota; kingdom Metazoa; phylum Chordata; class Actinopteri; order Cyprinodontiformes; family Poeciliidae; genus Poeciliopsis; species Poeciliopsis gracilis. The sequence goes on along the minus strand of CAJVRI010001175.1, from coordinate 1,663,180 downwards.
TGAGGTGTGGGACTGCATCGTGCTACAGGATTTAAACATGAAACAGATTTATCTGACTCTCTCTCACCATTTCGTCATCTCTCCTTTTCCCTATTTCTGCCTTTATAATGTAGTAAATCATGTCATTTTTAAAAATCCTTATAGTTTTTGGTTCCACTCGTTTTCTGACGCATTCCTTCACTTCTTCTGTTCTCCGTCTGTAATCTGTTCTCCTCCCTTCTCCATTTTGCCAGATGCAACAATCAGTCTGTAGAAAATGCGCTTGGAGCCGGAGGGAGAATAAGAACGGGACGGTTGTTTCAAAGTTAAAACAGAGAGCAGCTGCCATGAAAGAATCAATCCTGAGAGATCGGATCACCTCGCCATGGCAGCGGCTGAATACAGTTTGGGAAGCAGCAGATTTGTGGAAAAGTAATTGCAACTCTGCCTCCAAAGAATACTAACGCCGCTGAGTCACGCATGGGGTTTGCAGTGTTTTTATGTCCGTCGCTCGTACCTTGTTTCAGATGTCCTCTGTGCTAAGACGAGAAATTTTGAGTTGTTTGAATCACCTCCGGACATTTGTGAACTTCAGTGTGTGTAGTATATGGGAGCATATAAAATTAGCCACACACTGCTTTCAATTCTCCTTGGCGTACTAATGCCAGAAGTGCAAATAAAATTAAATTGCACAGCTATTCTCCTGCATGATACTTCTGAAACCATATTTGATTGTTGTTGTTTTTTCCCACCATTGCTTTGAACAGCAACTTCACCACAATTCACAAATGCCTGGCTCGCGTCAAATGCAAGACTATGCAAGGCATGCACACAAACAAGGCTAAATTATTTAGGTTGGGACGTTTTTAACAATGCAAAATTGGTGCAGCAAAGGTGATAGGTCACCAGAGAATGATGAGTAGTAACAGAGTCGACTGGATGTTATGCAGACTGACAATACTAGAATACAGGAATTACTATCAATCTATCAATGCTGCCATTGTTAAGGCCCACTGAGTTTTGTCATTAACATATTTCACTGGTAGTTTAACTTTTCATTTCATCAGCACTACCCACTTTCAGCTGGATTTTCAATAATACAACATTGGTGGTTGTTAAAATTTGACTTGTGGTGGATGAAATGTCGCTTCAAAGGTTCAGAAAAGTCAAACACAGTTTCACCAGTCGACTCAGCTTCTATTCAGAAAGGTTCAGGCATGGACATTGACAATATTTAAATAAACTATTGCAAGAATTTCACCCAAATTCAACACTGAATCACGTTTCTTAATGATTAGTCTCAACAATTTCACCCGCCAAGTACAAATTTCCATCAATTTGCATCAGACGTGCTTGAGGTGGAAAAACCTTATAAACTTGGATTAGATTTCCTGCTTTGTTGTAAACGTAACAAAAGTATTGTCCAAAAAGTTGAAAGAAGCAAACAGAGATGAAACGACAGCTTTGGGCCTGATGGGTCTTAGTAATCCATTTGGCAGCACAGTTGAGCAAGGTTAGGAGCAGGTCATTAAAAGAGAGCTCTACCAAGTCCCGAAGACTTTGCAACTGCAGTAGTCATCAAAAATGACATGATGGATTTAATTCAAAGAAACAAAGTTCAACTGGGTCGAGCCATTTAAACTGTTCTTGCTTGTTTTGTTTATTGCAAACAGTGGCTGGTTCCTTTATTTCTATTGACCTGAGTAAAGACTTTCTGATCAATACAGGGATGCTTGATTTATCCACATAAAACTTTGATATCCTCCTACGCTTACTGCCACTTTTCATCTCTGTAAATGAAACCAGCAGCCAGAGAGCGGAGGTATTCATTCACCTAAGCTGCTTATACGACGTCGACCACCAGGCGCAGTTTGGAGTCCAGCTTGCCTGGTGCAACCGTGGCAGCTGAGCAGCGACGTTGCAAGACACGTGAAACCTATTTACCCCCCTGACTGTGATTTCTTTGAGAACTTCTCCCGTTTTCAAACATATAGGTTGTCTAAATATGCCACAAACTGCAGCCGCTTAAAACCTCACGGCTTCATTCGGCAACGTCATGTTAACGCCGCCGACGAGCCCCGAGGCCGTCGGCTGTGCGGGGAAGACAGAGAGGGAAAGAGAGATTGAAAGAAAGCGTAAGAAAGGAGAAAAGAGAGGAGGAGAGACAGGCCGGCAGGGCAAAAGGGAGAAATGTGGTGGCAGTATGTCAGGTCCTGATAAGGGCATTAGGTTGCCCCCTGTGGGTCAGAGGAACAGTGTGTACAGTCTCAGACACACACACACACACACACACACACACACACACACACACACACACACACACACACACACACACACACACACACATAAAAGCACATTCCTCTCTCTGTGGATGTCAGCTTTTGGGTGTCTGGGACGAGTCAACACGCCGCAGATAAAACCTGCACAGGGCAACAACCACCAACAACTAATCCCTCCAGCAACCAAACTCACTTGAATTCATCTGTCCAAACACATGAAACAGACACACACAAAAAAATTAATGAACAAATGTATTCTGAAAAAAAGAAAATAGAAAAGAAAAAAGAGGGACATGCTGTGAACAGAAAGAGTCTATAGACGAGAGCCAAGGCTGGAGGGTTGGGGGGGGAGAGTTTCCTCTGAGACTGCAACCTCTTTCATGTCAGACATGGGATCCATCCTAAATGGAGCAAGGCCTTTTATTTACTAAGCTAATTGAGTGCAGAACACTGCATAGAGCCAACTCCAAACAATGCCCCAGATCTCGTATTCATAAGTGGTGTTTGAAGGACACGAGATAATCCCTGCCGTTTACATAACAGGAAGAATACAGACAAAGCGTTAGCAACATAGCAATAAAACGACATGGCGTGGATTACCGTTAAGGCACGGCTTGTTTGATATAGCTTGTAAGTGTAAGTACGTAGGCGAGGGATCGCGGGGGGGAGGCGGGCGATCTGGTTGGTAGGAAACGAGGTGTGGTGAAAACCCAGTTTGAACGAGAGAAAAATAAAAGGACGTTCCAATTCGGAGCGAGAGGAGTTCACAAGAGGACTCGAGACAAGATCAGTGGAAGGAAAAAATCACAGAAGAACAGCTTCAAAAAAGAATCAGAGGGGTTTTTCTCTGTGAAGTCTGCCACTCATTACCATTGGTAAGAGGGCGCGAGGAGGAGGTGGAGGGTGAGCCGTGGGAGACAGATGACAGGGAAACCGGGGGGCTACAGGAAGAAGTCTAGAGCCTTTCTAAGCACCGGCTACTCTGAATGAAACGGCCACGGCAGAGTTTGTCCACCGCGTGGTGACGAGGCGAGTATGAAACACCTTTTCAGGAGGGAACAGAAAGTGTGTTGGGACCGAGTTTTCTATTAGTGAAAGGCACAGACACAGGATGTTCGATGGTGCCGAGGTTTGCCCTCTCAGAATAAAGCTCCTGCAATCGTGTGTCAAATTAAAGCAGATATTAGCTTCTACCTACTTCACCCGTCGTCTTTGTGTTTCTTTTCTATACGTGAATAAACCAGATGGATTTACTGACTATTTTCTTTTCCTGACTATTTAATGCCATCACGACTTCTGTCTTGATTCGGCCTTAAACTTTGGAGAAAGCAATTTTCAAAAATGTTACTGCAGGACATTATGCTGCAAAAAACAGCAGCAGATGAACAAGAAGGAATATTAGCAGAACATGGTGTGGCACATTTTGAACAATTTTAGCTGTTTGTATAATCAAATTACAAATGCAATTTTCATTTTTAAATAAAATAACATAGAAATTAAATTTAGTTTCAAAGGGTGCTGTCTGAAAAAAGTAAATAATGTATCGTCTAAGAACAATCACACCCACATTATGAGAAGGTATGGCTTTAGAAAGAACCGTGTTGCATTAATAGATGGCGATTAACATATAAAGTATACAGAAAAACTACGGTTACTCCAGACACTAATTAACAATGCCGCATGTAAACAACCTAAGGTTTGTGTACATTTAACATCAGCAGGAGTGTAACAGTTCATTTCCATCAAACCGTCACGGCAGGGCACACGCAATCAGATAAGAAATATATTAGCCACAAGCAATTTCTATTCTCATTCAGAAGAGGAAACACACGCTACGTCAATGCTTTCTATTACATGTAACGACAGAAACGCACGACGGCATCGTCCGGAGCACTTCCCGTCACTCCAGAACTCCACAACATTTGTAATAAATGGAGAAAAAAAAAAATAAAAGTCCTGTTTTCTGGCGAACAACGTTAGCACTGAAGGAAGATTCACAGAACCAGTCATACTTTACAATGTCTGGCAGAGTTTTATACGCTGTTAAACAGGCCACCAGATGCTAAAAGAATAGTCTCATGTTTAATAGGTAATTTCACTTTTAGTTTTATTTGCATTGTTTTTATGTTCTGAGCTGTAAACTGCATGTTTTGTCTGCATTGTTTCGCCTCATGCCATTTAATTAGATTAGACTAATGGAGCAGTCATTTGTTCCCTTTGCATTTTCGCTTGGGGAAGAGTTATTAATTTTTGATATGGTATTTTTTTTTTTCTCCCCTCCATAAAGTTTAGGCCAAAATAGTGTTTTGTGTTTTGACTATGTAGCTCGTGATGATGCTAAACGGCTCGTTCTGCTGCGGACTTCTGTCATTTATTGGACTGGAAGATAAAAGTCAAAAAAACAACAAAGGAAACTTATGAGAGTCCATAACATTTACAATAAACCCAAAGTGATTTCCAGCAAAGTTTTTTTTTTTTACTTTTATATGTCAAGTGGAAAAACTTAGTGATAGTCGCAATGCTCCACTAATGAAAGTAAATCTTTCTGGCTTCACGCAGTAATTCTGCCTAAGTGCCTCACTGTCAACAAACAAAACATAAACAAGACATAAAGAAATATTGGCAAGTTTTTCCCCCCTGTTAACTTCAAATTATTTGTGGAAAATTTGCAGATTTCTGAAATATTCAATCGAAGCTATAATAACCTGCGTTTGCCCTGCAAATAGCCAATCATGGAGCACCATTTATTGTCCTTGGTGCTAATTGGATGTGCATCCAAGGATGCAAATAAGGAAGCGAAAGGTAAGACAGTTTCCCCAGAACATCATGACGATGGAGTCACTGAGTATCTCTGCAACTAACACAATTCTGAAATTCTCATTATTTGGTCTGTTTTTCAAAGCATATGAAGGTATATTTGGTGTTTGAAGTATTAAAATATGCAGTTTTAAGAGGCCCAGAGTTCTTCTCAAGCACTGGCTCCATTATATGAAGATGCATGTTTGTGTCAGGACGTAACAGAGGGAAAAACTCGAAGAATGGCCTATTTCTGGCAACATCTAATGTAACAATACTGAACATGAAAAGCAACAGTGCAGCCGCTTTGAACTCCGGACAAACGAGTTCATGTAATTTATCCAGTCATGAGTTCCTGAGGCGGTATCAAACACCAGCTTCAAAATGTGCTTACCCAACAAGATTTAGGTTGAAAGGAGGGCAAAAAAAAAAAAAAAAAGAGAGAGAGAGAGAGAGAGAGAGAGACACCAAAAGCCCTCTGACCCAGCTAACCTGGAATTTTTTTTACCCTGTGACGTTCTTCTGAATGCTTTTCATGTATACGGCTTATCACTTTGTTTAAGTGGGCAGATAAGAGCAAGTCAAACAGAGACGCAGACGGGAAACACAAAGGACAGACTGCTGGAGTCGACTACCGTCAGCCAATTAAAAAGGTTGGGACAATTAGCCAGATGATATTGACACGCGGGGCTTAATGTCTGAAATATGTGCATTCATTTAACGAGATCATCCAGCACACTGAGCGTAAGGAATCAGAACTTATGCACACAGGAAAGCATTTTAATAGCAGACCTTTCGCAAGTTACTACAAGTGCTTTTACTTCTTCCACTGTAAGCCCGAAGAAGCCATGCTTGATCTATTAGTAGGGCTATAATTATCAGGATTACGTTTTCCTCGCTAAAAGAACGGGGCTGAAAATGAACATGCTCTCACGGACAATTCTCTGCAATTCTGCAGATTACTCTGAATTAAAGGGGGGTAAAAAAAAAAAAAAAAAAATCCTTGGCGCAGTTGCACTCCTCAGCCTCACTGGTGGAAAAGAGTAGGTGACAGCTTCAGTTACGTATGAAATTTTATTTCTTCTGTTTTTCAGAAGGTTTTGGATGATTTGTCTGCTGTTAGGTCATAACTGCTTGAATGATGGAGTGGGAAATGACTGGAGCCTCCTCTGATAAAGCCTTCAGACACAAACCACCAATATGAAAACAACATAAAAGCAGGAGAAAAGGATGATTAAAGTGTTTTGTTTTTTTTCTGGTCCAGGTTATTCCAGTTAAGCAACGCAACAGTTATCAGAATCAACCAACACCAAGGCTGTGAAGAGTTAAAACTGGCAAAATCCATCAAACTGTAACTTCTGTTTGCTGATGGGACATGATATATTTCTAGAGAAAATAAAGCCGTGCTGACCCTCCCACACCTGTTGCTGAACATGGCTGATCAGCCTGGTGAAAGGAGACTCCGATCCTTTTCCTTTTCCTAATTTTGTTAAAACAAATTTAACCCTGTTGAAATGTTGTTGGTTGTATGGCATGAAAGCTAAATGAAGCATTGCTGTTATTAAGGTAAAGCCGGTTTAAAATTACAGCTGGGAAAAGATACAAACAACACGTTTACCATGCAGACTGTCAGATATTTTTGCACATTTAGCTCGACTCTACGTACAAAATTCAAATAGAAAGTTACGCCGTTATTATAGCAGTAATAAGCAGCAGGAGTATTTTTATATCTTAATGGAACGAAATTTGACTGTCACACACTTTTGGTGTAAATTCCTCAGTCGTGTGAAACTGTGGTATTTTTACTCACAACACCATGAGAATCTTCTCTCAGTCGATTCCTAGCAGCAATATTTCCAGATCAGCTGTACATTTTTCATGCATAAGTGTGAAACAGTTATAACTTCAGACCTCTCCAGACTGAATTGTGCCAATTATGAAGGATGCTGCCACATCTCCCACTGGCATAAAGGAAATTAACTGTTAATTGATCCGCTCCTCCAAAGCATATGAAAATCCCAGCAGGACAAACTCTAGACGTAGACAGAGTCGGCCTTACTTTTGTTATCTTACCTTTTTTTTTTGCGTTTCCGTTAATGTTTGACAGCAAAGTCTTCAATTGGAAACACAAACCATTTGAACTTTTTACATGTTAGCATCTGCTGAGAACTATCGGGGTTTTCAATGTGTCCCAAGTAGAGCAAAAACAACACATTTTAGAAAAATGGGGACAATCAGAGAGACACTTCTTTCCTGACAATGCAATGAATTCTGGGATTTCTTGTGTGCTGTCTCGTGTTTGTTGGGCTTTCCGAAATATTACAAAGCAGTGTCTCCAAAGGAACATTTAATCAGTCAGATAAATTTTAAACGTGTCGCTGGAATCCTCCTAGACTGTCATAGGTGAAGGTTTTGCGTCTGTCGAGACAAAAATGCACTTGTTGTCCACTGGCTTGTGTTTCCAGACTCTCTCGTACAGAAGTGAGAGTCTGTGACGGCTGCTACGTTGGAGTCTGTGTTTATTCGCACTCTGAACAGCGTCCACGGCCAAAACGTTGACGATCCCATTCACAATGCGAGGCAGACGACATCCACATGCTGAAACTATGACAGAGCCTCTCACCTTCTTGCATACGCCGTCTTCTCTCATGTCCGTCCTCGTCTCCGCATCCCCGTGACGGTTACCTGCGGTAACGCCCCGTCTTACAATTGTACAACATGTTTATGAATCTTTTCAGTTGCTTTATTTCAATCAGCTCACTGTTACCTATTGAAACAGCTCTAAAGTGCATTAATTTAAGATTCTAGATAGAAATCTGATGGATCGCACCAGACAACAGAAAGTACCTCGTCGCTGTTTCTTTTTATTTTGTTTGTTTTTTTTGGCAGCGTAACGATTCTAAACATATGGCCAAACCTAAACAGAAAGACTCACCAGACACAAAATTTACTTTATTTCCCTTCGGCCATCTGCCTCAGAATTAAATCCTGTAGAGAAACCCCTGATGATGCAGAGATTGTATAAAGATGAATGGTAAAAGATCCCTCTCTCTTTGCTACTCAAAGAGAAAAATGCAGCCAAACAAAGAAAGCGGGGGTTGTGCAAGACATTGACAGCAGCAGTGATTTAGTGAAAACCGATTATTTTGTGACGTAAAATTTCTTTTCCCTACTGAAGAAATGTACTTCAGCTTAAAAGTTTGATTTTTTTTTTCCCCCCCAAAATGTTTGGGATGAGACGATTTAACCGCAACAAAACCTTTCCCTACTTTAGGCTTTTTAAATAAACCCAGACTAACTACCACTGTCTAACTCGCTCCCTGGTGTTAATTGGGTGCGTTTTTATAAAGAACGATAATGCGCTGAGAAATCATTCCTCTAATACTTTGCTGACGTGCCAAAGAGAGGTAAAAAAAAAAAAAGCACAAATCAAACATCTGCAAAATTCAACTCCTTCTCGAACGCAGACAGGGCCTCGCTCCGTCGCGGGAAACCGCAGGAGCAATTTCACGATCAATACCCAAACCGACGACATCAAGGCGCATCCCGAGCCACAACCAGCCGCGCGCCGTCGAGAGCCACAAGATCCAACGCGCGTCGTCTTTTTACACCTGATCATCGTGACGCCGACATGACGCGAAAGCGTCAATTAAAGCGAGGTTTAACGAGGCTGGATGCGAACACACCTGTGTGTGCGGACAGCTACGAGGGGCAACGGAGAAAGACACGAAACGGAACGAGGACACACTGCCAAGCCTAAATAATGTCCTCCTGGCATATTTATTTCCATAATCTCTGTAATTTGTGCTTCGTGGACGAGCGAAAACGCCGCGTCGCGCCCTTACTTTCAGGGCTTTCTCCTTTTGTGTTTTGCGGGCTCCGAGCGCAACACAGCAGACCTTCTGTCGGGCAAAAACGCCGCGAGACGGTGCGGAAAGGAGAGACAACACAGGTGCAGCCGGTGTTAGTGTTGCCCTTATTCTATTGAAGTGTTAAATTAAAATGAAAAATCCAAAAGAACTGGAAGTGGAACACCTGAATGGACTGCAGCCACCGTTATTAGTTTTATTATTCACACCTGTGCCTTTCATGCTGCATTGTAGCAAAGCATCAATGCAGCCTACTTTCTTTTTGTTTTGTTTTTTTTTTTGGCAAAAGCAAAATCACACCACTGTTAATTTTGACGTTGGTCACAGCAGGAAAATTAAATAATTACCTTTAAAGGTAATTTTGTCTGTCTGTAATAATCAGTGGAATTAGATGAATAGGAAGTGGGGGAAAAAATTGAGTTGCTTGGTTAAATCAATTTGTGTTTTTTTTTTTAAATGCTGATAACAGGGTAGAGAAAAGGGCACAAACAGCATGAACCCATCAATCTCTCTGAGCTAGCTGCGCCCGTGACGGGGTGTTTTTGTGGTAGCTCGCAGTCGGAACCTTGAACCAATTAAGCGTTATTTTAATGCCCCAGGACAGCTCGCTTCTCATCCCCCCTCTCTCCTCTCCTCTCTGTGTTATTCCTCTGGCGGCTCAATTGCTGTTTTACAAATTCAACGAGCTGCAAATCTTGGGAGTGGATTGGCAAATTCGGCCAAAATATTAACTCGCAAAATCAAACGCGGCTGGAAAAGCTTGGGCGAGCGTTTGCCATCGAGACATTATCAGTCACACATGAACGACAAAATGCTTTCATTTAAACATCAAATTAAAAAAAAAAAATCAGGATGTTCTGAAACGGAGCGCTGGCTCTGTGTGTATGGTATTCACAGGGGTTTGCACATAAATCAAAAATGAAGGAATGGGTGTCGTCGTTGTAAACAGAATTCCTCTCATAAAGCTTAACCAGTCATGCCTTTGTGCTGTGCCAATGTATTCAGTATAAAACATTAAAAAAACACACACACACAGAAGAGGTGGTGCATTGTTGTTCCCTGATTAGCAGGGTTACGCAACCCGGTGTGTGTAAGACCGAACACACTGAAATAGATGTGCTGCGTTTTGATGACTTTATGCAGCGTGTCTCGGTCAGGCGATTTCAAAGACTCCAAAAATCCCTTATAAAACCATTTATCAATGAACCTGCAGTGCTTTGCAAAAGTATCAGTACCCCTTGGGGTTTTTCCCCTTTTCTTATAATCACGGGCAAAATACCTGAAATTCACGTGACGGGTCAAGGCAACGAGTAACACTTTATTTGAAATGACTGACACGACGCTGTCATAAAAACATCTGTTATGAACATGATGGAGTCTTTGTGAATGTTTGTGACTGCTGTCATGAAGTGTCATTCGGTAAATAATGACACATTTAATGCAATGTTGCCACTTTTAATTGCCTTTTAATGCAAGTTTTAGTACAACTTTGTAACAAAAGTGTCATTATTTACTGAATGGCACTTCATGAGAACAGCCAGACATTCATGAAGACCCCTTCATGCTCATGTCAGGTTTATGATACTATCATGTGACTGTTGCCATGTTACCATCTGCACTTTATGTGTAAGCCGTGGAAATTTAATGTTGGGTTTTTTTCAACCTCAACCACTCAAAATGCATCAAGTGCGTCGTCGTCTTTCAAAATGTGAGATGTGAGAATATTGCAGCCGATAGCTCAGAGGACACAGGCTTAGTTGAATAAAGGAGGGCGCATTTCAAACAAGCCCTCATTACAGATGCGTGCACCAATTTGTGAGGAATCTAATTGTAAAGGAAAATCTGCATACGGTGTTTCCTTATAGGAGTACAGACAGCACACACACACGCACACACACACACACACAGTTTCCAGTAAATGGCTTTGTTACTTTTTAACATTTTGAAGGCAAGAGCAAGAAGAAAGAGTTTGAAATGAGACAGAGCAGCGATGGTTTCCACGCGACCCATTTTGCATTTTCAGATTCCTCGGATTGATATGGTTAATCATGCACTCAGGCAGCAGCTTGGATTCGATATAAACATTCCCACAAATCACACAGAGGTGTCACTGAAGCACAGGCTTGCAAACAAAGGGTGTTCAGCTCAAACAAATGTAAGCACCAAGCGCTTCCTCGCCAATATAAAAACCACAATAACCCACAGAGCGTCATGATTCAACGGGGATTCATAAAACTCACATCTAAACACTGTCACACGTATTGTCTCAAGTCTGTGCGATCAACTTGGACTGATGTATGAGGAAATAAAGACGATGTGCGCGGCCGTACCGAGGCTACGGAAATGATCCAGATCAGATAACTGCCCGGGGCGCACCTTGATCACGACTTTGCAATATCTGAGCCTCAAAGCAACTCAGAAAAGGTTATAAACATTCATTTTTATGAGACCATTCTATCGCGTTCTAACTGTTCAGCATCGACGTTGCACTTAGCGCAGAATGGAGAGGAGAGGGTGGGGGTGAAGTAATCGCAAACTACTCAAAAGGAGTTGTCACAGGACGTCCGCTAAATTGGCGAACGCCTCGGCCTTCTGCCAGGCGTAGACCTGGTCTTTGATCAGAAATCTACGTGAGAGTCCTGAAGGGACAATGAATAGAAACCGAGACTCTTGGTACCGGTGTGGAGAAACTGGGAGCAGACAGAGGGAGCGACTGCGCAGGATGCGCTTTGGCGTATTTTCCTTACCTCGAGGGTTGTTGAGCGCCGCTTCAGTGGCCTTCCTGCCCTCCCCACAGTGGCTCTGGTCGAACGGCAGGCACTGCTCTCCCGTCCCCGCCACTACTTCAAGGTTGCGCGCCGGATCCTTGGGCTGCCCGAGGTTCCTCACTCTGTACACCCGGCGGCTGCTGGTGTCGGACACGTAGAGGACCTCACCGACCGGGTCCATGGCCAGATAATACTTGTGTGCCGGGCTGGTACTTGAGAGAGCAGACAAAGTAAGATGAGAGTGAGGCGAAACCGGAAATTGGGATTTTCTTTTCTTATCTTTTCGCAGAAGTATTTACGAGGGGAACCAGCTCAGATTTGTACAACAGAACCTCTGTTGTGATTACACAAGAATGCGAGTTGAAGAAAACTTACTTGGATGCAATCAGGTTATCTCAGTAAACAGCGTTAATATAAGACTCTGCCTGGGCTGAAGTAAGATTAATGTCCTCTCATTTACATAGTGCAGATGGCCACAGTCTCAACAGCCCAACTGTGAGCAATACTTCTAGGATTGTGCTGTGAGTAAAGATCATTATTTTCTAATAAAAAATTCAGTAATCTACATACGCCTGATTTATGGTGATGTGAAAAGAAGAGTTTCTATAACTATCCATGGGACAAACAGAGAGCACCCCCCATGATTTAGGAGCTTATAGAACCACTTTTAGTTATGATACCACAAAGCAGTTGTTTAATGTTGTTTCCCATATGAGAGACTTCTTTACAATACAGCGTTGAGATTTGCAGACATTTGTTCCGGCAACTCTTTAACATCGTGTGGACTTTGACTGTGCCTTGCCTCGATTCTTGACCTTTTTCTTCAGTTAGCTGCTGTTTTGGATCATTGTCCAGTGATTGGACAAGTTTGGGTCAAGGTAAGGTAATTTTATCAATCTAGCACATTTTCAGCAACAAGGCTGTTCAAAGTGTTTTACTTGATTTAGAAGGAAATTCAACAAACCAAAGGAAAGAGCAAAAGAAGAAAACAGAAAACAAGAAAGTATAACCTCATGTTTAAGGACAAGTAGTTTGTGATTTCTAAACCAGCAGCAGTTTCTCTGGATCCTTGTTCTGATAATGTTGATCTCAGGTAATGAGTAGATTCTCTAGATAAACTAATAGGAGTTTCAGCTTTGGCCTTTTAACCAGGGGTGAGCAACACCAGTCTTGAAGGACCGGAGACCTGCAGCTCTTTGCCTCCCTGGTACAACACATTTCCACCAAACAGCTGAATTACCTCCTCAATGAAGTCAAGATCTCCAGAGTCCGACTGATGACCTCATTATTTGACTCAGGTGTATTGACGCAGAGACTCAGGTGAAAGCTGCAGAGCACTGGCCCTTGCACATCCCCACTTTAGAAAGAACAGTCTCGCTTTGGCTTTAGGAAACTTTGGTAACCACAGGAATTCATTGGTTGACTCAGTGACACCAATGTGTCAAAGTCCTCTGACTGTGAAACAAGGACACAGCATCACATCTCCTCCACTGTGCTTGACGGTTGGTGTGAGGACGTCGGTGCCAGCTTGCTACGTTTGGTTTTCTCTGCATCCCTACTTTATGTTCCAAGAATGATTTGCAGAAAGTCTTGTGCTTCAGTCAGATGCAACTTTGCGAACCCAAGTCATACAGCCATTTTGTTACAGCTTTCAGAGCAAACAGCACAATGGAGGGTTTTTTTTTTTTTGGTTTTTTTTTGTACCGTTTGAGATTTAACATTGTGACGGCTGACAAGTCTGAGATGAAGCTTCTGGCTTTTCAGGACATTGTTTTAACACACCTTTATGCTTCAGAGCAACAACCTTCCAAAAACCTGGATTTATAGAAGTTGTAACATTGATAATGTTCAGTCAAGTGCTTGAGTTGTTAGCACCTTGCTGCCATGTTCCCACCTGAGTCATACAGAACCGGCAAGTGTGACTTTATGTGTTCGTATAAAATATCCCTCTATGTCCATTCATCCATAATTATTCTTTTTCAGGATTGTGGGGGGACGGAGGGGAGAGAAGAAAGGTGCACAGTTGACGGGCCACCAGGCGGCACTTAGGCAAACGAGAAAAAAACATGTATCAGCAAAATCATACAATTTTGAGAGACCAATTATCCTAATATGTATGTTTTAGGGCACTTTTCCATTGATAACAGCACAACTCGTCTCTAAATTGCATGTTTTGAGTCATTTTCCCTTCCAATTGAAGGCCACCTGAACCCAACTTGGGATCCAGAAACCAAAAATTAATGGGATTTGATCTGTATGAGACACAAACACAACAGACTGCCAGAGAAAACCAGACCGAGGTTTTAACCCAGGACTTCACTCCTGGAAAGCAACAAGGCTGCACATTTTTAATTATTAAAAAAAAATTAGTTTCAGGCTATTTTCCATTACCAGCAACGCCATGAAGTCCATTATCGTGTCAGTGTTGCTCGGCGGCGGGCGGAAGCGAGGTCGCTCCGGGTCGAGCAGAGCAACTCGGGATGCCGCCCTGCACTTTTTGCCCAGGTTAAAAATTAATGACGCAGGTTCAACAGTACAACTCCACAAACACTAACGCAGAGGAGGAGAGACTCGCAGTACCTCCGCGTCTGGAGCAAATGATTAAAGATATACTGCGACCCGAAGAAACGGCTGTGATTTGGAAGGACATGTCTAACAATTTGGGAGTAAAAGATGAAGTTGAAAGTCTTTCGCTCCCTAAAAGCTACGAGCTCACAACCTTTTTACTCTGACTTAAGAGTTCAAATCCGTGTCTAAATATAATACTTTCATCAACAGCTGATCAGTTGCCGCCTCCTCACCGTACTTTTGGCTTTTTGGTTTTAGCTCCACAAAGCTAAACCACCGTCGTTCAGCCTTTTTCTTCCTCCCTGCACTGTAATAAGACTAACATTTAAAAACGGACTCCGACGTTTGGATGTTCTCTCCTTTAAATGTTTCCGACTTTAATGCGTGATAATAAACTTCAAGTTGAAGCGAAAGAAGAAAAACTGATTTTTGTCCAGTGGAAGCAGTTGTTCCTGCAGGGTCACTGAAAATGTCTCACTTTCTTGGCACTGTGGAAACTCATCCGAGAGCGCCAGACCAGCAAACCTCACCTTTTTTTTTTTTTTTTTTTGAGGAAAAAACTTTTTAGTGAAACGGAGCAGCGGTTTTAAATCACTTCGGTTGGGTGCCACTTTTCCTTTTTACGTCCTTTGGAAGAAGAAAGGGTTTGTTTTTTTTAGGTGTTACCGTCACTGTAATGATAGTCATTAAAACTTTATTTTCCCCATGACTGTATGGCTGAAATTCAAAATAATGGAGCTCGAGCTAAAGTTATAGCGTGTACCTTCAACGTTTTACTTTCAAGCAAAAGCCACAGAGATTCAAATTTTTAACAAAAAAAAAAGAAAAGAAAAAAGAAAAAGCCGTGATACCCTAGAAACTTTAAAGTATCTTTTTGAAAGTAAGCATTTCTGTGGAAAAATAAAACTAATTGTCTTGGATCCAGACAACCGCACTGCAAAAAAACATTGGGGACTGTAAGCTGACAGTATTTTAGCCGTTTCAAGCAGCGTCTGCAGCTCTTTTACATAATTTAACTCGGCTTCGTAAGCAAACTGTTCTCCTCTTCGCTGCGAAGAGTCCCTTCAGGAGACTGTGAGTTTGGGCTGGCGTCAAAACTCAAAGCAGGTTTCGTGAAAATGATCAAACGAAGAGTTTTTGCAAGGAGGTTTCAGGTCATTATTCTGCTGCCATTAAGGGCAGAACTCTCTGACATTGGGCAGTCTGTTAAGTGCCAGCATAAACTAAAATCAATGCGCTCTGTACTGATTCTGGGGAGCCGGGACAATGAGGCGGTGCGAGGGCAGCTAAGTGTCTCTCGGTGGAGACGGTCCTCTTTTTGTAGAAGGCTTGATTATTTTCTTTTATAACCGGCTGCAGCACGGGACATTTTCTCTGGACCGTCGGTCGGTCAGTTGAAACAATGAATGAACTCGGTCACAATGATACTCCAAGTCTCCGTTGTCCTTTTCTGACCGCTGGTCCTTTTAGGCAATTTAGTTTGGGGTTTGAACTTAGTGCCAAATGCAGTTAAACAAGCCTCTTCTCCAACAACAGAATGTTCTCATCACGCTAAAAAGACAGTAAGTCAAACGCAACCATAGATAGTCTTCTTTGAACCGTTTTCTTTTCTTTTTTGTTGTTGTTTTTTTAAACCGCGGGGCTCCAGTTTACATCATGTTTGAGAGCTTCCGCTTGGAAAAGTGTTTTCTGGCTTAAACCTATCACACTGAGGCGCTACGATGGTTTAACTTTAATCTTTATTTTTTTTTATATATATATATGCTGAACTAACAGGCGCCTCATAAATAACAAATAGATTTTTTGTTGTTTTTTTCTTGAAGGACCTTCCGAACCTGTGCATCGGCGTCGTCTGCTGCACTAATTGGATTCTACGAGGCAGAGGTGTCACAAGGAAATTGCGAGTTGTACAAAGGAGTTGAAGTAGCGGCTACGTCGACTCCTTTGTACAATTCCCAACCTCTGTGGCAAACAAAAGACGAGCTCAAACTGCGCCGGAGGTTGGTGAGCATGATGACGGCCGCAGCTCCCGGTTCTGGAGGAGCGGGACGGATCGTGCGCCGTTGACGCGTTGTGTCCGTGCGTTGACTTAACCACGCCGAAGTTTGTTTAGGAGCTTGTCTGGAGCACACCCGGTAGACGCTACTCATGTTTAAATGTCCCACACTTACATGAATAATCCTGTCAAATTTACACACTTTTTTTCTTTCTTTTCTCAAGCTGCTTTAAAAGAGGCTTGTAGAAAGAGAGTCCCGTTCATATCGAAGCCTCGTTTGTAACAGAATGTTTATATTATGGTCAATGTCAGGATGGCTTAAGGTATTTTAAATGAAATGCCAGAGAAAGCGCCTGCTGGAGTCGGGTTTTCTCTGGCTGCATGGAGCCAGCCGTGTCGTCTCTCACAACAGAAACATTTTTTAAATTAGTTTTGTTTTTACAGACACGACCGGCTCTTTGTGTGTAAGTGCACGCGCACGTTGGGGCTCCTGCACTTTGCTTATTTACGTTGGCTAGATTTATTTTTACGGCGTTTTTCCTCGCTGGACGCAGAAATAAAATCCGCTGTATGTAAATTTAATTGGCCATAAAGCGTCTTATCCTACCTTGAGTTTAAACGGACGGGAACATTTTGTGCACTAACTACTTGCAAACTGTCACTAAGTTAGAAGCATTTCTTCTGTGTTATTGCTTAAGTCTATGCATCAGTCAGAATAACTAAAATAAATGTTATTGCATTATTATAACCATCCAATCCAATTTTTAAATGAGAAAAACAAAAACCCGAGATGACATATGTGTTTGAATTGTTTTACCCAAGATTCCGGATAAAACAATGACGCATATCTGAATTACTCAGCAGTGGAATCAGAAGAAACAATAAAATAAAAATAAAAATAAACACAAGGAGCGTAAAAGCTGAGAAAAGAGTTGAACTAATCAGAGGAGATGTGGAGCAGCTGTTGCAGAAAGGAAGCGGGAAAACCGAGGTAGACACTAATTAACTCAAACGATCCAACAAACCAAGAGAGAAACAGCCTGACGGTAATCTAAAAGAAATACATTCGAACGCACGAGGAACAGGAAACGAGAGGAAACTCAACACTAAAGGAACAAAGAAATACGGCAACAATGAATATGAGCTGAATATAGGGGGGAAAAAAGAAAGCAAGAAAGTGATCAAAACATAAACTCAAATGACAACCAAAACACTTATATTATATTTTTCTTTATTTGCTCTATAACAGTTTCCCTTCTCAGTTAATCATTAATGAGTCAATATTGCCTAAGATATTTCTACAAAATATGACAAAAAAGTGCACATTTATATGTGTCCTATATAAATATGCATCGTCGTTGATTAACAGTTCTTTACACTGAGGTTATTTGGATGGTTTTGTGTGAGTTTAGTCTTAGGCCATCTATTTGCTTGCATAAATTACCCTTATTTACATATCAGACAGAGACGAGGAGCCGCATATGTAAGTACAAATATGCAGAGCACAGGTCAGCTTGGGTGCAATTCTTACCATGCGCTCCCTCCTCACACGTTTTCCGTTTAGACCCGACACCTCCAAGACCATTCACCGGCGCATTTATTTATTTGTTTGCTTTTTAATATGCCGCATTTCATCACTCATATCTTATGCATGCATGTATCCCAGACAGAGCTTCTGCTCTTGATGCCGGGTGATGTATATTTCATTCGATGACTTTAGCTGCTATTCCCATCATTTTTCAGGGTGGTGGGCGTATTTCCCGGAATACAACAAAACAAAGCAGTGACAGTAAAAGGAAGGCAGAGCAATATCAAAGAGTGGGTGTCGGGGTGGAGGGTGGAGGGTACACATGTGGAACCCAGTCAGATACTGCAGCCGAACCCGGCCCAAGCTGAACGAGTCGTGTGGGCTCTTTACCTTACAAAGGGTGGAAGCGATCGCTTCTGGGGCTGAGGCCTCGGACGCGCTTATGCTAGCATTTCGTTAGCCGTCACTGCAGGCCTCACCCCTCCGTTAGCGCGCCGCCAACACGATTTACCCTCAAAGCGTCTGCGAGCCGCGGCGTGCCAACGATGTCACCGTTCAGCCGCTTGACTTACCGATGAACCACAGCGGCGGTTCGTTAATTACAAAACCTTTGATATCACGAGGCAATTGTGTTCGACTATTGAGACCCGAACACAATGATTCCCAGGAAAAAGAAAAATGAAAAAGGGGAATTTAAATTTTGCACTTTAAACACAGCCGACGGGGGGGTGGAGAGCGATAAATAGTGCCTCTGAAATCCAGTGTCAGCTGGGGTCTGGTCAAAGGCTTCCAGCTAATTAAACCTGAAGACATCCTGATAAAGTGTGTGTGTTTTTTTTCCCCTTTGCCTTTTTCCTGCAGCTATTAAAATGAAAAAAAAAAAAACACCTTTCAATGGAAACTTGAAATATCAGGAAACAAATTATGTTGCCATGCTTTTGCATCTTCAATGTTTTTTGCTCACTTAAGCCGACAAACCTTTGTGCTGCAGCTAATAGGCCCCTAAAATGTTCCTGCGATTGTGACCGCAGGTAAACCTTTACTGTTAAAAACGAGAAGGAGAAAAAAACAACAACACATCCGTTTGATAACGGTCTCCACCTTTCAGCAAAACCTTAAAAATAAAAAAAACCACAACAACAAAAAAAGGAGAAAACGACGCAGACAGGGGTGCTGTCAGTCATCGAGTCCATTAAGTGCATAACTGTTTACAGAGTTCAGCCCTGAACTGCACATCCATAATTTAAGCTGGATCCTCTGAGAGTTTCTCGCCGGCTTTCAGAAAGTGCCACAGCTCAGCACGGCGCGGGATATTTTCTCGGGGCCTGCTGAAGCGACCACAGAAGGAATTTGCATCGTGCATATTGCAGACTGCAAATCATGTCTCTGGCATTTTTCCTCCGCTTCCATCCCTGCGCACGCATCCCGAGCAGGGAAAACGGGCGGCAACAGCAGCCACATCACAGGCGCTCCCTCCCTCTTCACCCCCCCCCCCCCCTCTCTCCCCTCCTTCCAGCCTTTCCTGGCTCCTTCCACATCCGACGACAAAACAACGATCAGAGTTGATCCACTGCGGCTTCTTGCTTCCCATCTCTCTGAATCAACCGTTTGGGAACTCGGATGGCAAAGTTAATCAGCCTCCCCCCTCGCGCCTCCTTGATCAGATTCAAAAAGGGACAAAATATACGGCAGTTTCCGAGGGGAAGTGCTTCCTATAGTTTCCCTGTAGAAAGCACCTTGTTTTAAAGCTGCTCCCTTTTTTTTTTCTTTTTTTAAGCTGATAGGCACTTTGCTGGGAAGAATGCATGGTGAAAAGCTTTGAAAGTTGAATAGGAATGAATTATTAATGCATCTGACTTTGGTAGAACAATGGAAGAGAATAAAGAAGAAACGCTAACATACTGCTAACAGTAAGAAGAAAAAAAACAAAAAAGGCAGCCGTGGAGAGGAAGAAGGAGGCAGGAACTAAAAGCAAAAACCTCCAGGGGGCGGAAAGAAAGAGTCTCCAAAGTGCGCCCTGAATCCAGTTCATGCAAATTAAACCCAGGATCCCCAACATATAACAGATCTCCAGTCGTATGAGTGGTTTTCAATTTGCCGCGTTTCACAACAGCATTCAACCAGCTCAGGCCGGTTCGCTTCACGCGGATTTAAAAGTCAACGCCCGACGTCAGACGTTCGAAGTGTTAAGCGACGATAAAACCGTTCTTCTAAATCCCGTTTCAGTGATACATCCATCAACACTTTTTAGCTGTTTGAAGCACTTCATGCGCTCCCTTATGACTAGACGGCTTGTTTGCAGCAGATATTGACTCCTTGATTCGTCTAATCGTTGCAGATAAGACATCGTTTTGCCCACTTTGTCTCGATTAAACTGTTTCACCTGCTGGGCTTTGCTTTTCTTCCTCTCTCAATGTGACTTATAAACAGCTCTGCTCTGAGAGTTTCACACGCGCAGCACGTAAAAGCACATTTTGTCTCGTTACGACTGACTTCGGTGCGTCTCATCGGGATTTATTTTCATTTGCGGCAGACCAACAGGCAGCAGCACATATGTAGATTGAAGTGGAAAGAGTTGGGTGGGAGTTTGAAATCAACCATGTTAGTGTGGCAAACCGAGCTGCACCAGCTGTTTTCAGAGCAGGTCACCGAGCCGCGGTAGCTTCTAGCCACACAAATCAAGCTCTTTTGGAAGAATCTGTATTTCCTTCCAGTCTGAGTTTATTTTGCTGGTAGAAAAACCCTAAATAATAATAATAATAATTACAGAACAAGTGCCTTAGTTAACCAGGAGGCGACCAAATACAAATCCGCTGTATGTTTTATTCTATGCTGGCCGGGCGCATTGAATAAATTATACTGTAATTACGTAATAACACTTTTAAAGTTTAATACGAATATTTTTTGCGAGGCACTGTGCTTCCAAGTGTTTAAATCCTTTTCTTTCCCTCAAAACAATTCATTACTCCCTCTGTTTTCTTGCAAGGCCTCACATTCTTCCCAATTAAAACTCTGGCAACTGCGGCGCTATCCTGCTGAGGTGGATGCACCCCCGATTGGGGGAACAATGGCCGAGTATAATTTCATGGTCTGAAATTATACTCCACATTGTGATATTTACATTTTCACACTGTGTGCGGCCGTACGTACACACCGTCCAATAAAAACAAAGCCATGAACTATAGTGATGTTTCCGCGGGCTGCGACTTTAGCACGTTGGAAATGGAGTTCCTCAAACTGGAACTCTGCGACTTGAAATCGGATAAACCATCTTCCTCAACAAAAACACCCAGGAGGACACCGACAAACACACACACACACACACACACACACACACACAAACGATTGGCTCAATATAACCCAAGATAGCCGAAGACAGCCACACACACACACACACACACACACACACACGCAGAACCCCGACAACATCTGTTTAATCTTCTGTCGAACACGGCGCATCAAGCTCGGGGCCAGGGATGATGGTGAAGCCATTCCCAGACTTGTGCTTTTATTTCGGCTCAGGGAGCAAACGAAGCCCCCCGCAACCCCCGAACAGACTTTTAGTAATCCCCTAAAAATGAAATCCTTGACATTCTGGCTGATTTCCAGTTTACAAGTTTAATATCGCCTGGCGGAGTTTTAAATAGGGATTTAAGAGACCCAACCGCAAAAGGGAGCGGTGCACGAGGAGGTGATGGTCGGCTTCTGTTCGCCCGGGAGAAAGTCAGCTCAACGCAATTTTCAGCAAATAGAACTGTCTGAAGTGCAAAGAGCCATTTTACGACATCTTTCCTGTGTTTTTTTTCTTTCTTTCTCTTGCTATGGGACGTGTGCCTGCAGATACAGGTTTAGAGATAAGGAGCTAATGAGGGGTCCTCACCTGTGTCTGGTGTCCCGGTTCCTGATGATAAGCCATGGAAAGGCGTTTAAGAGAAGAAAAGAGAACATCGTTATTACAACGCGAAGAAAAGACCAACAGGTCACGACAGCAAAGCGAAGGAAGCAAAACGCAGTGAAAAACAAAAAAAACACAACAGTTTGCACAGTTTGATGATGAAGCATCACGGATCAGACCACAAATTAAACTCGGTCTGATTATTAGAGAGCAGAAACGAACAGCGCAGCAGTCAGCCGAGCTTACGACGCTTCGCACTTCGATTCTGTTACTCTGCCTTTATTTATCCGTTCGGTGGTAGCGGTTCTGATTTGGTTGGGCTCTTCATCTTGCTACGTAACCCGACGCGCGCTCGAACTTTTAAGTCTCAACTTCACAGGATTTATAGACATAGAAGAACGAATAAAGAAATAAAGCGGCTGACATTCATCACTTCGGAAAAGGTTTAAAAGCCGTTTCTTTGGGGAACCGGTGAGCTGCGGTGAGAGCCATTATCCGCAAACGGAGGGAAAAAAAATGGAACAGTGGGGAGGCCGCCTCGGAGAGGCTTACCAAAATAAATTACTGCAAGAGTGTAGTGACAGCGTGTCGCCAAAGACACAGAGCCGGATCTAAAGCTCTGCAGGTCTTACATGCCTCAGATAAGGTCAGAGTTCACGATTCAGCAATAAGAATTGAAAGTCGGCATAAATGAAAACCGCAGGAAAGATTGCAGGTGTTAGACGCTGCTGACCACAAAGAAGACAGAGCTGCTTCTGATAGCTATCAAAAAGACATCTTGATTATCTCTGTGACTTTTGGGTAAACATTCCGTGAACCGATGAGAGAAGAACTGATTCGAAGTTGCGTTATGTCAAATATATCTTTAAGTCCCATGAAGTTGAGACTTTAAAGTTTAAAGCGCTCTTCGTAGCAAGATGAAGAGCCCAACCAAATCACACCAGCTGCCACCGAACGGACAAATAAAGAGAGAGTAACAAAATCAATAATTTGGAGAAGCCTAGTCAAAGTCCAAACTTTGAGCACAAACCCTTCCAGACTTCTGGCAGCCATTATAAACTCTTGCTGGAAGTAATTGCCCTAAGGGTTGTTTGAAAAAATAATTTTAAAAAATGGGGCCGAGTTAGTTAGTCTAGCTTTTCTCTCTTACTAAGTTAAACAATTTGCTCAGGTTGTCTTTGCATAACATGCAGAACATATTAAAAGTGCAGAGAAGAGATTAAATAAGTTCAGTAAAGCTGAAATTCTGAAAAAACATTCAGACACTGCAGTCTTCTCATATCGCGGAATTAGGTTTGATGCAGATGGCTGTATTCCTTCACATTAAATATTAAGTTAAACAGGAAGCTTTTTGGCATTTCCTCCCAGGAGACGGGGAGGTATCAGATAGAGTCTCCGTGAAACCAGAAATATTAGTCAGAGGTACGATAATGACAGCAAATGAGAGAGTTAAGTTACATAAGAAGAGCACTCTGCAGGACAAATGACTGTGCAATCCCATTGAGATTTTACGCTTGAGAAAATACAGAAATGGGGAATGTAGTGCCTGCAGCACAGTAGGAGATATCATCATAATCCACAGAAAAAAAAAAAGAGAGTCTTTGTTTCACAGAAAAGCTGCTCTCACATCCTAAAGAGGTAGATTAAGGCCTGTGATGTCTGAACCTCACATTTTCTGCCTTTTGCTCAAAAGACAAACTTCAGAGCATTCAGCCGAGATCAAACAGATCAGCGGAGCCGATGCCGACGCCCAGAGCTAATGCGAAGCTAACCCCTTATCAGCCGAGCTCAATTTCTTTTAATAAACATAGAAAAACACCCAAACACTTTTTCATGCGCACGCATGAGAAAATGCCCAAAGTTCTCCGCTCTCACTTGAGTTCCAGGATGGTCCTGGTGTATCCGTCCGGATGCACCCTCCGGATGAAGTTGAAGTCTCCGATGTAGAGGGAGCCGTCGGGCCCGCTGGCCAGCGCCACGGGGGCGAACAGCATCATGTCCCGAGCCGCGCCGCTGCAGCTCGGGCCGCAGGGGACGCTGCGATAGAAACCGTTCCCCATGACGGTGCTGATGACCGGGGGCTGCTGGGAGAGGAAGATGTTTTCTCCATTTCCTTTATGCAGGATTCCTGAGGAAAGAGACACACAATAAATCTTTAAAAGCCCTCAGAACCATCGCCTGAGTCAGTGCGTTCCCTCAGGGCGATGCAATCCTAGTTTGTTTCTTTTTTTTTTTTTTGCTGAAGTTTAACAAAACAAGTACTATGAAAAGCCACATCCAACTTTTTTGTGACTCATCCCTATTGTTGTTATGTTCATTTAATTTCTTCAATTTCTTATAAAGGCATTTATTGTGGCACTTTGACGCCTGATGAATTAACGATTGCCAACAAAAACCAAATATAAATATATATATCTATAAAAAAAAAAAAACAATTAAAAACGAGGCCAAACTGAAGAGTTCACCCACCGCTGCGAAAGTTGAGAGCATGGTGTTTGTCCAAGGACCAGCCTCCAAGATTAGAGGGCACCAGTTCAAATCCATGCATCAGAGCCGTCCTCCTCTCCCAGTGGATGACTCCGGGACACGACTCATACTCATAGCCCACCGATACTGGAAGGGAAACGCAGACACACAAGAGAGCGCTTCAGTTTTGCGCAATAATCGCTTCGCCGAGGCCCTTCCGCAAGCGTCCGTGTACGCTGACATTTTTAAAAGCTTACAGTTTCAGAAGCGCAAACATTTCCTGCCTTATTCTTCCTGCTTTTTTAGGACCTTTTAATGAGATGCGTGAGAAACTCAAAAGCCTCCTCCGCCCATTGCTGCCACTGCTGCTCAGCCGGTCAAAGAGAAGAACCCAAAGATTTTCTCCCTGTTACGTGTTTGGAAACATGAATAATTATTGTACGGGGAAAAAAATAAAAATAAAAACTCCATACGATGATTATGTACTCTTAAACTGCAGCTTAGTTGAACAGGCTAACAGGAACATGGCTGGTAAAGAGCAAGTATCTCTGTCATCTAATCCTGACACTTTTGTGAGCATTTACTGACACGCAGAACTATAACTGGGAAACTTTTAGCTTAAATATATTCTAACTGACCAGCTAATATCAGCATTTTGTACTTGTGTTGCTTTATAAAGAGCTGAACGGTAAATGAGTGAGCTACAAGAAATTTCACGGTGAAAAGGACAAATTCGCGCAGCATATTGATTTTTAATGTTAAGTTTCTCTCAAAATATCAAATACATCATCTTCAGACAGACAGACAGACAGACAGACAGACAGACAGACAGACAGACAGATAGATAGATAGATAGATAGATAGATAGATAGATAGATAGATAGATAGATAGATAGATAGATAGATAGATAGATAGATAGATAGATAGAGTCCTGACAAAAGCTTAATTTCCCCATTTTCAACAAAACACTCCAGAGCCACTTGAAACCCACACTCTGTATGCTTCCTGTGTCTCTCTGAGAGCTGAATCGTATTGAGCGCTGCGTTAGATGAAAGGCGTTGTAGCGAGACCTCATCAGTGTAAGTTTTTGGGAGAGATCAGGGAGAAGAGTAGGCGTAATCAGGGGTCCGTCTTCATAAGGAAGCCCTAGAATTAGCCGCCTGGCCTCTCAGATGTAATGATACGCTGTGTGCGGTTTCCCTGTGTGAGGAGCAACTATCAACAGCTCTTTTTTTTTTTTTTTCCTTCTTCTTCTTTATTTTTTTTTTATTTTTACTTGGCAGGGAGAACCGCGCAGCACCAGCAATTTGCGGCTTAAAATATGCTAAAAGCCAACAGGTGACAAAACTGTTGGAGATCTCAAGACATGTAAACACAAACATTTATGTCGCTCTTTAATCCACAATATCACACACGGTACGGTCAAAAACAAGACTGTGAATGAAGCTACGGTGTATTTTCAGACAAGAACACCTGCTGAAAAATGTACGTCTTAACAACAAACCAATCAGAAGTGAGGGTATAATTTTTTCACTCTACAGTGATGCACTTAGTTAACAGAAAGATATGAAATGCTCATTTGTAGTAAATGCACTAGTGCGGTCTTGAGATCATCATCAGAAATGAAAGCAATTAAACATTAGAAAGGTGAGGCACATTTTAATAGTTGCAAAAAGATGAAGCGAAATGTATTATAATACAATTTCAATGTGCTTCTACTTAACTGGGTGGAAAAACAAACACAGCACTTCTGTTATTTGAAGGTCAAAACCTGCATAGAACATTTTGGAAACCGTTCTTAAGTTTTGATCACTTCACACGTTCAGCGGATTTAACATTTTGATAGCACGTAATTATTATTTTGAGAATTAATAACCATAAAGAAGAAATGGAGTGGAATAATAAGAGTGCTCTCACCAAACCGAATTGTTTTTTCCTCGCCTTTAAACAAAGTTCTTGTTGAGGTGCAATACTGGAGTTCATTTATTCTTAAATGTGCGATTAGCTGTAAAATCATAGTTATTCTTTTGCCCTATGAACCTCAAAGAGACACAGTGTGAGGGATATGTCGGGGTTTTTCAATTAAATCCTGTCATATTCCTTGTCTGTAATCAAAAATAACATGACAGGTGATTGTACTTCCTGATATCAGGCTGTGTTTTTCATTACTTTGTATTTTGGTGTTGGGTTTTGCAGCTTGATAAAATCATATTGGATTTTCCTGCGCGCTGCGTTTGTTTCGTTTCTGGATCTGGTTCAGTTGGTCTCGCTTTCTTCTCCCCACGCGCCGCCTGGCCTGAGACGCTGATCAGCACGCCTGCCACATGTTAGGACGTTTTCGGCTTCTCCACCCGGTAACTACGGCGACGGCGGCGGCGTTTGAAGTTTCAACCGTAACTTTTCATTGGCTGCACGATGCTGTAGAAATGTCTCCTGCATGTCGAGGGATTTTAATAAGGCAACATTCCAGATCATGGATTCAAAACATTCACAAAAATATGAAGCTTCTTATAAAAGCTGTTTTGAACAACGTCCTGTGGACAGATGAGACAGAAGTAGAAACATTTGGCCAGGATGCTATGCAACCGTAACCGTAGCGATAGGTCTGCCAGTTCTTTTGTAAACATGGAGTGTGGGTATTCATCCAACCAAACGCAACGATGACTTCATGAGGGAAAATCTGGATCTGGAATGACTGAGAGAGTCCAAAACTAATTTAACAACAAAACAAACGTGTGGAGTCACAACCTGATAGATCTAGATAACTGTCAAATTCAGAAATACTTTATTAATCCCGAAGGGAAATTAAGTGTTGTTGTAACTAATATTCATTCAAAATTCTCCAGAGAGTTTTTGTAGATGCGACTTTGATGAGATGACAAGAGATTGCAGGTAAAGATGGTGAATATTGCTAAGACAAGATGAAGCATTTTCCCAGACTGAATCAAAAATGCTTTAAAGGAGCAGTGTTGCATATTTGTCAGGCACTTAGTGCCATTTTAATGCACAATCAAGAAACTATGTTGCCTTCAGTAATCAGAAACACGATGTGTTTTTATAACACAACATCAGGCACAACTGGACGCCTTGAAATCTGAATGTAACACCTTGAAATTGACCACTGTCTCTTTAAGAAGCTCCTGCTCTTTGCGGCACTCGTATGTTTTTTGACGAGGAAAAAAAACATTATAATTTGATGTAAAGCAAAAAAAGCTAATTCTATAAAGTACTTCCCCTATAATGCAGTTGTGCACCTTTTTATCTTAAACTTTTACATTTAGACTCACTATTTATAGCAAAAGATTTAGCATTTTATTAGGGGTGTGCAGACTTTTCAGAGCATTAAGTAAACCAAACATTAGTATGGAGTACAAAAACAAGTTCGGGAAACAAAAACAACTGACTAACCTCATAGACTAGTTAATCATTAGTGTAATAAACACTATAATTAGTGGGTGAGTGAACAATTAAACACTTTGACATCTCTGACTCATTTAATATGCATAAATCCACAGTTTGTATTGCTTTCTTTAGTTTGATTTTGCATTTCTCAAAAGAAAAAAAACAAAATCTATCCTGCTTCAGTGAAGCTTGCTCTCACGGCGTCTTCATTAGATGACGATGTCAAGAAAGGTAAACAAGTTAAACAGTGCAGCAACTTTCAGGAAAGCTGAACGCACCGGAGCAAATTTTCTCAGTGCCGTGGGAGGGCAAAAAAAAAACAAAACATAAAATAGTAATTTAGTGCTTTGTTTATGCCGAGATGAAAAGCCTTGTAATTATCTTGAGGCAAATACATTTTTTTTTTTTTACACCTGGCATGAAATCACAGTTCACAGAGAATCTGAGGTCGGGTTTAGCAACCCGACGTGTTTTGTGTGATTAAACCATCTGGCACGTTAGCTTTTCGACGAGGATCCATTTGAGAAGCGCAAGTTTTCAATGATAGCTACCAATTTAGTGACCATTTAGACTCTCTCTCTTTTTTTTTCTTTTTTAGGAGGTGGACAGTGTCATTCTCTCACCCCCCCAAGGCTCCTCTACAACCAGAGTCTTATTTTTAAGGTCATTATGTCAGTATAGAGAAATAAAACAGTGGGCGTCCGCTACTCATTGCGCAGTCGGTCTAGATTGATATCAGACAGGCTAAATGAAAATAATGATATTCATCAAGGGGGGAAGAAGGCCTGGCATATCTGATCCTCGAGCCTCAGAGGAGCGGTTGTCGCTGTCAATCACCGTTGGCACTGATCTCTCCTAACTGGCCTCACTGTAGACCCGCGGGCATGCGAGATGATTAGAGCTCAAGGGAAAAAAAACACACAAAAAAAACAAAAAACGGGAGGGCAGAGTCAGCATAAAGGCAAGTTCACATGCTGGATTATGCACCGAGCTCGGGGAGATTCTCTTACACCGAGAGGAAAGTCTCTGCAGACACCCAACGCCAACTTAAGTCTTCACTCAGAGTGTGCAATCGATTAGGTGATCGGGGGAGAGGGAGAATAATGGGTCGTTTGGAACGTGGTGGATTCAGGGAGAGGATACAAAGAGGAAACCTTATCCCGCCGCACTAAAGTTCTCCATCTAGGAACTATCTTTAAGGGTCATTTACTGAGTCCATTTGCTTCATATTTTGAAGCTAAGGTGCATTTTAACCTCGTTTTGAAAGGATTGGGAGGGAACATAGAGGCGCTGAGAAACGTGAAAAAGTGCCTGAAAAGACTTTCAAAATGTAACTCTATCAAAGTGAAATTAATTACACTTAGTGGGGGTGGGAGATGTGGACGTAGAATTTTACAGCAATATTTTGTGGTACAATTGTGATAAGAGGTCAAAATATATCTCACTTGTTTTCTAGGTGACTGCATGGCACAACATTCACAGCGTCACAAACACAAACGCTGTTTCTCTTCAGGAAGTGTGATTTATGTCAGTAAACTGAAATTAGCAACCGGATTTAATTATATTATCAAATGTTATTGATGCTCTTGGGGAACAATCTGGAGAAATGGTGTTAAAACAACATTTCAGATAATACCGCTGTTCATTTATTTTTTCATTTAACGTCATTAATTGAAATTTATCGGGACAACAATTCATCAAAATTCTTCTCGTAATCAGAGACTTTTTTTCAGCGTAGATGATAAACGAGGGGTGAAAAATGCCCACCCCTAACTTTTCGGTCACATTACTAAATTACTCAATGAATTCAACCTTGTAAGAGAAAGGAGCCAGGAACACTTTGTCCTTTTTTTTAAAAAAAAATATTACAATCAAACTGAAAAAATGAAAAAGGAATAAAACTTTTCCAGGACAAAACGGGCAAACTAATCTCAAAGGACAGAGTCTGTGTTTGAGGGAAAAAAAAAAAAAATAATAAAAAAACTCCCTCCACCCCCAAAAGAAAGAAAAACAGCCCCGCAACCTGATATTACTGCAGCTATATTACAAGAAACCGTCCAGCACACATAGACACACTCCCAACAAACAATACTTTTGCACACTGCAGTCCATAAATGCACATTCAATATCTCACAGGTGAAAGCTTTCATTCTCCGCTGCCGAGGCCTCGGGCAATGTGTTCACCCCAGCAAACAGAGCATGATCTCCTTTCTCTCTTGTTCTCTCTGGCAATCTGCAGGCACAGCCGTGTAGATACACATGCAGCGGGCGGCGTACGTGTGTTTGTGTCTGCGTCTGTGTCACCGCCGCCACCGCCGACAAAAGCGCGGGGATGTAGGAGCGCAGGATGCTGAAGACGCAGAGAAGAACAACGGAGGGCAGGGGGGGGAAAAACGTGACGCAAGACCAGAGAGGAAACGACAAAAGAGGGAAGAAGGACGGGACGGGAGAAGGACCGAAGGAGAGGAGGAAAAGGGGGAAGGGGGGGGTTAAAGTGGTTTAGCAAAACAGAATGAGTAAAAAAAAAAAAAAAAAAAAACGGAGGTGAAAGATCGGACAGAAGGTGAAGCAGATGAAATGCTGCCCGAACAGATAAGGGGGAAGATGGGTTGGATCAGGAGGGAGAGGAGGCCCTGAGATGGAACAGATACGATCTCTATAGAGAGAGACCCGACTCTCGACTGGACAAAGCCTCTGCTAAGCCTGATGTCAATGCTTAGGGAAAGTGCTGGCTAGCAGCTGCGGCGCTGCAATCTCCACAGACAGACAGCGGACGTGTCACCTCTCGATTTGCGTGCAAACGTCAACTATTTGGGGCAAATGAGCAGCGATTTTATGTGGCGGACAAGTACCGAGCGTTGCTTCATTGCGAAGCGTTAGGAAAATCCTCTTGAACGGCTCTGAGCAGCGAACGGTCAAGACTCAGGTTAGAGAGGACTTTGTTTTTTTACGACTTCTCTTATGATGTTCTCTCTGCTCAGAGAACATCCCGTTGTTATTTTTATTTAAATACAAACGATTAAATTAAATTAGCTGAACACAATAGATATATAATTTGGCTTTATATTCTTTATATTTAATGTTGCAGAAGAGGATACTTCAAGTCTATTTTTCTTTAATTGTGCTTCTAAATTAGAAGTAGGCATAAATGTAATTAATGCAGACAACGCTTGGTAGTAAAACAACAACAACAAAAACTTCTTTGCTTGATTTCCACGTGTTTGACATAATTGGAAAGCTAAGAAACGACACTTTTGACAACATGCGAATGACTCAAAACGCGCTAAGTAGAATTGTTCATGACAATATGTGAGTGAGGAGTGTGATATTTTCATCTCAGGTTGTGCACACTGAGATGTGTTATTGTGGGCGGTCAGTGTCATGGGGCAAGAGGCCGTCAGCCCGAAACAGTTTGAGAAAACGCTGGTGTAGAACAATCGCCGTATAGATGGTTGAAGCGGAAGCTGATCTGATCTGATTCTGCCTGCGGCGTTTCCTTAAAAGTAATTTTCCTAACAGAGTAAAAATGCATATTTTTTTTATTTTTTTTTAGCTACATCTGATTACATGCTGCGCAAAGGACACGGAGGAAGGACAGAAGGCAGCGGTTGCTATCGCTAAAAACCCTCCATCCTCATATTTATGCTCGGCGTATGCACCAATAGAAATGGGCTTCAAATGGTTCCAAACTAGCATCCTTCTGCCACTGCAGATAGCATCTCAACAGCCAGTCACTCCGCAAAATAAATTTAAGCCTCCCCCCTATCTTTCCATTTCTCTTCCTGAGCACAACGCCGGCTCTGATGAAGGGTGCCGGGTGCAGCGGTGCAGAGTCTAAACTTATTCCTTCCCCCTCTTTGCACAGCTCAATATACTTCAAGAATTACGCTCAATGCTTTCAAAATCACTAATAAAGGAACCCAACCAAACGCCGCAATCATTGTCTTGTTGTCGTGCGACGCCAAGTTCTCCATTTGTTAGCAGGAGACTGTCTGCACGCAATTGGTTGATTACTTCCTGAATGGTCAATCACTTACACACTGATGTCCAATCAAGCTTACATGCAAACCACGGCGCTCAAATAAATAAATAAAAAGGAAAAAAAGAAAAAAAGAAAAAAAAAAACAGGCCAACGCGACCCTAATGGGTAGCGTTAATGAATAGCAGCAAGTTCACACATAAAAGAAGAACGGCCTCCAATAAACGATCGCAAAGTTATTCAGAGGAGTTTTCTCCACTTGCAGCAGCAGGAAGGGAGGAGGACGTCGTGTTGGAGCTGCATCTCGGTGCACAAGAGCCATTTGGAATTTGTCAAGTGACGAAAAAAAGGATGAAATTATAGCAGCAAGAGGGGAAAAAAAGGTGTCCTTAAAAGGTCATAAAGAAAAGAGAACTATTCGGTTTTCATCTTCTTTCCGTCGCTAAGCTACTATAAGCTGTTTTTGATTCATGCGCCTCCTTCCCATGCATGCAAAAACTACACTGATGATCGAATCAAACACGAGGAAAACGCGCAAATATGATCTGCGCTCATATAAGCAGAGCGCGTCTAATAAGTTTAGAATGCTCTCAGAAACACAAATTCACAAGTGAGATCTTATATGTTGTTGAAGCTCATGTCTGGTTTTCATTTACGTTTTCTTGTGAAAATCAACTCTGTACCTTTCTGTCCTCTGGGGTTTTATAGAAACATTTCCAGTAAAAAATAAAATAAAATAAAAATATTAAAAGAACATGCGCCTTTGACCAAACTGTCAAAATGTACATTTCTTTTAGTTCCTGCAAAGCCTCATTTTTTGGAGATGCAGGGTTTCTCTCTGACAGCAGCGATATGTAAAAAAAAAAAAAAAAAAAAAATCTCTCAAACAGTGAACTCTGGAGATGTTTTGTTTTCTCTCGCTTATGCTCTTCCTGGTAAGATAAATATGAGTCAATTTTATTGCTCTGAGTTTAAATTTGGACACCAGTGAGAGAAGCAACATTGATCAGACGTATAATTATGACCGGCATGTGGGTCATCAATGCACAAGGGGACGAAACGTTGGTCCGTTCCATCAGACAAGCTTCTGCGGCTCAGTTGGCAGACAGAGCTAATACTAGTTCTGACAGAATGGTGTCAGAACACAAAGACCGTTACCGGTTTTTTTTTTTTTTTGTTTGGCTTAAGGGGCTGCAGGCTTGCAAACTGGAGTAGGGTCCCACAACGGTCCCAGTACTTCCTGGAAAGCAACATGTGAAAGAAAGAAGGAGCAACGGAAAACGGCAGCATAGCCCAACGGATCACTCATCTTCATTTTGGGCCATTGCAAAAATCTGAATGCTTCACCTGAACCGACATCAATAAGATCCCTCTATGGCTCACCAATGTACACGTGTTTGGCTCACACACCCTCTAAACGTGGGACTGTAAGGTCTGGGACGGGCGCAATTTAAAAAAAAAAAAAAAAAAAACAGAAAAAAAAGGAAGAAGCATGACCAGGATTATTTAAAGCTTTGGATTTTCATGGGCCGGATCTGAAGATGCTCCGCCGCCACTGCGTCGTCTTACAAGCCCCGGGAGGTTTTTGATAAAAGGCTGGATGAACTGCTGGATGAACTGCGGTCACAGCAGAGAGGAGTTCATAAATTTAGCACTTTAAGTGAGAAGGCAACTCGTGTCACGAGGCGCTATGCAGAGCTGAAGCAGGTAACGGAACATCAAGTACAGCAACAGCAAAACTTCGTCAGAAAGTCTGCAGACATCTCAGTTTGCACAATGTCCACGAACCAGACATCCTCTGTATATTGCTAATATTAACATTCTTTGCTTTATTTCAAAGATGAAAAGAAAAACGAG
Organism: Poeciliopsis gracilis; assembly: GCA_911649635.1. Lineage (NCBI taxonomy): Eukaryota > Metazoa > Chordata > Actinopteri > Cyprinodontiformes > Poeciliidae > Poeciliopsis > Poeciliopsis gracilis. The sequence continues at coordinate 1,629,797 of CAJVRI010001175.1, read as the reverse complement.
TAGGTGGAAGACTTACAAAGCAAACTGAAAAGCTCTACAGGCCCCATATGTTTTTTTTTTTTTAATTTTTATATTGTATTTCCTCACATGAAGAGGCGTCACTTCATTCCATATTCCACCTACCGGTTGCGTGAGTGAGCCCCCAGACCTCCTGGCCGTAGACGTCGGTCTTGTTCCAGACCAGCTTGTGAACCAGACCGGGCCCCGCGGGGTACCACCGCTGATACAGCCGTCCTTGGACGGACGCGCGGACGTGCACCTTGGACAGGCCGCCCAGAGGGGAGACGGGCGAGGACGGGGACGGCGGGGTGAGGAGGATGCGCAGCAGCGAGGAGTAGCCGGCGGCGCGGGTGCTCAGGTAGCTGAGCTTCAGAAAGGCCCCTGGGATGGAGATCTCCTCCTGAACCGCCTGGGGAGAGAGCAGGACGGAGGAGGAATACAGCAGGGAAGAGAGAGGCGTCTCATCAAAACTTTGTCATTTGGAAAGCGAGCAGGTGAAAGCACAGCTATTGGCGAGTTGAGGAAAAGGGAAAGAAGCTGCAGGACAGAACGTCCAGGAAGAGCTCGAAGTTTTTATGATCGTGTTTTTCTGCCTCAAAATCCTTCTGCTTAATATCAGTTCATTATCTTGCAGGAGATTTACTTGTGTTCGAATTAAAGACCTAAAATCATGCTGTTTTCCTGTTCACACCATTCTCAGCGAGTTCGTCTCTCATTTAGGTCCCGGGCGGAACATGCTGGAACACGGCCTGCTTTCCTTCAGACCTTTCCTGCTTCCTGCCTCTTTTGTGCCGAGGTTTTTGTTCATCGACGGAATAAAATGTTCTCATCTCTCTCTACAAATCCCATCCAATCCTCCAAAGTCTGCCAGAACAAATCACAGACAGAGTGCTGACGGAATTAAATCTGACATTTTCAAGTACAAAAAGTAAATAATAATCATGCTCTTGTTGGGAACAAAACGAAGGAGTCCAGATCCATCTTTTTCAACTCAAAGCGCGCCAAAAAAACGTCACTGATATTCCGCTCACGTTGAAAAAATAAAATGTTGCATTTATGGTTTTTGGAATAGAAAGGAAACACAATTAAAATCGCAAGTGCAATAAGTTTGTTCATATGATAAGTTATCCTCCAGCTATTTCCTGTCGTCTTCATGGTTTGTGCCAGTGGCAACATCCTGTTGTTGACCATTGAGTCATTGAATATACCTCATAGATAGATAGCATTTATTGTCATTGAACAGTATTCAACAAAATTTCTCAACAATAGGATATTTACTTCAATTATCACATCCATGTTTACGCCATAAATTCCAGATATTGCTGTATATAGATATGTAGTAACTCATATTGAATTGTAGCACTTTTGGTCCTTGGTCGTTGGGAGCATATATGGTTAAGTTTGTTCAGTTTATTTATTCCATTCATGTTAAACAATAAATAAAAAGTCAAAAGCCTGACCTTTACATCTGCCTTCCCGACACCTAATTTCCCTCTGTGGTTGGGAAGTGTTCGGAGGAAGCGCGTCTTTGCATTGTGTTCATTTCTTCTTTGCATGATGTAAATAGGAAATGAGCTAAATTTGCAAAATCCTTTGGGACTCGGCTTGCTTGTTGCTGAGCTGCAGCAAATTGCATCCAGGAGTTATTGTTACCGATCTACATACATTGTAGGTTTCGCAAGGATGTTTGATTGTCTTGTTTCTTCCCATCATGAGGGATGACATTTTTTTGGGAGGGTTTTTTTTTTTTTTTTGTTGTTGAAGCCTCTCAGGAAAATGTTAAATGAAGCACAGTGAAGTGCAAATTAATGCTCACTCGGAAGATGAATCCAATTGACTTTAGAGAATATTTTTCATCAAGCAAGTGACGCAAGTGATTGAAATTCTTAAGAGCAATGTTTGAAAATTGTTTATCCAAATGAGAGCGAGAGGGAGTACGGAGTCAGATTGCGAATCTTCCCAAGTCTGACAAAAGGAGGAGGATTTTCAGGGCGGACTGATAACGGAGCGCACAACTTTGATTGTCTGAAAACAGAATGGATTGCGTGCTCCGGTTTACACGTATTCACATTTTAGCTCGCCAACGGATTCAGAACAATGCAGGCAGACTCTGTTGTCCCGAATACCCTTGGATGTTTGTGAAATGCCCCGCACTTTTTGTAGCCGTCAACAAGGTCCTAGAATAATTCAGGATGTTTACTATTTATCAGAATCAGTAGAGCTCATGAAGCATAGTCCAATAATTGTCCTTGGGTCTGAGGCTGAAGAGCTCCGGTGTTTGTTTTTATTCTTCAGCCCCTTTTTGATTCATGAGGTCAGTTTGAAAGCCACGTTTCGAGTCATCCAGGCTTCATTTTTTCCAAAAGACTAATTATTTAGTCTTTTGATAATTATAAGTTTGAGCTTGAAGAGCTTTAACTTCATCCTTGGTCAGAGTTTGCCTCGCTGTGGAGCGTGACACCTTCCAGTTTATTATAAGGCTGGCTCCCAGGTTTGCTCTGGAACATCACAACATGCTTTCTTTAACTTCTGGGTGGCAGTTTTGGTAAAACTTTTACTAAACCTTCACATAATTTGAAAACACACAACGGACCTGGTTTTGGAATGGTGAAAAGGTCAATATTGAGTTTCCAGCAGTGCCTGGATCTCAATGTTATTGAGTTTGTGCCAGAAAATCAAGCTATAAAAATGAATAAAGTCAGATTTCAGGACGCATATGATGGTTACAGAACGAGTGAGGCGAGAATTGAACTAAATATCACCTACATGTCAAAATAAATGTTTGAATCTATATGTGTAATTTTGACCTTGTGAGGATTAGCGCAAATAATACCTTTTGAAAATGACTCAAGCTGTTTTATGTCAGTAGCGATACGCCACACATTCAGTTCTGTTTTAAAAATGTCTCCCTCTTTGGCGTAAAGTCTCATTTAGTCCTCCCAGTAGTTGGGATGAGGAATTTTCAAACATTGTTTCAATGAGTTTCAATCACTTGCATCACTCGCTTGGTGATAATATTCAAATAAATCATTTAAAAGCTCCAATCCGATACTAAGCTTTGCAAGATGAGGATTTTGGCCGATTTCCATAACGGACGCCACCTCTGAGCTGCTGCTTACCCGACCACCCATCGTTCATTTCCACCACTGAGAGATTCTGCACTTTGCCAGTTTAGTTGTACTCTGTTTTTTTTTTTCCCTGTATGAAGGAACTGTGTAAACTGTCATTCCTGCTTTTTGAAGATCTAATGTGAATAGTCTTTATTTTTGCATCAGAGGTTCCTGTTTTCATTGCGACTTCTAGACTATTGCAATTTTTACTTTCTCTAGTTTGTCTGGGCTGCTTATTATCGAATCTGTAAAGTTTTATGGTTCATAATCTCCGATATTGAAATTAGATGGTTGTTGGCGATTTTACAGAAGCGCTAAGAGCTCAACACTTCAGAATGACAAACCAAACTCCTGATGAACTGGGCGATACTGAGACCTCTGGAGGAGTCGGACGCTCCACCTGGTGGCTACGAGGTGGCAAAAACACAACATGTTTTTGTTGTGTACAAAAACATGTTGCTTTTGTACACAACAGGAAAATGTGTTTCCATTGCAGTTTTGCAAAACAGACCAACTTCTGAAACTGCCGTGTTTCCATTAAGCAAATTTATTCTCGCAAATCCGATTTGTGTAACTTTATGTTCAAAGGAGATGCAGCTGCTGTGCCAACGTGTTGTACCTGTAGCTCAGGTACGGCGGGGCCCTTCTCTGCGCATGCTCCTGTGTACGTGGGGAGCGGATAAGGCAGGACCAGCGGGTAGGGACTCAGAACGCTCCTGATGTCACATTTCGGCGTCTCAGCCTCCTCCCTGGCCATGGTCACGTGATCCAAAACCAGGAAGTTGTTGTTTGGCGTCCATATGGTGCGCGTCTGGGGCAGGAAGGGCGGGCGCTGGAACATGAGGGTCACGGACATGGCGCCGAAAGTCACCAAGTCGAAGCTGGAGTCAAAGCAGAGCGAGACGCGGTCAGGCTAACGGTGCAGGGCGGAGCGATCCGATCGAATGTGCGCGTCCGCGTCTTCCCTACCTCCCGTCCTTCCGGCTGACGGTGTAGCCGTACTCGGGATGCTGTGGGAAGGTGATGTTGACTCCGACGAGAGGCGAGCCGTCCTGCAGCACGACGTTCCCTCGAATCACAGCCACGCGGCTGTCAAAACAAAGGTGGCGAGATAAAAGAGAGACGGGGGAGAAAAAAAAATAGAGATAAACAGCGAGACATGACAGGTTCACAATGACGGAGAGCATAATCATTGTTTGAAGAAAGCGGCGCATTGTCATGCACTAGCCAAATGACCTTGTGTTGGAAGAATAAGCAGCCGCCTTTATTCTGCTCAGTGCTTTTCTCTTGTATCGCTCGGAGAAGTCTGCCAGAGATTGCTAGGATACAGGCCATAAATATAGCTTCATCCACGACGACGCGTCAACATCTTGTCATTTAAAAGGCAAACTTTAATCTCCCGTTGAAGGAGGACTGTGTCAAATAGAAGAGGCTGTTCTTTTTTTATTTCTTTTTTTTTGCTAAGCAGTTTTTCAACTATTGTACATAAATTTGCGGTGTGTCTTCAGCAGCATGTGCTGAAGACAATCAAGGCTTGACAGAAGCGCTCATTACTCTGGACACGCAGGTCAGTTTATGAAGTGGCGGGTAAATTTCCTCCACACAGCAGTTCCTGAGCGAAGTGACTGTCATGCCGGCTCATGGCGAAAGTTTGAAAACCAAATCTGAGACCTTGGAGTCCAGAACATTTCATACATCTATGTTTTGTCGTTGTCAGTGAAGAAAGCGACAGGTTTATATCTCATTAGGATCCAGAGGGCAACCCAAAGGAAGACACTGCTGCTATTTGCTAGCATGATATCAAATGTTAGGGTTTCATTCACTGTTGTGAGCTCAGGGTTGTGAGTTTTTAACACATTTTTTTCTAGAACATATTTAGCAGCAACATACTATACGTGTTAATATACACAAAAACATATTAAGATCAGTCCATAGGAGCGAACTCATTCCCACACAGTGAAAAAGAGGAGAAAAAACAAATTTGCCGGACGATAAACTAAAACTGAACCGATCGACGTACAAGCCTTTTTCTCACTGCTAGGAAATCAAACATCAAGATTTAAGTTTGTGGATGAGAAACAGAAGGTGGGAGGGATCGAATAGCTGCGCATAGATATGATCAGGACCTGAGCTGCAAAGAGTCTCTCTCTCCACATTCACACCCACACACAGGCCTTTAATGAAGGAATATCTATTACACCAGAAACAGAGGCTAGATGAAGAATGGTGAGGTTTCTGCGGGTGACTGCATCGGCCCCGTTTGTTACTCCCGTCCTGAAAGCTGCCATTGATTTCTCCACTGGAAAAAAAAAAAAAAACACTAGAAAAACTGCCACATAATTAATTTATTTGCTTATTCCACAGGAAAAAAAAAACGTGTTGGGGAAAGCGTTGCACTTTTGCCCATTTTTCAGAAACCCATCACCGCTTGTTTTTCATCCGAAACTTCGCGGACCATCATAAAGCAAAGGAGAGGGCGCTGAAAAATTCATGGTGACACCTCTGTGCCTGGCGAAACTGAATGACAGGTAAAGCATTAGTACGTAACAAACACAAACTCTGTACTTGTCGTCTGACACCGGCGGACGGAGCGTTGCTCTGGCCCAGTTTCCTTGGTCGCACGCAGCATCGCTGAGATGTATGCGAAGGCGTGCCGACACATGAAAGGCCTCATTCACATGCAAACACACACGCACGTCCATAAAACAAATAACGGCAAAGTGGACGTCGTAATTTATTAACACAAATGCTCCATAAGCTGCAATTCACTCCTTTCAGCTTAATGCCCGCCGAGACAATTCAAGGACAGAAACGTGCAAAAGCAAACGCCGTAGAGGAATGCGGCGGCACGCACCAAGCCGCGCATGCAGCCAGTAAACAAGTTGCATACCTGGTATCAAAGGGCACGTCTCCCGGGAGAGTGTGTGTGGCCGCCTTGCCGAGGAGGAAGCGTATGCGGCGGTAGAAGCTGTGCGTGTGCGTGCTGGTGGGCGCGCTGGCGGGCAGCGGGCTCTGCTGCAGCAGGGCGAGCGGGTCGGCCGAGCCGTGGCACAGCGGGTCGGAGCCGCAGCTCAGCTGCTCGCAGCAGTCCGGATCCACGCAGTCGATCAGTCCGTCTGGAGAGCAGAGGATGTCAGAGACGTTACGTGTTTCACTTCGATGCAGGCGAGATGGGAGCGTCTTTTTTTGTCATGCACAGTTAATTGGTGAGTTTAAGGACTTCGGCGGAGTTAAGCGACTGGCTTAAACGCAGCACCTTCTGTGATTAAAGGCAACCTGCTGACAAAGTGCAAAAAAAAAAAAATCATTCGATTTTTATTACAATTTTCTGTTTATTACACCTCTATAGTGAGCTCAGCAGATGTGCCGTTCCAACAGGTGTGTGCTAATTGCTGCTGGCTAGTCTGAAGGACCTGAGTGGGAGCGTCACAGGGGAGAAGTGGTCTATGAGGCAGAAGTTTGAAAACTGCAGCTTCCTCCTCGAAAGCGACGCTCAGCGACAAAACTCATTTTGCTCGTCAGAATGGTTGCCAAGAGCGATTAAAGGGTTTCTCGAACGTTTTTGACGATGGAAAGACATCATCACATGATGCAAAGCTCAAAATGTTGATTTTACATAATGCCGCCTCTAATTATGCTCTGAGTTATTGTCTTTCATTGCAATTCAAAAAAATGGCCAAAAGAAATGGGGACCCCTTTCATATTTTTGGATTACTGAATGTTCCTCAACTTACAAAGTAAGGTAGACGAAAAAAAAATTTAAAAAAATCGCAGCTGAACTTAAATATTGAACTCAAACAGTCTGGAACGTTATTTATATTTTATCGAGATTAAGCTTATCACTCGTCAGAATGACTCTCCACTTTCCATTCCTGGATGTTGTGCATAGAGGTGTTAAAAAACCCCAAGGAGAGCGGACAAATCGCTCCGGCTCGATTCGCATTCAGCTTCGTTCAGTGTTTTGGTCTGGGGACCGTTCTGGAGACTCTTGACCTCTTCGACCAAAGAACGGCGCTTTGAATGAGACAACCCTGGGAATCCTCTTCAAACACAGAGACTCAACAGTGTTTTCAGTAAAACGCCTTTACAGATCGGCTTATGTGGACTGTATAAGAGATATTCACACAGTCCACAGCAACAACCTTCGGATTTAGAGAGACACAGCTTCTACCATGTCCAGTTTCCCTCTAGGAGCCATCAAGTGTGTTTTCCAGCTGAATTGAAATCGAGGACTCTGACGAGAACGGCGTCTGGAAGCATGTCTGAAAGGACAACAAGTGGAAATCCAGCAAATGCTTGCCACAGGGACAACTTGAATGTTTTCTGATTTTGCAACGTTTTCGGAGACTGGAAGTGAAGTAGCATGCCAAACAAAATGAGCCTTCAGCTGAAAATGAGCAGACAGAAGAATAAACGTGGAAAAAGTAACAATAAAAAGATTTGCGAAAGCTTTTCAAGAAGTGCAAAGGTTACGAGGCTTCCTTTTCGTTTTTGAGGGTCAACGTGAAACCGTGCGGTCCGAGTCGAGATTTCCCAACATGACAAACACTCGAGTTTTCCTGCTGGAGCTCATGAAATCTACGACAATGAACTACCTGTGCATCTTCATTACTACAATAAAATTCATTATGGGTCATCAAGCTGGCAATTACACCATATAACCCGATAAATATGCTCCGATTCTTCCCCGCCCCCCCAATTCCCTCAGCGTCGCTTGCCTGTGATCCATAAAAGTCGAGCGTAAACAATGGGGGCCACAAACACAAACCGAGGCGACAGGTAATGGGAGCCGGGCCGGCATTCGTGTTTCCCTATTTTGAACGCAGCTCTAAAAAGGCAGGAAACAGCGCTGACATTTAAATGCATCTGACCGCGGAGCGGGGAGCTAAAGGGCAACAATATTCTATTATAACCTCGTCCTACAAAAGGTAGCGCGCCACAATGGGTAATTTCCATCAGAGATGCTGTTTGAACTTGAAAGCAGACTATTAATTGAATTTGAAATATCATTATCATTAAAAGCGATCGGGAGAGATCGCAGCTTCAGGAGGCAGACGTGGTTTTCTCGCGCATCTTGAGTGAAGTAAGCAGAAGAAGCTATTCTTGTTTGAGTATTATTAAGATCATCAAAAATAATACATTTCTTCTCCTATTGCTGCCGTTCAGGTAGCATAAATCAGACTCTCTCCTCGAGCGTTCTCTCCGACTGATTGCCAAAGATAGCATCTTTCCATCTCTGTCTGTTTTGAGAGACCAAAAAAAGAAGAAGAAGAAGAAAGGGAAAAGAAGACAGCTATGAGAGGGAGGCCTATGAGAGCCAACAGTGTATCTGCCAATTAAGGGCGAGGACTGAATTGAGTGGTAGGAAATATAGCATTTGAAAGGCTGCGCACAGAGTCAGAGGCAGAGAAAGAGTCGTCTGAGTAATTCTTTTAAGGTTTTGTCAGGTAGTCGTTCTTTTAGCATAATCAGAACCAAACCCAAGAGCTCCATGCGACCGACGCGGCGATTGGAGTCAGTCTGCTAAGGCTCACGCAGCAATTTTGTGCGATTTAATAATCAGGATGATAGCGGCTCATCTTAAATATTTCCCCAATAAAGCATTTTACGGCTTCATTGGCTATAATAATAAAGACGAAATCCGAGATGATGCCACGGATCGTTTCCTCCCGGTTTACAGTCCGGAGCTCCGCGCCTGTAATCCGGAATAAGAAGCCGTGACTCACGTTTCGGGCAGCCATCAACGACGACACTTTGACGAGTTGGCTGAGTCAGACATGCGGCTTTGGTAAACAACGTGCCAGGAAAGGAAGAGAAAGGAGCTACTTTGTAGCTATCAGAAGCCCTGCGCCAACAGAAAAGTGTGTTTGAAGCTTCCTGCTGCTGAGGATTCAAACACCTCTCTCTGCGCAAATCTGGAACAAAACAGGAGAAAAAAACAAAACGGAAAAAAACAAAAAAACAACAAAAAAAAACACACACGAGCAAGCTTTCCATCCAAAACAAAGGCAACCCTACCTTGTTTGCAATGATGGATTATAGCAGCACCTTAACAACCGTGTGTGTATAATGGATATTTGATGGAGTTTCAAAGCGAACGGGGCAAAGTTGAAAGCGGTGTGATATTGCGCTGCGCGGGAACCCGGGTGTGTGTTGGAGACGAGCCGCCGATGGGACCGAAATGGCGAGGAAGTAACTGTAATGAGCACATCTGTGTCTGAAATGTTATTTTTATGCTTTTTTTCCCCTCTCCGTTTTGAGGAGCGAAGAAACGGCTACAGTACACGACTGAGTCGACTCTCACCATTTCTTTTTTAGCGTTGGAGGCTTCTTTAAAACAGTAAAAAACAGAAAAAAGAAAGCAAATCTTTGACGTGGGTTTCTGTATTTAGACTTGAAAAAGTGTCATTTTATCCTGGCAGGTGGCCAGGTATTTAGCTGTGATTTGAGCGCGCGAGCACAAATACATATTCAACGCGCTGTAATAACGGGCAGCAGGACTCACAGCGGGACCGGGATAACACAGAGAGACGGCGGGGAGGAACGATGAGGAGGAACCTTTTTCTAGTGGAGAAGAACGGAGACGAGGATGATTGGAACGGAACGGACAATCTGCCGATGAGACGGGGATGGAAGAGGTAATAGCAGAGAGAAGAAAGGAACAAAAAAGAGAAGAGAAGAGGAGAGATATAATATGATAGATGATGTAAAATGTCACCTCCGTCATTGTCAGTTCCATCACTGCAGTCAGTTTCCATGACAACGCTGCATCCTGGCCCACTCCATCCAGCCTGGCAGATGCAGCGCCAGCCACTCTGCTCCAGGGTACAGCGTCCGTGACCACTGCATAACCCCGGGCAGCCGTCTAAAACGACAGGTCCACACGCACACACGCACACACACACACACACACACACACACACACACACACACACACACACCCACACACACACGCACACACACACACACACGCAGACATTGTGTTTTTTGCATTTGTAGGTGAACATGTTTCTAGGTTAATTATAATATGTTTCTGAAGGTAATCGATTTCAGGAATTCAATTCTATAAGCTACATAGAGATTTGTAAGCTGTTTATTAGCTGAACAGTTTTCAGAAGATCATTTCATTTCTTAAGGGGGGAAAAAAAAACAACTATCCAAACCAACCTGATCCTCTGGTGTTACTTGTTGAATCGTGACTTTACAGCGATCAGACAGATTTTTGGTCAGTTTCGCTCGTCACTGATTATCGCCCGACCTGAAGAACTAAGATACGCCTTCAGCAGAACCTTTCTGAGAACATTACGTGGGCTCAATGGCCTCGGAAAGCATAACATCATGGAAGATGGTGAGAAACAAACTCACTGACGTTCATCAGTCATACTTTAGGCTTTGGGACCAATGAGCCACCAGAGGGGAAAACACTGAACAGTAATGAACTTTCTCTGCCCATCAAAATGACCAAAACCACATTGTGGTCATGCAGCAGAGCAACAATCCAACACACACAAATCCGCCTCTGAAAGTTTCTTCAAGTGGCTTAGTCAAAGTACAGAACTCAATCCAACTACAATGATGTGGAAGGACCGTAAGCATGTTGTTCATGTTTGAAAACCTTTCAATTTGACCAACTTTAGCAAAGACGAGTCTCCAAAATGTCTCCATGGTGATGTAAAATAAAACACCAGCTCTTAAAAATGCAACTCGTTACAGGATTTAGGGGACAGTTTAATTTTTAGACAGCGTCAAGTTGGTTTGGAAAGCATTTCCCCTCTTAATTAGGAAAGTTCTTACTGAATAAAATGCTTTATGTCTCTTTGTCTAATTATAAAATAGTTAAAGTTTGACAAAAGAAGCAAAAACTCTTTTAGGAGATGAACGTTTTTTCACATGACTCCCTTTTAATGCAGGTGTTATGAAAACCTTTAATTACCTGTAAGCAAATATATCACTATGTTTGTCTTGAATCTAATAAATATTGCATTTGCAGTTTGTGAATGGATATAATATATGTTTTTAAAGATATCAAAAGACATTTAGATGCACTTTTATGTTCCAAACCAGGACTTTCAAACTCCATTTTGGGCCATATCAAAAATCTTGTGCCAGAATGTATTGATGAAACCCGTTTAGCTGTTAAAATATTAATAAGTAGCTGTCCCGACAGGATTTTGTGATTGTTTTTTTTTATTTTTTTTTATCAAAATCGCATATTTTGGGATGCTAAGTTAGAAATATTTGCAAGGAATTTTTATGGTATTTGTAAAAATGTATCATATTAAATGTGACGTGCCTTTGACGCGTGTTCTGAAACAAACAAAAAACAAAACAAAAATGATTAAATCCTTCAATAAAGCGAAATTACCTTTCACAACGACATCCAGGTCGTGAGTGACTGCGGAGGGAAACATGGGAAAACGAATAAGCAGAGAGCTTCCAGGTCGTCTGACACCTTTCGATCGGCGGCCGTGTTAACCCGAAACGTCGTGACGACAAGCGGCGCTCACCGATGTTGCAGTGCTCCCCCTCCCAGCCCGGCTGGCAGATGCAGGTCCCGTCGTGGCACTGGCCGTGCTCCTCGCAGCGCGGGTGGCACGCTCTCTGGTCGCACGCGGCGCCGATCCAGCCCTCCTCGCACTGGCACTGGCCCTCGGAGCAAACGCCGTGGCTGCCACATGGCACCGGGCACAGCTCTGGAGAACAGGTGGGCGGCGATGTACGAGGAGGGAGAGGAGAAGGAGGGGCAGAAATAAAAAAAAAAAAACACAAGAAAGGGAGGAAGAAAGAGAAAAGAAGCGCCGTTAAGTGTGAGAGGACGAGAAGAGCGAGGAGGGAGAGGAACAGATGGAGGAAACGGGCGCTGTAAAGAAAAACAAAGCAGTTAAAACAGGCACAGGGGACACCGAGAAGTTTACTAATTTAGAGCTGAAGGTGGGCTTTCGGATTTAGGTGAGAGAAAGACGGGGAAGGGGAGAGGGGAGGGGGGGACAGGGCAAAACCTCAGAGAGTTTTAAAAATGTACTTTCTCACAACACATAATCTCCTCACCTCTAATAGTTCAGCCGCCTTGAGGAGGAGAGGAGTGAATAGACCCATAATAAAAGCCAAATGATTCGTATTTGCGCTGCGATATTTAAGCCACAGAGACTCCAGTTCAGCTCCATCACTCCTTTCTGACGTTTCGATCAGATTTAGCGAGGGTGCGATAATACCCCTTCTTTCGCCGCGTTTCTCCGTTCTCTCTCTCTCTCTCTCCGTCGGCTCGCCATGTTCAGACTTCCTTTTTGCAACATCCCCTTAAAAATCCCCCCAGCCCTCTCACCACCACCACCAACTCCACCACCACCTTCCTCCCTCTCTGCAACTCTCATTCTCTCTGCAGAGGAAAAGCCTCATCCATCAGTAAAGAGAGCAAAGTGCTGGAGGCACACAAAACCTACTTATCCAGCTGCAGTAAAAAGGAAAAAAAAAAGAAAAAAAAAAGTTATTTCAATTTAAATATACATAGCATGGAGAAGGAGCTAAAAGTGGAGATTTTTTTTTTTTTTTTTTCAGGCTCTCTATTAGAATTACATTAGCTTAGCCACGCCTCAACAAGACCAGAACATAGAATCGCCAGAGCCTTTTGATTAAAAGGCCGGCAGGTAGAAGCAGAGGAGGCTCATATCTCCGATATTCAGCCATGGTCCATTATTATCATGAGCTATATCGGCGTAATGCGGGCCTGAGCAGCTGCTGCCACAGGTCGCCTGCAGAGCTTCGTGAAAGCAGCCCCTCCCCCCGACTCCCCCCCCTCAAGCTGCACGTTGTAAGTTTGGTGGGAAGAGAGAGAAGCCCGGCTTTACAATGGCTTCTTTCCTCTCTTTTAGCCAACGCCGCGAGGACAAGGGCACTTTGCGCTTTTTCCACCGAGCCGCGTTCCGACGCTTTAAAACGCGCGCGACGCGTGGGCTCGAGTGGCTTTGGCACGATGGCTTACCTCGCCGCCTGTTTGCCGTATCGTCGTCGCGTGATTACGGCGCAACGAGAATGTACTTTATCGTTTATTTTGCTTCGTTTTTTTGCCGGGGCCCTTTTACGGTGCTGCAAATGAGTTCGAGAGTGATTGTGAGCAGGAATTCTCAAGTCTTGCCACAGACTTTCAATTTGATTTAAATCTGGTCTTTGACTGGGCAATTCTAGAACATGAATTTGATCGAAGGCGATTCTGTTGTAGTTCTGCCTTTATGTTTGTGGTTACTGTGCTGCTGGAAAGCAGCGTTTCAAGTTTTTTCGACCCCTAACAGATTTTCCTCCACGTATGTCAAGTATCTAGCACTGTCTTCACGTCTCACCGGCCTTCCTGTTCCCTTCCTGTTCCCTTCCTGTTCCCTCTCTGGAAACGAATACCAACAAATCAACCTTGGTTTGTAGCAGAATTTTTTCTTTATTCTCCCTTTTGTCTATTTCGATCTCTTTATCACGAACCTCTTGATGGTCTCAATTAACAGTTGTTTTAGTAATCAATTAATCAATTGTTCTGATGATCAATTGTCTAATCACAGTTTTAAAAAATGGTTGAGTCAACAGTTTTTTTTTGTTTGTTTTTTTAACTTTTTTACTGTATCTATGTTTTGGTACAGTTTTGGCTTAATTACTGGTCTCAATATGTTTTATCCAGCATTGTGCCTTTTTTTAAGTATGTATACTCCAATTAGCAATTATTATATTACTAATCCGGTTGATTATTGGTTGATTAATCGTCTCAGCTCTACGGTGTACATACATAAACAGTAACGGCATAAAGAACATCAGGCCTGTAAATACCAGCCCTACTGCTCCTCTGAGTGTCTGACAGTTTGCAGCAGTGAGTTTCTCCCCTCAACGCGTGTCCAAGTGGGGGTGTGTTCACGCCGCCGCGAGCATGTGGGCGTGAGCGCACGGAGGTGTATGATTGTCAGGGCGAAGCGAAACGAGTCCTGGTGCATAAGTGTGCTTCAGGACGTTGCAGGCAAAGAGTCGTGCGGGGAAATCTCATTTATAAATGGCAACACACACGCACACACACACACACACACACACACACACACACACACACACACACACACACACACACACACACACACACACACACACACACACACACACACACACACACACACACACACACACAGGTTTTACAAAGTAGCAGCAGTACCTCAATTCCACTAATGTCTCTCACATCCAAAGGGAATATTATCTGCAAAAACTCATCCTTTAAAAGAAAACCAGCAAACTTGTCAAGTATAATTTTACAATTTTCTCTTCTTTTTTTTTGTAACTTATAGATGTGCAGACCAATTTCGCCCCCTTCTCCCCTCCCGCCCTGCGCCGCCGCCCCCGCCGCCGCCATCCTTACCGGTGTAGCAGTCCGGTCCCGTCCAGTTGGGCTGGCAGGCGCAGGTGTCTGACTCCGGCAGATAGGTGCCGTGTCCCGAACACTGTTCCTGACAGGCCGGCAGGGGGTCATCGCAGCTCACCCCGGCCCAACCCGCCGAGCACACGCACTCGCCGCGCACGCACACGCCGTGGCCGCTGCACTGGGGGTCCGCACAGTCCACTGCAGACAGGAGGGAGAGGGGGAACAATTAGATCAAATAAATAAATAAAGGCAAGGAGTGAGTCAGAGGTGAAGAGGGGGAGTGACAGGGTGGGTGCGTGGGTGGTGGTGGAGCGGGAGGGTCCGTCTCATTATAATCATCAGTTCACAGAGTATGAAAGCAGTGTTCTTTGCATCCCATCCAGGAGTTAACCACCCTCGCTACAATCCCTGTATCTGTTCCACAACATTACACTTCATAGGACACTTAGAGCTGAGGCTATGATAAGGGCTGAAATGGGCTGCCTGGTGTGTGTGTGCGTGTGTGTGTGCGTGTGTGTGTGTGTGTGTGTGTCAGGGTGGTCTGAGCTACACTGTGCTAGTGTGTGTAATTACAGCCCTGAGCGCAGAGCCAAAGCTCAGCAGAGTTCGGCTTAACTCTACCCGGCTCGGCCGGTGAAGGTCACACACCTGAGTCGGTGTGCGCAGGACACGGCTTTGAAAGCAGCGGCAAAAATAAAAAATAAAAAAGAGAAAGAAAGAAAAGAAAAAGAAGAAGACGTCGGTCGGGACGGCCGCTCCCGACGGAGTCGATCCAAGGTCTCTGCTCTGTTTGTTTGTGCTGATTTACTGAGCTGCTTTATGAGAGATAGAAACCGTCTGGAGTCTCAGCGCCTTACAAACTGTTCGTAGGCCTTCAGCGCTTCACGTTTTGTCAAGTCGCAAACAGATTTCGATTTATTTTTGTATTAAAGCAACAATAATTCTTGAGTAGAGAAAAGAATATAGATATTAAATACTATTTTCTTTTTTTTTAACCAAAGAAAGTCGATCTAAAAAGCCGAGACTGTATTATTTCAGCCTACTGACGTTGCAGAGTGTTGCACTGTTGTTACAGGTGCAAATCTTTTGTAGTTTCTCTCTGTCAGCTTTGCATTTCTACAAGCTGAATTCAGTGCTAAGATTTCATAGAGGACATTTCTATGAAATCACTGATTTTCATGTCTTAACTTCCAGGTTCTCAATTCTCATTCTGCACTTTCACAACTCCTCAGGACTCCATTTCATTTGGCTTGAGGGCGATATCTCAAGGAGACACTTGAAATTTTCTTTGAATATTAACCAAGTTGAAATCCTGTCTTTTTTGGGAAGGTTATGTGCGGCAACTTCCAAATTTTTTTTTGGAAGACGGCGTCTTAAGCCGAACATTTTTTATTTATTTTTTTGCAAATACGAATGCAACTTTTTGAACAAGGTGCCGCAAAAAAATCTCAGTTTTAGATTGCAACAGTAACAAAAAAAAAACAAAACAAAAAAAACACAATGTTGAAGAAGCACTTTCTTCAACATTTTTGCTCTGCCTCATTTAATGTTTGCTTGTAGCAAACATTAAATGGAGTTTCTTAAGGCTTCCTTTCAACAAATGGCTTTCTCCCTGCAGGGTCTTCCATTAAGGACAAATTTGTGGAGTGCACAACTAATAGTTATCTTCATCAACAGATTCTCCCACCTGCGCTGTGAATGGCTACAGCTTCTTGAAAGCTAACTCGGACCAATAGGCTAAGTTTTCCAATGATGGACTGAACCGCAGAACTTCCGAGACGTTCCGAGTCCACAAGTGGTTTTGGAAGCTTTAAAAGTCACATTTCTCTCCAACATGTCTACGGATGCGCGGAATAAAATAATACGTACTCACAGTGTGGTATGAAAACAAAACCCCCCCCTAATTTCTCATAACGGCTTTCAAAGATAAGATTCATAATTGATTCGCCGCGTCTAAAAAATTGTTTCAACATGTTTCGCCCAGTTGGCAAAGTAGGCCCTTTCTTCACATCTCCCGGCTTCTGCGTTACATCAAGTTGTGACGCTGTCAAGGCAACAGCTTGTGAGTCATTTGCTGATAAATTATATAATGTAATAACTAATTCAAAGAGTTTGCCGGTTTTGATGTGGCACAACAAGAAATCCTGCTGGAAACAGAGAGAGAACAGGCGAAGCTCGGGATTCTGAATACGAGTTTGAATATTTAATGAACCACGTTTGATTGGCATTAAGAATACTTTGGCACAAAAAGATAAGCGATTGGAAGACGTTGTGAAGCTTTGAGCGTGATGTCAGTCAGAGACGGTGTCATTGAGTTTGGCTACATTTCAACACTATATTGCATTTGGTTGTATTAATGCAGGTCTATTTTTGCTTACAGTGGACTGAAGCAGATCTTATGGTTGACATTAAAACAATGCTCAGTTGAAATACAAATGGATTAATGGATTAGGTTTCACCTTCACTGAAGTGAATTCAAAATAAGTTCGGTTGTTCGATATGAGTAAATATGAAAGGTGCAGAAAGACCACAAGCTGGGATATCGGGCCCAGGACCTGGAAGGGCTGCAGGAAGCTACGAAAAGTTTCAAACACTCGTCAGTTTTGACCCCAAAACCTCACGAAAGCTGAACACGGATCCAATTTTTCAGTGTCACGGTGAGTTCAGGCTTACATACTGAATTCAAAAGCAGAATGGCTTCACCAGAACCCAATTCAGTCTCCACATAAATCTGATAGAAAGTCCGCGAGGTGACCTGAAGATGATTCTCACCATCTGATAGATTTGGAAAACTTTTGCCGGAAAAATGGACAAATATATGCTGCTAAGAAACGAGACATGGGACGCTGACAGACTGCCACCAAAGAAGACTCGAATGCTACAATATAACCAGAATATGAAATCGTGAGACATACTTTGACTAGAAATAGAAGAGAAAGACATTTTTCCATTTATTTTATGCACATTAAAAAAAAAAAATCAGCTGCCATTCTAACGCTCAAAGAGATGAATTTAGCTTCTCACAGTTGACATTTGGCCTCACTCAGAATAAGTGCGAAATTGACTCAACTTCTTCAAGTTTATTTACCCAAATTTTGTGTCAGAAAGGAATTTAAAAATGTCTTCTTAGCTTCTGAAGGATTTCACACAAACCTTTTGACTCTGCTGAAGCACATTCACTCCAGCTGTGAAAGCTCTATTTAAATTTAAGTAGGCCGACTCTGAAATATTAAGTCGCCATTTTTTTTTTTTTTTTTAACACTGTGCGTGACAAGTACATTCAGCAAAATGGGAGGCAAATTTGGCCTGAATTCATTAAAACGCGCGGTACGGTTGTTCAGAGTCGGCAGAACCAGCTGGTACCTGACAGTCGCCGCAAATGGATCAGCGTGAAATTTCCTCTAAATCCTGGCAAACACTAAAAATAGCAGCGCCACTCCCTCAGGTGAATGCAAATTGGGTTGCCTCATTAGCTGGGAAACGTCTTACCTTGCTCACAGTTGACGCCCTTGTAGGCCGGGCTGCATATGCAAATCCCCTGGATGCAGTTGCCGTGGTTGGAGCAGGTGGGGTCGATGCATTGACCTTCCTCCACGTTGCACTCCGCCCCCTTCCACCCGGGCAGGCACACGCACCGTCCCTTCTCGTACATCCCGTTCCCGCTGCACAACACCGGGCACGAGTCTGCAACAGAGCAACCCGGGTGACTCGTAGGGGGGATGCTGTTACTAACCCACCCAGTATATTAGCCGCGAGACCGTGTTGACCTAGCATGAGTGGGGCGACTCTCTATCTGAGATAGAGCAGGGATTCAGCAAATCCTTGAGCAGCCTGTCTTTCCCTCTCCTTCCACCTATACACACACACACACACACACCCACTCGAGCTTTATCCCTCACGCTGTTTCAATTTACTCAAGCGCCACCTGAGCCTGGCTGCCACGGCAACGCGGGAGTCGTGGAAAATCCTCCCCGACGTGCCCCGCGCTCGTTCTGAACAGGCCGTGGAAACAATCGTGAAAGCGGAAGATTAGGGCGGGGAGCATTAGGCGTTTTGTAGGACGGGGGGTGGAAAAAGGAGAGCTTTCTCCATGCAGAGATAGAGTGGTGTGTGGCTAATGTAATGACGGCCAGCTGGAATGAAGGCCGCGGGCGCTGGAGGACTCTGACACACTCACTGCTTTACAAGAACCGTGCAGTTAGCGAATTTTGCAGAAAAGTGAAAATGCTTTTTTTTATTTTGTCATTGGTGGTAAATTTATTACAAAAGTAAAAATTCGATTTATACTTCGAGGCATCTCCTAGCAACAGATGTGACCGTTGTGTGACAATTAAGGGTTGATGAATCTGACAATTATTTATGGAAAAGTTCCCAGATTATTACAAATGTATTTAAGTTAGCCAAGATTTGACTGAACCTTCACCCACCTGAATTTTTCTCCGACACTTAAACTCTGCAAACATTCGCCGTGCTGAGATAAATGTGCTAACAAAGAGGAGTGAGCAGAATAAATCTTAGGGTTTTTTTTATTTTTTTTATTTATTAACAATATTTGTTGTTAATCCGCTGCTGAGAGATGAGCTTCGTTTTCTGGTACCGAAGTGCCACAAAGTAAACATCTCAGTTTTACTTTTGCAAAATTCCTCGCGTGTGAATGCAGATAAGCAGTATTTCAAAATAGCTTATATTTTATAAATAATAATATTAGTTATTAATTTGGGGTTAAGAAATGGGCGAGTGAACTGCCACAAAGTATAAATGAAATTTTTACTTTAATATTCACAAAAAATGGGGGGAAATTTTTTTTTTCACTTTTCTGCAAAATTCACCAACTGCAGAATTTTTGTTAAGTAGCAACAGACGCTGCTCAGGACTTCAAATGTAAAAAGAGGAGCATCCAAACCATCGTTTTTTTTCTTTCTTTCTTGTTCTGGGGATCATTTGTAATGAATAGCCTGTGCATTCATCCTCAGGAGCGTGTTTTATATGTTTGTTTGATCCTTGGTTAAATCTCAGCCTCCACTGGGTGATAAATCCAAGCCTTGCTTTTTTATTTTGTTTAATTTTTATTTTTTTTTTTATTTTACAACCCCTGCTCAAAACCCGGTTTCTAGGCTTTTGAGCAGAGGACTGTACACTGTAGCACAAACAAATGAGCAAAGACGAGAGTCGGGGAATGAATAAATTATGAGCGTAAATAAATCATGGAAAGTGATAATCATATCACCTGTTTGTGTGCTGCGAGACAGACAACCAGGATAATTTAGCATGAGACAGAATGTCCCAGAGAGGGAAAAATGGAAAGATAAAACAACTGAAAGCTGGGAAGACACAGACGACAAGACAGACAATGGAGGAAGACGGTGTTAGGCGTGTAGAGAAAATGACAAAAACCAAAAAGAAACACGTCAGAAAACCACGGTGTGGCTCTGGCGTGTGACTATCCCACATACAGTAAGCGCTCTATTAATAGCTGTCATTCAAACAGAGGCCCAGGCTCAAATGACCGATGGTGGTATGTAGCGGGCAGAAACAAACCGAGGTCGGCCAGCGGTAAAGGCCAGATGATGAAACGCAGATTACTGTAAGTGCAATGCGTCTTGCAGATATTTCCCACCAAAGTTGTGGCAACCGCAGGATATTTAGAAGTCTTTTAAAGTTGAATCTCTCTGCTTGAGAAACAGCAGGGTCCAAGCAGAAAAGCAGATGGTAAATGAGGTACTAAAAACAGATTCAAAAAGTAGAAACCAGCGCCATTGCCAGTACGCCCATAACGGTTCGAGGGTGATTGGTTTGCACCGAGCAGAACGAACTTCCCGGCTCTTTCTTTAATCCGAGTGCTGGGTTTTATGCCGACGGTTGTGCTGTTGGGTAGCTTTTTAGAGGAGTTACGCAATCCGGATCGTTACAATGCCGTGAAAGATCTTGCCAAAGGGAAAACGGGCCTCATAAAGCCGTTGGCATGGGAATTAAAGTTTGGATCGACAGCTCAAGCCTGAACCGAACCCAAGACAAAAATTTAGACGGGGTGAAGCCAGAATCATCTGCTTGATGACCTGGCTGGTTTTCATTTGGTCTGAAAACCACATGAGAATTGCAGGATATAAAGTCCTGTTAATCTACTGATCATAGCCTAAATACAGGAGGAGATAGTTTGACCTGTTGAGGAAACAAACAGAGCTAGTAGAGTGTGGAAGTTCACCAGACCATAACGGGCGCAGGGCACGCCATGCTGCGCTTCTATCCATCACACATCCCAGATGACCTGCGCTTTGCTCGCCCTGCGGTTACAACAAAGCGACAACATAGAGCTGGAAGACGTCAGACAAATGCTAAAAACAGGAGAAGTTAACAGTCTGAACACGTAAGCAGTAAAATCGTTATTAAGATAACAAAGGCCTGGGCCTACACTATTGGTTAATCAGTCGGACTCGGGCTGGACTCGGCCTAAACTCTGAAGTGACTTCATCTCACAAAGAAAGTCTTTTACATGCCCTTTGCACATTCTCAGTAATCCATTGTTGTTTACTACAACAGGCTAAAAGGGAAAAGCCTGATTGCCTTCAATTGAAGCCTGTTGAGGTAAAGGCTTTAAAACATTTTTTTTTTTGGTGATGCAAATCCAACCTTGTTGTTTTTTTTTTATTTTTGTGGCAAAAGGAAAAAAAACAAAACAAAAACAAACAACCAAAGCATTTATTTACCCAGAAGGTTTCAAAGTGGACTAGCGGACGACTTATCACATAAATAATAATGGTATAATAATTCATAATCCCTGCGCATCCACGGGTAAAAAAATAGTCCCTTGGAGTGTAGTAGTTGATTCTTTCTTGTTGAATAATAGATGTTTGGGAAACAACCGGGGCTCTCATGAAACAAGGAAAACAAAGAACAGAATGGACAGGCGGAAGCACCGGAGCTCGCTTTTGTCCCGAGCTCTGCTGGCCGCCGCCACCGCCGGTCGATGCCTCTTACCTTTGGCGCAGTCGGGGCCCAAGAACCCGGCGAAGCAGTGACAGTGTCCAGCCACGCACTCTCCGTTCCCGTTGCAGTCCGTGGAGCAGCCGTCCATGGAGTCTGCACCGACACACACAAACACACAAACACAGGCGCGCGCGCCATCAGAGATCGACCGGAGAAAAAGGGCAAAAAATTGCACATGTGACTGCATAAGCTGGCATGGCTCTCATGGTTTATTGAATGAAAGATCTGATAAGCAATGGATGGCTCCCCAGACACAGGGCTTGTATTAGATTAGTCTGATCCAGCTGCTATCGCTCTCTGGGGAGCGGCCAAGCACTCACTTACACTCAGTACCACTAAGCACATTAAACTGCATTACAGGTTGGAAAAAGCACCGCACGCAAATTTACAAACATCAAGACCTAATCAGCAGGCCGTGTACGGGAGCGTAGTTTAAAACGAGGCTGAGCAAAATGGAAAGAAAGTCAAAAATCCAGCGTTGCCAGTGCAGGAGCAACGGGCGATGCTGCTGCTGTTGTCGCCGCGGCATCAGCATCAGCAGCAGCAGCATCGGCGGCGGCGGCGGCGGCTCCCTGGGCCTGCTGGAGATCAATGTGCTGCTTGTTTCCACTAGTGTTTCGTCTCATCTGCTGGGCGTGAGTTTCATCATATCTTTCTGTGGGCTATACGCGTTTCATCACACTCCTCAATGGAACTTGAATTAACCGCCCCTTTCTTCTGCTGTTCCTGTGTTCACCCATTGATACGTCCATCATGTCAGACTGCGTTCTCTGGGAACCGGCAGCGCTGCAAAGATGGATAAAGATGTGGGTGTGGGGCGAGTTGAGCCCTTTTATGCTTTTGGAGCGTTATATAAGCCTGCTGAGCTCTGTCAGCTCCAGATGCAGGATTTTTTTTTTTTTTTTTTTCCACTGGAGAAGCTCCCCAGAAGGCTTGCCGAGTTGGAGGATTTGAACTTTTTCTGCTGGTTGTCATGGCTTTGGCAAGCTCTATCTAAGCCAGATAGAGTAATTAAAACGGGTGTCAGGGATGTCATCTCTCTCGTTCGACCCCCGGCGCCGTCCCGCTCGCTCGGGCTCCCGTGAACCGGGGGTTGCCGACTCAAACCGCCGCCGCAGTCCCCGCTGGCTCGGTGGGGTAATGACAAATCCTTTCGCCGCACGCCCGCACGCGCACGCATCTACAAACACACGCGAGGTTCTTACTCCAGGCGCGTGTGACACATGCTAATGAGACGGGCCCCAGTAGCCCGGCAGCGCGGCGTCATCCTCCAGAGCGAAGCACCGCTGCAGAAACCAAAGTCATTTTCACCTCCATCACCTGTCATTGTCAGGCTGATGGAAAGAAGGAGTGCCAATCATCTGTTCTCCCCACACAGGCAGGAGGACTCACGTTTGTTTCTGGGACTCTGACGCTCTTTCTCTTTCAGAAAAAAAAAATTCTATATTCGCATATTCCAATATTGCATTTGGCACCTGACATATACAACGAGTAAAAAAAACAAAAAAAAAACAACAAAAAACTTATCTGCAAGGTCACAGAGTTCCTCTTAATCCTTCTGAGACAACCAGAAGCAGAGGTGATGGGTTATAACAATGATATAGGCTCTGCATGTTTCAGGTCAGTGTCCTGACCATAAAAGAAAAATAAAATAAAATTAAATAAAAAAAAAAAAAAGACCTCCAGGAGATTAAGAGCTAATGTATGAAAAGCCGCGTCTCTGTAAGTTGCAGTACGGCGGGTGAGTCAGCGTGTGCTTTCATAGAGCATCAACTCCGTTCTTTCCACTGACTAAACGCGCTCCAGTTAGGAATCACTCATGCCATAAGTTATTCAAGTTAAATGCTATTATAAAATGGGTGCTTCCAGCCAAGGGACCTGATTGGTCAAATAAGCATTCCGATTGGACTTTATGGGCCTGTAAAGTTTCAGCCATGCTTTATGACCCTTGAGGCTTTATGAATTTATGAAACGGTGAATGCGCTGCCAAGCTAACTAGAAATATCAAGGCGTGCTGATGATCTTATTTTATTTTTTTTTCTCTTTCTGTTTCTTCGTTTTGTTTTGTTATGTATTTTGCTGAAGACTCCAGCTGGTTCACATCATGTTAGGCGTCTGCTTGAGACGTTTGTTGTGTTTTGTCGCCGGAGACGATGTGAAAAAGCTGGGCGAGGTGAGTAGTTTTTAGGCAAATGAATCGCCGCGCAGAAAACAGAACTCTGTCTGGGTGAATTTGGAGAGAAGGCGGCGAGACGGCAGAAATCGTCGCGCTTTCGCAGTTTACTTGCAAATGTCAGCAGGCGCTTTGGTGGAAAGCAATTGCTCCATTTATGGTCAAAATTTTACATTTTAAACATAATCTTCAAATTTGCAACCAGGAAATATTTTATTCTGTATCTGTTTTTATTTATTTTATTTATTTATTTTTTTAAATATCTGGTATTCTCATCCTGGATGAACGCTTCAATAAATAAAATCCTTTAAACAACTTTAAAAGATAAATTCACAATAAAAAAAACAAAACATGTTTATTACAGAGTTTATGAAAAATAAATTACATAAGAAATTAGATATCCAGTTATCGTTCCTGTTTATGCACCGACTACCTTTAGGTGCAGCATATGTTGCCATGACAGGACGACAGGAAAGTGTAATCCGTGCTGAAGGGTGAAGTTTAGCACCGTTCTCTGGACGTACAGTGATGCAGGGAATGAGTTGTTACCAGAGAGAAGTCGGTGAGATTGCAGAAATCATTAAGCCAAAGTTTTTTTCGCGCCTTGCCTCCAAATGTCAGACGCAAAGGCGGGAGGAAATGAGGCATTAGTAGCAGCAGTTACTGTCGTTATGGTCAAAAATATGTCGGGGGGGAAATGTCATCGATAATTAAATCGTTGAATTCAACACTGTCCAAATCCATGAAGCTTTTATTCTCTTTTTACAGAGCAACATTCCGCCAGCAGAGTATTTGCAACATGCGTTTCGCTGCTGCAGTAGCTTGTTAGAGGACATGAATCACAAAATTGGGTGGTAAATAACACTTCAGCGACTGGAGGACTGAGTTGGGTCATTGTTGAATAAAACAATTCAGGCTTTATATAAAAGGATAAAATACCTCTTATTTACCATCTTTGACCACTTTCCATTCACTAAGGGAAAACATTCTTCTTCTGCTTAATTAGCTGCACTCAGGTCCTTGAATCAACAATACTGCCCCCTATGTGTAAAGAAAAAAATGACTTGCAACAGTGACCCAAACCCGGGAGATAAGTTGGAGCCTTTCTCGAATTCGTGCTTTCAGTTTCTTGCTTTGGATTATCAACTAGTCTCAACACGACACTCAGCTGTTTTCTTCAGTTCACAGAGTCAAATGTTTTTGCACGCAGAACTTTCACCTGTCGATGCAGCCGCCGGCTTTTGAAACCGAAGCGCAGCTCGCCGCCGAGAGAAGCTCGACCATCCGGAGGACCGGCGAACGGAAACGAGCGTCGTCAACAATCATTTGTTTTTTTTCCCCTGGAAAATTCAGTATTTTCTTATATGACTGTGAAAGCAAATCCGCAGAGAAAGAGCTGAGTTTGCGGTATTCACACATCAGCATATTTGAAGCCATCCGAACGGCATCATTTATTCAGCTCTGTTTTATTTACATAAAGAGAGAGAAAGAGAAAAGAAACTAACAGTAACGCTGACAATTTTCTGTCCTGCGCCGCAGCCTTAAGTCAAATAAAAGCAAATTCTATTAAAGTGAGATGGGCCATGTGATAAAGGTCGGCCACCAGCTCAGCAAACTCGTGTCGTTTTTTTTATATATATATATATATATATATATATATATATATATATATATATATATATATATATATATATATATATATATATTTGCCTTTATACAGATTTTATAACAGAGGCCGTCCGTGTTTTCTTCTGCCGTATCTAAACCCCGCTCGTCAATATTCCGGCAGGCGTGTTTAAACATGCATGTGTTTTGCTACATATTGTGTGTCTCCTTGCCTGCATTCAGCACCGTTTCATGCACTATATTACCGTCGCCGGGTTCTCATATTTTCTTCCTTGTCACAAGCTACTCTGGCATTGATTTCGTGTTATTTTATTTATTTTCACAGCAGTCTTGAGTCCACCCACCCCTGCTCTTATTCAGACTCTCCGTTTTCTTGTTGGCTCCTGTTACTATTTGCTGCGGAAAAGCTCAATTTCCCGACAGAGATCATCTCGTCTCTCTCCGCAAGGCCCGGCTCCCTGGGCTTCAGCGCGCCGCGTCTCTTTATGAGAGTTTACTGTACCCCGGCTCGATGGTTTTGATTTTCTGCCACCAAAAACAATGCGGTGTCGGGTTCCGGACCTCATTAGGGGCATGAATGGTCGGCGAAATGAACTTTGACACCGCCGATCCATGCGCATTGTTTCCGTCTTTTGAGCCCAACCACCTGATTAATAATCGTCGAGGTCATTAGTCGACCGGGCGGCTTCATTTTGAGGGCCTCTCTTGTCGTGTCTTTGCTTTCGCCGTTACAAAGGAGCAGCCGGGTGAAAAGCAAGCGAAAGGTCGCCGCCTCCCCGTTTTAGCTCCAAGTATCCAAATCGAAATCCTCTGCTCTATTCGAGACTACACACACGCGAACACACACAGGCGCAGACACGCAACGAACGTGTCAACAAATGTTTGACAACTCTGAAATAAAATCTGTGTTTAGCTGTCAGGCTCTGTCAGTCACTGCGAAGAGGACTCTGTCGATATGAAGATGAAACACGTCTGCGGCACAATGTTTTTGGCTATTCACTGAAGAGCTTTTAACCTGGGATTTCAAGGGGTTGGCGATACACAACTTTAGCTTAAAAGCTTCGAAAGTGCCTCGGTGAAACGCGATACATGTTCAAAATACCACAACGTGAAAACATTGTCATTTAAAAACATTGTCTGAAACACAACTTTGGAGCTGGTTGCTCTCAAAACGTTGTGCTCCTTTAAGGTTTACTGGACAACCAGGTGAAGAAGCAATTACCCCGGTAATTATCCACTTGTCTGGATTCAGCCGCATACTCTTGCATTATTCACATCCTTCAATTTACACTCCCATCCGTGCGTGTCATCGCAATGAGCCGCAGTTAGCAAGCCCTGTTATTACTACAGGAGCTGTCCTCCCCTTTTCTGTCCGCCGTCTCTCTTGGCCTGCCAAACTAACTGGCATAATAGGAAAAGTTTCCCCCACCAAATGTCAATGAGTTTCAAATCACTCCTTATGTTTTTAGCAGAGAGAAACACGAGGGTGAGGGGGGGAATGACAGGAAAAAGGACGCCGAGCAGCACTCGCGGCCTCACACTCACCTATGGGCGTGCTGTGGAGCAGCACTTGCTCCAGGTTGCGTCCGTCGTTGTAGAGCGCCAGGTGCCACGTGCCGGGGTCCATGTACTCGATGAAGCCGGTTTCCTGCAGGCCGCTCAGCAGCAGGCCCTTCGGGGTTTTGGCGGCGGAGACGGGATCGGTCAGCGACCTGGGCAGCGCCTTGCCGTCCAGCAGCTTCACGAAGTCAAACTGCAAACGACACATGGACAGGATCGCAGCTCTGAGCCGGCGCATCACATCTTAGTGAGATGCATTACGAGACGTGCTTGTCAAAAGTCAGGAAGCGATGACTCACAGTCCAGCAATAGTCTTAAAATATTGGCCAGGTTAATAAAATTAGTAATTATTTGAAAATCTGAAAATATTTACAATTAAAATGAGGAAACCATACACTCTAAAAACTGTATTTGGGCTGTAGTTCATGTTGTGGACTTAATTACATTAATCACACTTTTAGTGATGACAACTTACTTTTTTGTGTTGAATTAGGGTAAAAACAAACAAAAACTAAACAAACAAAAACTGTAACTTAAAGGAACATTTTACTTTGACTTTACTTGAAACAGTTTATTTCAATGCCATGTTTGTATCCTGTAAAAAAAAAAAAATCCTTTATTAGTTTTTCTGTTTGAAGTAAACTAAAGGATTTGAGTAAGACCGACTTCATAAATTAATTTGGATAACCTTTTCTCTTTCCGATGCAAAAAACTTTTTGTATGTAACCTATGACATCTCTGCAGACGCTGCAGTTTTAAGTGGATGAATCATTTATAGCTCTTACTTAAGAACTACATTTAACTGGGAAAATGACAGCGGGAAAGCCAACGTTGACAGAAAGCCATCAGAAGTCCTGACTGAAATTTGCAATTGGTCAAACAGTGGGACACAGCAAAGACACCGATCAGAGCAGACACAAAGAAAGAACTTTAAGGGTAATAAATACATTTGCAGGGAACAGCAACATAACAGTAAACGAGTATGTCAAAGCCCTAATGTTCACTGTTCAGAGACCAATTTACAAAGGTGCGTACATTAGAGACTTTTTCATAAATCCTAATTATCATGTAAGAAATCTCAAAACTTAAATGATAAAAAAAACAAAAAAAAACAGCCTGTGTCAACCCAAAACAGCAAGTTCTGGTTCCATCTTTTAGCTAGCATTTGCTAAAGTTTGATTTTCCCCAAGGAAATTTTCACCGCTCTGATCAGATCTTTTTTCGGAGCCTTTCAAACGCACCTCCACAGATTGGATCCCCCCCCCTCCCAATCATGCACTCGCTCCTGTTACCATTAACACCTGTGTGTTTTGCTGAGGGAAATGAACAGTGACATCAGGTGATACAGCTAAGATGTATCTTTTAGTCAGCAAATGAAGAATAAATTGGCATACCGCTAAAGCTTTGCCGGGCTTAGTGACATGTCAGCATGACTCCTTTCATTGCGCAGTTGCGAATACACGCAACAGAGCCCGGTTAAAGGATCACAAGCTCACATCGCTCGGGTTCACCGCCGCCTCTGGATTTTAAATATAGACCGGTTGGGGGGGGGGGGGGGGGGGGGGGGATATTGTAGCAAGTTTCGAGACTCGACGGATTCAGCTCGGCGCCCTCCCTCCAGAACTTGACATACATCGCGAGACTCCCCATTTCAAGTGTCTAAACTGTTCTGTGCTTCTTTCTCTCCCTGCTCAAGTCTCTCCACCAGCAGCAGCAGCAGCAGCAGCAGCAGCAGCAGCAGCAGCTGCAGCAGCAGCAGCTGCAGCAGCAGCAGCAGCAGCAGCAGCAGCAGCTGCAGCAGCAGCAGCAGCAGCAGCAGCAGCAGCTCCCTCTTCCCATCTATCCATCTCTCAGTCCTCCTTGAAGTAGCAAAGCCCTCACTGAGTCTCATTCCCCTTGAGGGCTCTGTGTCACGCGAATGTCAAAAAGCGGCTAATTAGACCTCTTCATGCAGACAAGAGCAGGAAAGCACTGATGTTAAAAAGCAGATGACTCAGAGTGAGACGCATCCTTTGTCTCCATACGTGCTTGTTACATGGCACAACACCAGCCGTGTGCAGCGTCTCTCTCTCTCTCTGTGTGTATGTAAGGTTTAGAAGCACAGAAATCATCGTTTTGTTGGAAAAACAACAACATCAACACTTCTTACGACAGCTTGGAAAAATATTTCTCTCCTATGGGGACAATATTCTTTTTTTTTTTGCAGTAGGCAAACAGCAATATGCAACATTACAGCCTACATCTGATGAGATTAGGACCCACTGGCTAATTACTCTACTGAGCCTGATTAAAAAAATAAAAAAAAAACAATAAAAAGTGGGTTTTCCATCATCTCTTACGCTGCGTTTTAACACAGCTGAAGTCACAATTTAATTGTTCGCATTTGCATATTCGCTGTGTCTGTTGTCAAAACAAGTTGGAAACGGTGATTTGTTCGCGGCTCTTAACTGTTACCTGTTTAAACAGGTAGGTAACAATTCACGCTCCGCTGGATTGCCGTTTCAATCAACCCGTTATTGTGTTCTCACAAATTCGGCCGACAGAGACGCATAAATACAGTTTATGGACACCTGTCTGACTGCAAATCAATATTTTTAAGAGCGAGAAACAAAAACTGATTTGAATCCTCAATTGGAGATGGGATTCCTGGCATGATGTTGCAAGAAGTAGACAAGGAATTGCACTAAAGGAAGCAAGACAAAATGACAATGTCATTACCTAAAACACCCTTGCCAAGGGAAAAAAAAGAAATCCTTTGAACCCCCCCCGTTTGAAATACTTCATTGTGAGAACTGGACTGAGTTCTTTTAATAGGCGCCCAATCCGAGGCCAGACAAAGGGAGAACGGACATGGGAGGAAAGGCGCAGAGCGGCCCGTATGGATGAGCAGCAGTCTGCAAAACGGAGCGACCCCTACCTGAGTGTGTGTGGGCGGGATGTTCCTGCGACCGTAGACCCCCAGCAGCGCGTTGTGCGACAGCGACAGATTGAACTTGACGTAGGTCGGATGGTGGACGGTCATGTGAAACCTCCAGAAGAGGCCCGGCGGGATGGCCTGGCTCTGCTGGGTTCCGATGTCGATCTCGCCACGGTCGATGGCGCGGCCCCTCACCCATTTCTCTGCAGGTGAAAGAAGGAGAAGAAGAAGAAGAAGAAGGGGGGAAGAAAAAGCACAGGTGAAACACTTTAGTCACATGCTGGAGATTTATCCAGGTGGACAAGGAGTTCTATTCAAGATCACAGCGAGCAATTAATAACCAACCTAATGTCCTATAACAGCGGCAAGATCAGCAGCACGGCTAATTAAGTGAAACTGAATAGATCTCCAAATGACTAAGAGCGAGTCAAAAAAAAAAAAAAACATCTTTTCAGGGAAGTAGGCTTTGGCAGTCCTTTGGATACACAGTGCATGAAGATGAACTGCTTTAGAAAGCCAGTGTTGGGGTCTGAAAGCTTTCTACCGGGGCTTTGTCGGGCGCTATATTAGCATCTGCTAACAAGAAAGACGGATGCGTGTGTCAGGATGTGTGTGTGTGTGTGTGTGTGTGTGTGTGTGTGTGTGTGTGTGTGTGTGTGTGTGTGTGTGTGTGTGTGTGTGGGGGTGTGTGTGTGTGTGTCAAAGAAAAGAGGAAACTGGGGATCGGAAGAGAAAAAAAAAAAAGTGAGGAGGGCACGCGCACACACGCGCACACACGCATTCACAAACAGACCAACGGTGCTCAGATAGTGTCTTGAGTGAGAGCCCGTCTTTGTGTGTGGAGAGAATAGGGTCTCTCCGGCAGTCCCGCCGGCCATCAGCTCCTCTCCTCTCTCTACGTAAAGCCTTTATCAAGCCCCAGTCCTGAGTCTTTTGTGTACAGGGGTGTGGTGGTGGTGGTGGTGGTGGTGGGGGGGACAACTCTCTTTGTGCTGGCCTTTATGGAGAGCTATATCTCTGCTTCTAAACTAAGATGGAGGAAATATGTTGACAGAGGGGAGCCAGCCAATCGTTACCACCACAAAGGCAGAAGAACAGTTAGGGGCAGATTCATGGACGAGTCTGCCCGCTCTCAATCCATAACGCCCGCAGCTCCACCGCTCCATTATGGCGACACCGTGCACACCCACAGGCCAGCCGCCATATATCACATGTGCTGTCACGCTGCGAGAGGGCCTGAGAGTGCTGGTCTGGGAGGAACTTTTAGCTATGCTGGAAGTGGCTTAAGGAAGGGCGCCGCACGTTTGACTTCTGTTCCGCCCTCCGTTTGGCTCACATGTGGACGGGGGTCCAGAAGTCTTAATGGAATTTTTCATCACCTCAAACGTACCTACAAAGTCTCCGGGGCGGCTGCAGAGCGCTACAGTGCACGATGTAGCAACACATCGAAACAGCAGCTGAGCAGTGCCAACGACCAGGACACCCAGCAAAGAAATCTGGGTCTTTTCACAGATTTTTTTTGATCCAGTAAATGACAAAGCTTCAGCGTACACCAGATTACCAGATGACAGCAGCGGGACTTCATGATTTGATTACAAGAGCTTGCGAAATAATGTGAAACACAACAGAGCAAGCAGAAAACCCTCCCACTGCGATAACGTGATTGTAAATTAAACATTTGTGATCTCTGTAAATGAAACACACAGACATAGTAGTTCCAACTCTTCCTTCTCAGTACAAACTTACTGGCATGCCTGTGTTGATCATGGACGTCTGGGAAAACACTGGTTGATCAGAAACTAAATCCGACAGCATTTGAAGACTCAAAACACTTTTGCAAACAATTTGTTGACATCACCAACCCTCTTAATATTGCAGCAGTTTGAGCCACAGCAGTAGGTATTCATAATGCCTGGTGCAAGATGCCTGGTGGACATTTCTTCCTGTGTAAAGGGAGCCATTAGCTGTGTGTTTGCTCCTTTTAACGTTGCACGATCATAATGTTTCATAACTGAATGGTGTCTTTAATTTGACTTGAATCTATCTATATTAGACCGTACTACACTGCACTATACTAAACTATGGTATACTGTACTACAATATATTAAACTAAATAACAAACACACTATACTATACTATACTATACTACACTATACCATACTATACTATACCATACTATACTATACTATACTATACTATACTATACTATACTATACTATACTATACTATACTACTTGAAAAATCTCTGTCTGTTTGATCCACCTGCTCTGGAGAACCTAATTGCTGTAATTCTCAAACTGCAGTCCAAAGGCTACAAATAGAAAACTTTGCTACACCTTTAATTAATCATGAGATAAAATACAATATAAGAACAACATCTGAAGTAATTCTTTTCCACCTTTCAGCTACAGTTTAGTATAAAATATGAGTCTCCAATACAGCTAATTAACTCTAATTAGAGAAACGAGCCTGAAGTAAACCCGACATATTGTTTCAAATTGCTACCACTTTGAAACACTTCTGGACCTCTGACTTTGTGCTCTGTTGGCTTAGTGGTGCAACTTCTCCCATATTTTAGCCCTTGCTGAACGTCTTACAGGCCCACTTTGTCGCTTGTTGTAACCGCAAGGCGAGTCAAGTGCAAATCTTCTGGGATGTGTGACTGATAGGAGAAGAGAGGAGTGGAGAGGGGCCGCATGCGCTTGACTTGTGCAGTGCACTGCACTTGTTACAGTCTAATTAACTTCTGCACCTCTCTTTCGGGTAAACACCTACTCCTCCTCTGCAGCTCCATTAAGCGAATCAACATAACTTTTTGCCGTGCATTCTTGCTTAGTTTCACTGTGCTAAACAAGAATGCAGGAATGGGGTGTGTATTAAAAACACAGCCCAGCACCACCAGCCTGACCCCACCGGTCTATCATTAAACATAATATCAGCCTGACTGAAGCCAAAGTTTGCTATAGACACAAAGTCTAAACTTCTCAACGACTGCAACCTTTCAAATGTTTGCTCCTTATAGAGTTTTGAACCTTGTTTTAACTCTGAGATTTCCAAAAACATCACGTTCCGTTGGGGTTTCATCCAAGCCCAACTGGATAAAACACAGCAACTTAGTTGTACTCTACTCAGCCTTCCTGTTATCTGATTCAAGTCTTGCTCTCTCGCAGCCTGAATGACCTGCAAGCATATTTTCATTTGCCAGAAATTAGCTGATATTAGTCACTAGTAGGGCTGCCTAATATTAGAAAATCTTGTGATGGTAAATATTGCAATATATACCCGTTTTCTTCCTTCCTCTTGCTCCAATCTGTGACGGTTAGTATTTTCTGGCAATGTCTTTGGCGTCCAGTGTGGGTGTCTGCTGTGTTGAGTCTTTGTTCAACTGGCTTTATGACATCAGCATGTAAAATGCAAGTTCAGAATACTTGTAAGATAATAGGCAATAGTTATCCTTTACGATGTGAACACTGCGTACACCGATATGCCGATGACGAGGATTTATTCGCAACATATCGTGCCGCCCTGGTGACAGACCGATTTCTCAGTGCGTCTTGGCTTCTTGGCGTGTTACTATGATCACGGCACGGCGCTATCTATAGATGGACCTTCCGCATGTGCGTTTTCTGTAAATAGCCTGGGAGCTCCTGGTGGAGTTGCACTTTAAGTCACATCAATATTTACGATTCACCCAGCAGTGAATCACTTTTCATGTCTCTTTTCAAAGTCTGCAGTCCTGTTTTAATATTGAGCCCAAACCTTTCAAAATGTCAAACACAAAATAACTACAATTATATCTATATATAATGTAGTAGAAAAAAAAAAACAAAATAGGACTGACTGAAGTTTGTACTGGTCTGATTTTAGACACACTTAAACTAAGCATTCACACAATCCTGGCCAAGTCTACCTCAGCAAGCTGTTCCTTCTTATGCTAATCCACACTTTCTGTGTCTGGTTACAAAAAGCATAAAGATCAGCAGAGGGTTGGACATCCCAAAAAAAAAAAGAAAAAGGATCTTTTCTTCAGCTTTGGATGAATGAAACATGAACAGGGCAGAGCACTGTCAGGCTCAGAGGCGTGCAGGCTGACTGGCGGGCAGATGAGCAAGCAGGTCCTTCTGATGCTAATTACCGTACGGCGCCTCGCCGAGCCTGACGCAACGGGGGGGACAGAAAAGTGGCGTTCAGGTCAGCTGATGGGAAGCAGAACAGAGAGAGAGAGAGAGAAAGGAGAGGGAAATACTAGAGGAGGCTTGCGTAGAAAAGTGGGCGGCTGTGTCATTTTACAGCTGCTGATGCAAGACGGAGGAAAAATCTGTGTTGCGTTTCTTTAATTCTGTCTCATCGGTGAAGGGCAATCCGAGAGACGTGAGGGTCTGAGACGATTTGGGAAGTTCCACAAACAAAAAAAAAAAAACCCAGCGACCTTTTCAAGCTACTCACGTGACTGCTGTCAATCAGCCGGATCTCAACAAGAAAAAAACAACAAAAAAAAAACAAAACATCTTTTTCAGATTGAGAATCTCTGCTCTTTTCTTCTTGGCAGGCAAATCGAATGCGAGCTTAAATCAACGAGGCAGTATGCAAACAGCGAGGCAAAATTTCTTCACGCCTTGCTGTTTCCCGGCTTTATTAAAAGAAGAAAACCGCTCGAAATTCACACCTACTACTGGTTATTAGCAAAGAAAAATTAAAGATAAAAATAAATGTTATTGCATGAATCTCCTCTAGTGCTTTTCATCATTAGCTGGCAAGCAAAGCAATTTGTGAGCAAAAACATGTGTGAGGTTTGTTTAAAAAAAAAAAAACATGTTTTTTTTTTTTTTTAATAAAGAAGTGATTAAAGGGCTCTTTGGCTTCTTCAAGTCTAACATCAAACAATAAAGCAGCCTTGACAGAAACGATTAATCATTAGTGCACTTCTGTCAACTAAATAGCCTGCATTATATTAATGATCCCGCTTCAGCCAATTATGCAGGTAGCGCGGCATGATGTACAACAAAACTTACTATTGCTTTGACTTAACACCTTTCTATTCTACTTTAAAAACAGGCTGGATTATTTTTTTCAAACTGCTGGGCGTCAAGATCAGATTTTTTATTTTTTTTTCTCTCACTTTTTTTTTCCTTCTCCAAAACTCTCTCTTTCTGGTTTGTTGTGGAATTATTGTAATTATTCGGCTCAGCAATGGGTTCCATTCCCGACCCCGGGGGTATTTACTGAATGTTCTCCTGCTCTCTCTCTCTCTCTCTCTCTCTCTCTCTCGGCCCTACTTCCTGTAAACTACTCATTAATAAAGGCCACAAGTGCCAAAAGAGATATAAAGGAAACTGACATCTGCCTCATAAAACACCATCAAACTGCTGTTAGCATCTGATTTCTGGTAAAGCGTAAGCTGTTGTTAAGAGCAGGTGGGTGCTGTAAGCTTGACCATCTGTTGCATCTGTGTTTTCATAGCCTAGTAAAAAAAGCCATGAGGCTGAAACAACAGAACATGCCCCCTACAGACAGCGAAGCAGAAAGGGGAGGCTGCAGTGCGGTCACGTTGATTTGATGCTAAGCTAAAGGAACATTTTTAAAATGAGTGTTTTTTTTAATTAAGTATGCTTCAGGCATTTTATAGCACAATCAAGTAACTGTGATGACTTCAGTTGTTAAAAACATTCTCTATATGTCTCAAAAATGACTCAAAAGAAATTTTACTTTGTAACTTAACGCTTTGAAATTGGGCCTCTGTCTCTTTAAAAACTCCTGCTCTTTCTGAAACTCCGCCTTCAGAAAGTCATCACAACATGGCTCGTTTCGTTAACCATTTAGCAACATTTTTACCAGCATTGCGCTGAGAAGTAGCTCCTATGATGAGCTCAGTGTTTGCTGATTGCTGCTGGCTAGTCTGAAGGAGCTGAGTGAGGGAGTGGAGGCGGAGGGCTGCTCTGTGAGGCGGAAGCTGTGAAACCTGGACCTCCGAGGAGGAGCTGCGTCTCCAACGCGACGCTAGGTCCAACCAGGCGTTTCACACAGCTGAATGGTTGCCATGGAGATTAAAAAACCTCCCGAACACGCATTAAAAGAATCGAGGAAACACCCCAGGTATGTTTTTGATGAGGGAATAACCTTATAACTTGATGCAAAGCTCAAAAAAAAATCTTTACATAACACTGCTCCTTTAATGTGTCTTACTGGCACAAGTAGTGCTGCTTTCACCCCTTGTACTGGTGCACTGTAGTCATGTCAGAGCAGTCATTTTTGGCTACAAAAATAAGGAGTGTCTGTGAGCCAAGCTTGTTACAACTGATACCTGCCAAGCGGATGTGTTGTGCTTGTGTGACAGCAGAAAATGGAAACGGTTGCTCTCAATATTCTGTCCAATTGGTACATTTACAGAAATTACAATTGATACTATTTAGATAAATAGTATCTACCAGCAGGACGTCACTTAGACCTGCAGATCCACTTCCTGCAACTCTTA
Source organism: Poeciliopsis gracilis (assembly GCA_911649635.1). Lineage (NCBI taxonomy): Eukaryota > Metazoa > Chordata > Actinopteri > Cyprinodontiformes > Poeciliidae > Poeciliopsis > Poeciliopsis gracilis. The sequence goes on along the minus strand of CAJVRI010001175.1, from coordinate 1,593,575 downwards.
GATTCATGCTCCAACGTCAAACGAACGCCTCGGTACCAGACCGCTGCAGAACTTCATGGGGCTCATGAGGACTGATTTCTTACATTTTTTTTTGTATGTTTCTCTGATCGCCACATTTTCATTGATAAGCCTGTAATCTTTAAAGTGAAAAATACATTTATAAGCAAGGGTTTGGGTACATGCGAACAAAGTGATTTGCTTGTTTTTGAACTGGAAGCGGTTTAAACACTTTAGTCATATGCTAGAGATCTATCAAGGGCAAACCTACCTGGTCCTCCTTTTTAGACACTAAAATACTTTTCATCAAACCTGAATGAAGCAAATAAACACTGATTGCAGATTGTTTAACACAAAGATTGTGATTTGTGAAACCCCCACTAATAATTGGATTTTCTTCTCATCTCTACCACGTTTTGTGAGCACAACATCGCGTTTGGTCTAAATTCACGAACGTAACTCATCGAGACACCCCTAACGTGAATCTTTTGTTTTTAAAAATCGATGCGAGTTTGCCGGCCCATTTAGCCCATTTAGCTCAGGGTTTCATGTGCCTGTCCGCGCCAGCGTGTGTGTGTGTGTGTGTGTGTGTGTGTGTGTGTGTGTGTGTGTGTGTGTGTGTGTGTGTGTGTGTGTGAGTGGCCGGGTGCGTGTCAGGCCGGCGAGGAAGAGGAACTACATTATGACTCGGGACACGAGGTCTAATTAATTCCTCTTGCCTACGGGAAATTCAGGTAAAACAATTACACCTACAATCTATTTTTCAACACACTGTCTTCGCAATTAATGTTATTACCCCTCATGTTCTAATGAAGCAGAGAACAGCATTACGCTGCAGTCAGGGTCTTAGTAACAGGACAGGTCTGATGGGACCAAAAAGCACGCGCATGTGTGTGTGTGTGCGTGCGTGTGTGTGTCTGAAATAGTCAATACCGTCCGCGTGTGAATCATGCATGTATCGGCGCAGACAACATTAATACTGTTCCGAATGCAAGAGAGATTGAGTTTGCCGCAGGATGAATAAAAATATCACAATGGGCAAGGTCTCTATAATTACTTGGATTCAATTAAGGGCCTTTTGAGCAGGTGGCTTAATAAGCTTTCAGCCTCCCCTCTCCACTGTGCAGCCTAATGAGTGTCAGTCAGAGTCTGGAGAAGATAATGCTCCGGGCCCCGGGGCCTTCTATTACTTCTACCGTCTGTCTTCACCTTCTACCATCAGGCCTCGGGTTACATCTGTGACAGATATGTCTGCCTGTTCACAAACTCATTCACTGCTTGACACCGGCGCTGTTACATATTTAACATGTGTTGCACAAGATGGCATAAGGATAAAGTATTCAACTTTCTCTCTTTTCTTTCTTTTTTTTTTTTTCTTTTTTTTTAACTGAGCTCTGGGAAAGTTTATAACAGGCTAAGTCTGGGCAGATACTTAACGCCTGTAAGTCAGTGAACCACAGACTGGGTTTCTCCACTTCAACTGTGTCATTATTTCAAGCGAAAGTGAGGAAAATCACTATGAGGTTTTGTGACGAGATGTATCGATTTCCATTGAGTTAAAAAAAAAAAAACTTTTAAGAACTTTGACTTTCAGGATTGATTGGGGGACATTTAAAAAATGCTAAAAGTTCACACGTAATCTCTTGGATCACGGTGGTAAAAGTATCGGTGCAGTGAGAGTAAAAACGATGTAAGACGTAACCATGAACAGCACAAAGTTATACAGGTAAATACAGAAATGGATGAACGGTTAAATAAAGTCATTAATTTGGCAAAGGATGAACAGAACAAATACGAGAAAGGACATCTTTGAACTATTATTACGCTTTTCAACATTGCACATATTCATAATTGCCTTTTGCTTTCAACTGGGGTACTTTATCAGTGTGTCACAAATGCAATTCATTTATCACTTAGTTCTCCAACTTGTTTGTGATTTATTCATTCTCTTGTTATTCATTAATTTCTTGCTTAAATTGATTATTTAATTCCACATAGTGAGAGATTTTTGTTTTTTAACAGGCATTGCTAGGAGAATCAAAACCACTTCTTGCAAAAACAGAAACGAAACGAAAAAAAACCCCGACTGTGGCGATATGTCAGGGCAAAAATTCCCATCTCTCCTTTGCTAAAAGATGATCTGGGTGTGTGGGGGGAAAAAAAAATCCCTTTTACCAACAAAGTACTTATTTTAGAACAGAAAGGTGACAATATTATTATTTATCACACAGATAAACCCAACCATTCTTATTTTGTCACCCAAAACATCAAAATCCGAGGCTTTAGAAAACAAAACAACAACAACAACAACAAAAAACATCAACAGCGACTCCAGAGAGGCTCTTTGCCGCAGATGAAATGAGTCGTCTGCGGTGTAAACAGCGACTGCAGCTTTAAATCACACCCGACTTGTCCGGCCATATTTTAATGGGAGGCTTTTGGATGCGGGCTGTGTCGCATGCAGACATGTTTGTGCTCTCTTGACTCGAGGAGCTCAAGCAGAGAGCTCACTAAATGATCTATGCCGCATCACGCACGTGCGTCTGAGCTGTAAGTACGTGCGCGTGCTGCACCCTGAGACTGTATCCCAGCGTGAGAAAATCAATGCATCCGCTGCTACACGGCCCAGTCCATCAGAGCTGGCGCGCACGCGCGCCGGCGCGCACGCAACCCGCCGCGTCCTTTCTCACCGTTTCCCCCCCCGCACCGCTCCCCCTTCTCTCTGCACAACCCGCCGTCCTTCCACTCTCTCTCTCTCTCTCTCTCTGCACACAGTCTGGAATATTGATGTGCTCTTTAAGAGCCCTTCTTTCTGTCTGTGTCACAATCCATCCATCTGCACAGCATTTCTAAACCACACCGTCAAAGACGGAGTAAAGACAGCTCAGAACTCGGCTGTACAGTCGGTTTACACAATCAGAAGGCGTTTTCATCATCTCCACACTACAATGAGGCAATATTCCCATCTACTGTATGTCAGTTTGTATCATTTCGCGTTATTAATAAATCAGACGTTCCCACAATGAGTGAGATATCGTCCCACCCCCTCCCCCACACACACTGATGTACTTCATTAAGGCAGGGAATCCACTGACACAAACTTTCTTTTTCTGGGCACTTCTGCTTTCATCTGCACCAGAGGAGTCTGTCTGCGTGGGTGCGCACGCTCATGCGTGTGTGTGGGCCACGTCTCACGAACGCCCGTCAGATCAAGAAATAGACGCCCCGGAGTCGGCGTGTGCATGCGCGCGCGCGCGCCAGCTCGGGGTTGATTATCGTGGAGTGAGTGGCAATTAATGTAACACTAATTAGAAAAGCTTTTTATGTGATGAGGACGAGGAAGGGGGCTGCCGGTTGATCTCCAGAAAAGCTGCAGGAGAGCGACCGCGAGGAGGGCATAAAACGCAGCATGTGTGGCTTGACAAGACAGTAGCCATAACGCTGTTGACACAACATGTCAATTAGTGTCTCGCGCGGTGGAGCGGGGCTGTCTCAGAAAAGGTAAATTAAAATTCCCTTTCTTGGGATGCTGATTTTGGGCAGAGACCCAACGCATCAAACGAGCAGCAAAACAGAAATAGGAGGGAGTGGGGGGATAGAAGAAGAAGAAGATGTTGAGAAAGCCTGTTTTTCTGTAGCATTGATGTTGATATGAAAAAAATAACAGGGCTAAAAAAAAAAAAATAAAGAAAAAAAAAATCCCGAACAAGTATACAAGAAGATTACTAGCTTCAAATCATTCCGCCAAGATTGTTTCATCTCTCCCCACTGTGCCATCACATCCGAAACAAGGAGAAAGTGATAACTATGCTCCTCCAATCAGCCTCCTCTGCGATCTTCATATCCCAACTGTAATGTTCTGTTTATTGCAGTGCATCAAGTATAAAATAATTTATTTCTCAATAACAAGGAAACATTTACATCTTGGTTTCCAATCTTTTTTTTTTTTTTTTTTCTTCAGACAACCCACAGACATTTGTTTTTGTACAGTAGGAAGAAAAAGCAGCATCGAATACGCCAGTGTTTTTCTCTGTACGTCTATTTCTAAAGGGGCTGTTGACGTTAAATTTACACCAGATGCTAGCAGCAAAAAATACAAGCAGTAAGAAATCAAAACAAATTAGTCCATAAATTAGGTTTTGTGGCAGAGGGAGTAACTACTGAACTGAACGAACGATAACAGATTTTGCTGGACGATAAATTGTTCCAGAATATTATCGCGATAAATGATAGCATCGTCGTCTTGAGACCATTTTTAGGTAATGGCAAAACATTAGTAAACTTTGCATTCTTGTGAATATTTCAACACTGGAACTGGATGACATTTTAAATATTCAAAAATAAATAAATAAAACGACAAATAAAATTAATTGTGAAGTCTTTGTAACTAAATTACCGTTCAAAAAAAGACTTTTATCATCCAGTTTTTGAAAGAAAGAGAGAAAAAAAAACAAAAAAAACCGATGAATTGTGCCAATGGAAATGATTGAGTTTGTTTTAATTTATCATGCAGTTAATTGATTTATTGATTATTGTGACAGGCCTAATTGGACACGTTACAGGAAACAAATCCACAGAGTCAGGAAACCAGCTGAAACCTATCAGTATTCAGGAATCAACCCTCTTCAGTGCAACTTAGCACCTAATGGTTTAGTTCAAACTAATAGCCTATAAAAGGGTTTCTCATTAAAAATGCATTGTACAAGAAGCGTTCCAAGATGTGACAAGCAAACAGCTCTCTTAAGGCTTTTGCTGACATTATTGTTGAGAAACATATCGATGAGATTAGTTGCAAATGCATCTCTAAAATTCTGCATGTTTCAGTGAACCCAACTGAGGCCGTTTTCTGGAAACAGGAAGAATAACATTTTACCGTAAACAAAGCACAAACAGATTATTTTCACAAGATTTCTGAATCAAAAGGACGTCAATTGGGATTTGCCTTTCAGCCAGTGACTATAATAATGGAGATCTTCGGAAAGATCTGGAAATAGCACATGCAATTATCTACCTACACTCACTGCATAAGTCTCCACTAATGAAGAAAAATCAGGTCTGAGATTGTTTAAAGTTTCCTGCACCACATTTAGCCAAGCCAATACAATACCGGGAGAAGAAACTTTGCTTCGGAGATCAAAATCATGTGTGTGGAAAGTTATTTGTCATCAACCCAAAACGCAATTTTAGAATGAGTTTTAGAGGGGTGATCATAAATCATGGCAGGGTGATCGTTTTTGGCATTTGGTATCGGCAGAATTCACACAGTCGAAGGAAAATTTGAGTGGAAAAAATTATTTGGATGAACAAGAAACTCAAGATGAACAACGATAAGAAAAAAAAAAGGGTTCTTCAGCAAAACAGAAATCACAAACACACAGCCAGGTTTCCAACAGAAAACCTGCAAAGCCTGTTGGGTGGGCGCCAGGGCAGTCATTAATCCATCTAGTTTTTGAGTTAAAAAACATTTTAAGTTGACAGGAAATTTGAAAATATCACTGGACAATTATCTGTTGTTGGAAGATTGGAAAATTAATATCTGAACACCAACTGTAAAGTCTTGAAAAAATGCAAACATTAAAAAAATAATAATAAATAATTAAGCAATGCTAATCCTGATGGGATCCCAAATAAAGCCTGGTGGCGCGCCAGGCTTATCGTACACTGGGGGAAACCCTGCACAGGCAATTGAACCCTTAACTGTTTCCAGGGAAAATCGAAATCAAAATGCAAACATTCCCACGTCAATCGCCCAAGATGAATCCAAGAGAAAAAAAATGTGAAAATTATTCGGTACAGAAATGACACTTTACCAAATCAATCCATCCATCCATTATCTGCTCACCCTTCTCCCTATCGGGGTCGGGAGGTGCTGGTGTCTATCTCCAGCTGCGTTCCGGGCGAGAGGCGGGGTTCACCCTGGACAGGTCGCCAGTCTGTCGCAGTACCAAATCAATGTTGGTAAAAATTGACAATACGTTTTGCCAATGCTACTTTATTTGATGTGAATCCTGGAATAATTTATGGTCAACATTGATTGGTTGAGTTGTTCCCAGCACTGTTTTGGGAGGGTAAATCTAACGCAAACTGCCTCCTTTGAAATATACTTAAAGAGAAAATTAGCCACCATGTTCAATACAAATTTTCCGTGTTAAATGTTTTATGAAAAAAAATATATATATATATATATATATATATATATATATATATATATATATATATATATATATATATATATATATATATATCAAAAAACTCACCCCACTTCTCAATTACTCGCCTGTCCTCTCAGTTTAACTTTTGTTTCCCCCCCCGCCTCGCTCCCTCCCTCCTGCCCTCCACATCCCTTCCTCTCACCATCCTCCGCGGTGTAATCTTGGGGATTGTGTGGTCTCTCGGTGTGAGAGGTGATGGGTAGAGCGGGATGAGCGTGATAATCTGCCACACTGGATTACAGCCTAATCTCTAATCTCTTTGGCCCTCCTCTGCCAGGGGACCACCTCCACCGTGCCAATTTTATTAATCTGGGCTCCCATGCATCAGCGGCTTAACTCTGCCCATTTTGATTTCCCCGGCTCTCGTCAAGCGTGTAAAGCAATGAGAGTCGAAACAATAGAGCGCTCGTGACGCAACGCTTCCAAGTGGAAGTCTGTGACCCCGGCGCGGTCCATAGGAGGATTTAGGGACCAATGAGAGTGTTAATCCTTAAAAATGTGAGGATTCATCAGCAGCAGTTGCTTCAGGGACGTCCCAGGTTGCCTGAATTGCAGAGTGCTGCAGTTCGGCTCCCCGCACGTGGCTTCCGGCTGCCTCTGATGTAATATCCATCAGAGTTAGACCAAGCATGAAGGTTGCTATGCTCCGTCTGACTTCGTGACCTGAAAAACTCACAATTAATGTCCCATATCATGGGGTTAAATTGGGGCTAACAATTCCTCTGGATAGATGGCAGAAGGCAGTGTGGAGACGAGCGATTTCTAGCCCTGCACTCGGTAAGACGGCCACTGATTAACCAATTGCCTGCCTTTTTGGATATGGAATCAGTTCAGGCTTGATTTATTGCCTAATGTCTCCATGTTGAATGAGATCATTCAGTGTGCCGTTTGCCTTTTCACAACAAAACAATGCCCTAATGACGCAGAAACGTACTGAAATTTGTACCGACTGTATCGGTTTTTAACATTTTGGTTCTTTTGAAGGGGCAGTGTTAAGTATTTTCCAGGGGCACGGAGCTATTCTGTAGCACAATCAAGTAACTATGTCACCTCCAGTTGTTGTGAAAATGCTACAGATGTCAAATATGAATAAGATAGAGTCTGACTTTGTAATTTAACACTTTGAATTTGGGCACCTGTCTCTTTAAAAACTCCTGCTCTTTTTAACCCCCCGTCTTGACAACGCTCCTCTGTTGACCTTTCAACAATGTTTTCACCAGCACTGCAATCAGAAGTAACTCGTATAATGAGGTCAGCTGATGTGCAGCTCCACCAGGTGTTTGCTAATTGCTGTAGGCTAGTCTGAAGGAGCGGAGTGGCGGACAGCCTGCTCTGTAAGGCGGAAGCTCAGAAACTGCAGCTCTCAGGAGGAGCTGCGTCTCGAAGGTGGCGCTCGGTCCCACCGGGTGTTTTGTACAGCTGAATGGTTGCCATGGAGATTAAAGGATTTCTCAAACATGCATGAACTAATCAAAGTGACACTCCAGGCGTGTTTTTGACGACATTATAACTTTATGATGATGATGTGAAGCTAAACAAAAGTTGATATTACATAATATCAAAAATGAGCTTTACATCATGTTATAATGTTATTCCATCATCAAAAACACTCCTGGAGTGTTGCCTTGATTCTTTCATGCATGTTTGAGACATCCTTTTGGCAGCCATTTTGTTTGCAAAAAAACTGCTAGTTTTTTGCAAACTAGTCCTCCAGACTAGCAGCAGCAGCTAGCAAACACCTGTTGGAACTGCACATTAGCATATGAACTACTTTCAGTGAAACGCTGGTGAAAACGTTGGGTTACTGAAAGTGCAGCGCAGGAAAGAGCAGGAGCTTGTTAAAAAGACAGAGGGCGTTAAATAGTGATGTTTAAGTCATTTTTGTTGGCTAAAACAATAAGGGTTGTCCTGCTGGAAAACCATATTGACTCTGACTCTTTTGAGACATTCAGGCTCATATGGATTTATTTTTTCTGATCATCCCATAACCTTTTCCACGATGCCCGAAACACATGCAGCCTCCCCCAACATCTTCCTGTTTTTTGAGGGGAACGGGAGACTGTTTTGTTGGCATTCAGCAGCACGATAAACGACTGCAAAATTTATTAGCTCCGGCTCCAATCAGACTTGATTGCAACACAACACTAGGGTACACATGCTAATTTTCAATGAGCCTGCGTTGCCCGGGAGGCTACAAAACTGCGTGTGATTTTTTTTTTTCCTTCCCCCTTCTCCCCTTTTAATGGAACACAAATTAACTGACCTAACATCTCAGACGTCACTTTGAGCTCCAGCCCTCAAAGTGACAGCAACGACTCAGAGAAAATAAACAGGACTGATTGATTTTCCCTTCTCTGCTAGACAGCTGGCAGCTCGCGCTCAGTCCCGCTGCGTGAGGTGGAATACCACGGCCCAGTCAAGATTAATAAACCCATCAAATTATCGCAGAAACCCCTGACGACAAGAAAAGGCGCCCCGACACGACCGCCGGGATGCTGTGTCACGCCATCCCTTCAAGTCGCCGTGTTCCACAAGCTTGTGTACTGGGAGGGCGTGGTACTGGTTGCTGGAGGTCTCCCAGTTCACGGCGTACCCCTGACGGCGCTCAGGCTACAGAAATTACTGCTGGCGCTTGGAAAAGATTGCTCTTAGATTTTTCACTGGCGCATCTGCGGATTTAAAAAGCACAAGAGTTTATTAGAAAAGACAAAAGAAATCTGTTGATACGACGCAGCAATAAACTAGTATATTCTAACGGGATTTTAAGAGACAGGCTAACACAAAGGAGCGTACAACTGCGAAGTGGAAAGAAAAGATTCACATTTAAACATTTGATAACTACTTTGTAGAATCCCCTCTTTTTGACGCATTTGCAACTTTCTGCTAACTCTACCCAGTTTTGCTCAACTAGAGACGGGATTGTTTCCCCATCCTGACCACATTCAACGTCCTGCAGGAGAAAAGCACCCACAGAGCATGACACTGCCACCGCCGTGTTTCTCCCCAGGTTGCCCAAGGCTAACACTTAGTCCCTTTCACTCCATGTTTGTCCTGCTCCCCACATTGTTTGAGGCACATCGGGCTTTTCATTGCTCTGTTATAAAACTGACTGTTCCGCCATTTCCATAACAACCTGATTTATGGAGCGCACACAAAATAGTTATCCTATCAATAGATTTGCCCAGTTGGAGTTTAACAGGCTAACATTGTATTTTGAGAAATGAAATCTGGCACATTATGCAAATTAAAGTAATATTTCATTGAACAGAAACGAAACCTCACATTGAGGAAAATGTTATTTTTGTAGACTTTTGTTCGTAGTCGGTTTTGTTTTGGCATTAGATGCTGTGAAGTTGAAGAGATTTCTTATTTTTACTCCTACTTTTTTTTTTTTTTTTACTTCCAGACAACACGCGGCAACCATGGCAACAATATGGTTGTTCTGTACAAGCGGATCCAGCAGCTCAAATAACACCTGGACTGTGACCCCCCCAATCCCAGAGGACTCGATGGATTCAGAGCTGAAGAAGGAAGTTCAAACTGTCTCCTCCATCAATCAGAACGGGGCAAGGATCACTTTCCTGACTCCAGTGTCTTTCTGCACAGCATTCTGACCACACAACCCAGACAGAGGCTTCAGGAGGACAGCAAAAACAAATGACAATGTCATCTAGGACACTTGAAATGCTGCATCTGCTTCCCAGATGTTAAGCTGTTAGCATAACGTTCACGTTCGGCAGTCTTGAACGACAGCAAATGTGTCTTCAGTCAGATGCTTCTTTATGTTTGTTGCAAGACTGACTGCTGCTGCAAGAACATCCACAAAGACCTTACAAAGGTACCTGGATGATATGAGCCACGACAGCAACTCACTAATTCCCCTTTGGCGTAAAAAGGTCTTGAACTGAATTCAATGATAATTTGTCCTTTAAGCTTGTGGTTTATATCAGCGCTTGGGGTTACGACCTGTGTGGAGTAAATATATTTAAAAATATATACATTTTCTTTATAAAACATCAGTGAAAGGAAAAAAGTATTTAATTATCAAAAAAAAAAAAAGAAATTTAGAGCTACAACCACCTTCTGACTGCAAGACGGATTCTTAACCCACTCGATGCTTTCTGCCGCCACACTGTTAATCTCAGTAGATTAACGGAGTCAATGAGAGAATGGAACAATAATGTCTTATTTAGCCTGTAAACTTGTGCTGCTGCACAATCTGACCTGACACTTTATTAGAGAAATATACTAGTGTCACTTTTACAGAAAATCAAGCTGACTTGCCCCAGTTGTCATAAGACCAGAAATGCCCCGTTTGGCCCGCAATGAACCCTGGGAAGGACACGCCGTCCCCATTTTTGGAACGCAAGGCAAAGAAGGGCGCATTTGGAGCAGCCTTTGTTGCTTCACAAGAACGTAATCTGTGCCACCTGCGAAGGATGCGGACGGCTCCTCAATTTGGACACACTCTGTGTCACCGAATGACCTTAATAAGTGAGAGTGTCTTGCTAATTCACACCCAATGAGTGTGCGGGTCTGAGTAGGTGTGTGTGTGTGTGTGTGTCTGTGTGCATGTTTGAGAGAGAGACCTTACCTCTGTCACCCGTGTACGTGTTTTCAGGGTTGAGCGTGTCCAGCAGGTGGACGGAGCTCGTGGGTCGGAGTTTGCCGCGGTCCTCCTGTTGATGGTCGGCTGAACTCAGACCGTTTTCATACAGCTGGTTCTCACCGTGCCGCAGATGCCAGGTCAGGCCTAACAGGTGGACCGCTGCATACACACACACACGCACATACACACGCGCATGCACACACACGCACACACACACACGCACAGAGCAAATAAAAAAAAAAACAAAAAGGAAAAAGTGTGTCAGCCACAGGGGGAAAAGAAAAGCAGAGATAAAGGATCATTATTCAAGGCATGCAGAGGGGTGTGTCTGCATCTCGTTTAATGCCCATCTTAGAGCACTCAGTCTCTTTACGCGCTTATTAGTGCCAGCGAGCGATGGACAATTAGCAAATACACACAAACAGCAACCGTGTCGCACACGGATTCGACTTGTGCGCCGGTGCGAGCGCACGTGACCACGGCGTGCAACAGAGGTGGGCAATTAAGGCAGATCTTCAGAGCCGGAGCCCAGGGCCGGTATTAAAGCGTTCACACAGTCTTTTATGCCTGACTAATGATGCTTTGAAAGCTGCTGCCGATTCACAATCCATATGGGGCTTTTAAACAACAAAGGGTGAGGAGGATACCAGATTCCCCCTCCCACTTGTAAAAGTGTTTACTAGGACAACAATCCTACATGCTGTCAAAATAAGAAAAACCGACGTCACGCCCATTAAAAGAAATTAATTAGCGTCCTGCAAGGCTATGAGTAAAAGATGTCCGACCAATCTTGGGCTTCTTCGCGCCAGTGATTGTGCCTGAAAATTGCTTTAGTTTTAGCACTTTGAAAGAATCTGTAAAGGTTATGCATGCGCCTTTGCTGGTGGTGGGAAGAACAAAGCGAACGAAATACATCATTGCAGGTTTTTCCTTTTTTTTTTTATTGCTCTCTCTCTCTCTCTCTCCTGACACATTTGCAACATCAAACAAAAGCAAAGACTCAAATCACAAAGTTGTGATGTGCTGGTGGCAGTCAGAGGATGGCTGCTTCATGCAGATCAAGGTGCATAAACTTCTAAAGACTTCAAACGTCTACCGCCGCCTGCCTGCTGATTTGCCGACGCCCAGGAAAAGGCGCCAGACGCCAGCTCGCCTCAAAATGGCTGTTCACAAGAAACAAGTCCCGAATTATTTACAGTAAAACCAACACAATGGCGTCGTCCCGTTACTGCATCGCTCTTTGAAAGCGCGCGAGCCTGGACACGGATGCACAGACACACACACACACACACCTCACCCACACTCAATCCCCTGCTGATGAGGAATGCCTAATTAAACCTCCAGATAGTTCAAAGCCATTTGCAGTTACTTTCCACTGAAGCAGAGGAAAGCAAAGAAGGAAGAAAAAAAGACGTACTGTGTTTTTTTTTCCCTACAAAATACAGCAAATGAACGATGAGCTCAAGGAGCCGAGCATCACCAAAGCGTGGTCGTCCCTCGACGTAACCCAACCCTCCCCAACCCCCTTCGTCATCTGTTGGGATCGGCAGATCCTGCGTTTCGATGCGCCGGCTTCCGAGTGGCTCACACCACTTTGGGTTCAGCTGTCTACTCGTGCACAATACGAGCTCCTCAAAGCGCCAACGCTGACGATTACCAAGCGCCACGAGAGGGAGACGCCACGCATCGTTTGGTTCAGACTAATTGAACTGTCAGCCGTGACGAGGCCAGACGCGTACGTGTTGCGCCCGCTCCTCAACGCCCCGGCTTTGCGAAAGCATCTCTCGCTTTCCGGCGCAGTTTCTCCGTCTTGTGTTCAAAGATGTGGAGTCGGGGATTTTCTCATTAACGCGGTGCTGCGAAATGACTTGTGATGAGTCCCTTCATTGACAGAAGAAGAAAAAAAACAACTGCTAAATAAAATGATATGTCAAACAACAACACCAAATGATTTGCCTCATACATTCAATTTCATGGATCTGGTTCTCAGCACAATCGATTTCCAACCACCTGGACGACGTTGTGGGCAGGCAGGTGGAGGGCAGGAAGCAGGGCTGACGAGAAACTCGACAGGAAAACACACCGGCGCCGCTTAGAGTCGCACTTTTACTTAAGGACGACGGAAGGAGAGCGAACCCAGCGGAGACTTCCTTCAAGCAACAGCCCATTATCAGCTCCTTTCATTAGGATTAAACACAGAATATACGATTGCGGCCTCAAAATGTGGGTGTGCATTCATCATCGCTGTTCGAACCGCATTATATTCCGCACTGGAGTGGAACAGCCTATCATGGTTTCATAAATTAGTTTGCGAGAGTGCTTTGTGAGGTATGACAAGTTATTCCCAAACTAACGCAGTTAGCGTTTCCGCCGTTCGGCTCCTCCGTGCTCCACATCCTTCTCACTTCCTCTCCTCTGAATTGCCTTTATTGGTCCTCTTGTTTTTCCGGATAACCCACCACCACCACCACCACCACCACCACCTCCCCTCGCCAACACCAGCACTACCGCCTCTTTTAGCCGAGCATAAGCCACTCCAGTCAGGACTCTGAAGCAACAGTCCTTAGCTGCTCTCTTGCGTTCTCCTCTGCACCACTCCACACCTTCTTAAAAGCCCTTCAGATCCTGCTCTTGCTCATCATTCTCTTGTTTCATGGCTGTTAACCTTTCGCAAGAACACTTGGCGTCTGCAGGCGCCAAGCATGCGCGCACACAACCCAAAGAAACACTGGAGCAACGAGGGAACGAGGAGGATACAATATATCCTCTGTTAAGACCAGTGAGGTCATTGTTTTCCACCTGGTCAGGCAGGTTTTGGGCATTAAACCTGCCGCAGCTGGTAGCTGTGTAATCGGACCCTGAGGGGCTCCTGGGTTTTTGGCCCACGCTCCGTCCTGAGGGCCGCCTGTACGTTGGGTCGGTGTCTGCTTCTCTCTACTGCAACTGTTTGTGACTGCGTCCGAGACGCTGGCGGGGGGCGGGGTCGGGGATGCTTCCAGGCCTGGTGGGGGGCTAATTCGCTTAATTAGTTTCTTTATAATTGTCATGGCTGGTCCAATTTGCTGCCATAACCAGGTAGGGCCTGTTGCGCGATTAATTACTGTGCGACAGGAGGAATATCTCATTTTCCCCCTATTGACGAGCTGCCACTGACATCGCAAAGAACCGACCGGAGCCGATGTGGCGCCTGTCTCGCCGGTCAGAGAAACTGTGTAAAACTGCTGGTCAGATCCAACAGGAATTACGCATTACCACGTTTTGTCTTGCAATTTTATAGCGTTTTGTTGTCGCGTCGCATTTACTACGACTTTTACCATTCAGACACTGTAAAAAAAAAAAAAAAGAATGGTTTTACCTAATATCCAGAGTAGCGTTGACTATGACTCAACAGCTGCTGGCAATAGAAATATAATCAGGGCTATAAGCCCGACTGAAAATTCAGATTATTTACTTGATGGCCGGGTCGAGTTGGGCCCGGGATTCTATGGAGCATTTAATAAGCCTGCAATATACAGTTCTGTTAATCTACTTGTTACAGTGTAATAGAGTGGCTTTACATCGAAACAAATAACAACCTTAAACAAGTATGTCAGGTTCACTCTGGGGTCTGGCCTATAATTAAAGTCAGTATTTAGTTGGATCGGGTTGAAATGTTTGTTCAGGTCAGATCTAAACTCTCTGGTCACTTCGTGGTCCGTTTTCTTTGCGCCAACATTTGCCACGTTGCTTGACCACCGATGTTGTGAACAGTTGGCTCAGATGAGTTGACAGCGTTTGTCATTATGAACCATGACACTGTCCAGGTTTATGTCTTGGGTTTTTGCTGTTGTCACACGAGCAGCTGCAGGTGTTGGATTGAAGGACGAACCCGACGATCTCCAGAGGCCCGATGTTAGTGAATCAAAACTCCCACACAGGGCTGAACTGAAACCACAGCTGAGCATTGATGCCAGCTCTTATATTACTCTAACACCAGTACTGCTGGGCAAATTGACAAATAAAGCTGTTATTGCAGTAAATAGCCACAAGAGACAACTTGGAAGTTCGCACGACATTTGGGAATAGTGGACAGATTTACGGTCTGCATTATAAACCTGGAGCTAAGCGCAAAGAGATTTTCTATAACTAAATTACTTGCTCTTCCGTAAAAACAATTAAGATTCAGTCGAAGCGACATTTGAGACGAATGTCATCTTCGCTTCCTTGTTCCCCTTCTCCTTCGCGTGGACACCTAAACACAGAAGCACCCCGGGACGCAGCGTGCGGCCATTTCTGTGCCTGTCTGTCCATCCGTTTCTCTGCGTCCATCTCTGACTCTCTCGTGCTTTTGCAAGAAATAGAAAAAAGAAAGAGAGTAAGAAAGAAAGAAAGAAAGAAAGAAAGAAAGAAAAGAAAGAAAGAAAAGAAAGAAAGAGAGACAACCCCATCACACGTCAGAGGCAGATCCAGAGTGAGTCCAGTCATTATAAAACGGGGAAGGGGAAGAGAAGCAGGCACAGTGGCGGCAATAAGCAGCAGTGCAGAGAGCTAACAGGCCGGGGCCTTCGCGCACATGAATCATTGATCAGTGTGACAGCGAGATGAGTGCCACTGGTAATAGGACGGCGGTGCTTGAAGGAGGGCGGAGGGAGGTTCTCGCCGTACCCTCAGCTTCCCCGCCGAGAGAGACGAGTGCTGAGGGTGAGGGCAGGAACACGGGATCGGCAGAGACCGAGGCAGTTCAGCGTTCAAAGACAGGCGGGAGCCGCCTGATGTGGCTTTACAGGCTCACTTACAGAAGAGAAGGAGCCAGGAGTTGGACTTGTGAACAAGATAGCAAGAGAAAAAAAGCACAGTGCAGTTCCTCTTTTCTTTTTGTTTGTTTTTTTTTTCTATGACATTCAAAATCTACAAACTTGAGTGAATTAGATTTTGTTTTGTTTTCAGATGGACCAGAGGTCTGCAACCTTTACAAGCTGAAAAGACGTTTTTGTCCCTCAGCAAAATAAAACAGATTTGGAGCCTTTTTTAAAAGACAGCTTGCCTTTTTTTTTTTTAAATGAATATCAACTGCAGAAAACCCAGTAATTTTATTCATATTCTTTACGTTTCTGAAAACAAGATGCTTTTCTAAAGATTGATGGCTACGGCTTCTTAAACAGGATGCTGTATTTCCACATAGTTTCTAGCCTCGTGTCAAGAAAAATAAGTAAAAAAAAAAAAAACGATTAGCACTTTTAGTGCTATTCTGTGGTTTTAATTAAATGCAGTTATTTCATGAAAAACTGAAAAAGTTAAGACACACATTGTTATTATATCTATCTTTAAGACGTCACGTGTTTCTTTATCGTTCAGGTCGAAGCGAGAGCCACTGTCGAAGGTCCAAACAGTCATTTGTGGATCCAGAGCGGCTGATCTACATTCAGCTTCTATGCACCGCAAATCTGGAATAATCGCCCAGAAAACTGCAGAAGAGCCGAAACACTGACTTAATTCAAAGCCCACCAAGAGTCGCCTTTGATTAGAAGTCAGTGAAATACTGATCAGCATATTTGATGTGAGTTTGCTTGATGGTTTTGATGGTGCCATTTGACAAAATGCAACGTTTATTTCCTGTTTCATAATTGACTGTTGCTGAAATGTACAATGCAAATAACATTGACCTAATTAAGTCAATGGATTCAGTTTCTGTTTTAAATCAAAACCCGTTTTGATGTGTGTTACCTTAATAGTTGTTATTCAAATTCAAATGCATTTATTTGTCCCCAATTTCAAGACGTGTGGTGAACATTATGAACATTATGAACATTATCCTGAGGCACTCTGAGTTGCCTTTGGCCAAAACGTTGCCCTTCTTTGCTTTAACTGGCAAGCGATTATTCAGAAAAGCGACCGAAAAGGCACTGGCGACTCTGGAGGAGCTGCAGACACCCACAGCTCAGGTGGGAAAATGCATCGACCGGATGCGGCCGTTACCGGAAGAGCCAGAAGAAATCCTGTTTGCAGTTCAGTCAGATGAGACTTGAGCACACCGTCCGCTATGCTGACACACGCTAGCGGCAGCTTCGTGACGCGCCGATCGCTTAACATTTCAACAAAACGCTGAGGGCTGCAAAACATCAAAACGCAAAAAATAAAAAATAAAAAATAGAAAAAAGTCAGAAGATAAGAGCCATCGCAAGGCACTGTACATTAAAAACCGAGCGCCGAAGACACATTAATTGAATGTGTTTAATGGCGCCGTTTTAAACAACAGCTTGCGAGGAGATGAGCTTTCCAGACTGTCTGCTCGGCTCGAGCTGTTGGGAGGCAGCAGTAATCTTGAGCTGCAGCCATCGCTGCAGTTGTTGCTGTTGTTGTCGGGCTTGCGTGTGCCTCGAGATGAGATAGAAAGGATTGTGGGCTCAAGTGATGATTAAATTTCACACTTGTATTGAGAGAAAGAGTAGGAGATAAGGAAAAACGCGCGCGTTTGTGTTTGCGCGTGCGCTCGTGCAAACCAATTTAATGCCTTTTACACAAAGAGCAAGTCCTGGACTTCGCTGCGGGGCAACAATGGCTGAGATTGACTGTGCATATACTATCCCATCAATATGCATTTCAACCGAGGTAGCGCCGCAGTCAGTTAAAAATGATTTATCAATACTCCGGCGCGAGGCGGAGCGCGCCGACCGCCGCGTTCACGTCGAGCTAACCGCAGACCAGATCCCGTCTGACAAGCAGAGACTGCAGCTCGCTTTGCCTGGCAGCAAACGCTTTCAAGAGCATCTGTCATTAGAGTCGGCGCGTGGCTCAGCATACGTACAGTAGAGGCAGCTGCTCATCAGAATTTGCGTGTGGCTGTGTCAGCCTCCAGCTAAGCCTAAACTTCTGAGAGACGGGAAGAGAACGAGGCAACAAGAGAAAGCAGAACAGAGAGAGATGAAAGACACAGACACAGAGAGCGAGCGAGAGAGACAAATGAGGAAAATAAATGTGGAAGAGAAGGGACTTCAGAGCCAATAAAATAAATCTGAGTCCAACTTAACATCAGAGTACTGGGGGGGTGGAGGGAAGGGGTTCTCTGCTGCCGTCCAACCTCTGCGCCTCACTCTGAAAAGGAGCAGATCCTGAAGTGGCTCCTCACTCCACCTCCCTCCCCTCCTCTCCATCAACTCCTTGAAAGCAACTAATTCCACTGTCATGACTGTTTTAAGTGTGTCTGTTTGCGTGCATAAGCGCGGAGTCCTCTGACATTTTAATTCGGGAGCTCAATCTGCCGCTGAAGACACGGCGACTCGTACGCTTTGACCTTGCCCCCTCTTGAACGCGAGGCCTTATTTGGATAAGGGGATAAAGCGGCAGAACGGGGGCGGATGAAGAACCCGGCGCTCGTCTCGATCGGAGAGATCTGCCGCGTATCGTCGTGTTTGTTTACCAAGCCGAACCCGGTCGTTGCCATTATCTGGTTAGTCACAGCTAGAGAGCTGCATCCTCCATGCATCGTTTCCTCGTTCTCTCTCTTTGCAGATCCAATCACGCCTCCTCTCTCTCTCTCTCTCTCTTTATTCCTGTCACATGCCTCTCTCGCCCCCTTTCCCCTCCACCTCCTCCTCATCTTCCTCTCTCCTCCTGTCTCCCACTCGCCCATCTCACTGACTCGGACCCCCACTTTCCGAAAGCTGAGTCACGTCGAAGAGCAGAACGTGTGCAGCTCGTTTGGACGGTCAGGACATCTGCGCCGTGTAACGCCGGCCTTCCAGCAGACACCGCCCACCACCACTGTTGCTAACATACTGTACGGTTCAATCCAAATATGCCTGTGCGTAGGTTTGTCGCCGTTTCAGTGGGAGAACATATCAGAAGGCACGAGAGAGGGAGAAATTGGATCCGGATGCGAGTTGCCGTGCGCGGCTTTTCCGTGCCCGAGCGCGGTGAACTATCGGAGATATCTGGGTTATTTTCCGAGCAGCCTCTCTGACCTTCTGGAGACATTTTACCAAAGGGCTCCCTCACCATTCAGAGCCTCCCGGACGCCGTCTGTCTGGCCATTTAAAGCAATTTTACCGCAGCCTCGCGCGGCTGTTAGGGCGGTTTTCGCAAAGGCCAGCGGGTTTCTCCGAGCTGCGTCGAGATGACCAAAATAGAGGAGTGGAAACAAAGAGAAAGTGGACCAATCAATACCGGCACCAATGAGGCATGAAGCAGCGGGCGGGGTGCAGCTGGCATCCACACACATTTTCTTTAATGCTAAGAAACATGAAATCACAGGCAAACAAAGTCATATAACTCACATTCACATCATAACCACAACACCTCAAACATAAAGTTTGGATTTTATTTGTTAAAGTGCTGCAACTTTGTCGTATGGCCCGAAAATGAAAATGGAAGATGATTTATTTTTGCAGCTAAGTTTGATAATGTGGTGACATACAGGGTCAGTTACTTACTGAGGTTGATCTACAGCTAATCGATTGTGTTGTGCCTTTAAAAGGAGCTTCTTTTTTCTTCTTCTTCTTCTGTGTTTTTTTTTTTGTGAGGGCCGAACAACATCGTTGTTCTGCTGGCTGAGGGCTGCGTTGGTGTGCTGCTCTTTCTCCACCCTCAACCTAATGATTTGTGCCATTTACCCCACGTTGCGTTGCCACACAAAATCGATCGTCTCTTTTCTCCAAAAAAAACAAAAAAGAAATGGAAATCTGAATAGTATTGCGTTCATATTATATATACGCAACCCCATGTATTCTGGTATTCCTAAATAAAACCAAGAGCAACCAACTTGACCTTTAGAGGTCAAGTCCAATGATTTATATTGAATAATAAATTACGTGTCATTTGATCTTAGTTCACAAGTAGCTGCTCTCTGATTGGGGATTGATATGGATGATTAGCAAAATAAAAGCATCATTAATTTCAACCTCAGATAGATAGATAGATAGATAGATAGATAGATAGATAGATAGATAGATAGATAGATAGATAGATAGATAGATAGATAGATAGATAGATAGATAGATAGATAGATAGATAGATCACCAAACAGAATCGTGTTTTTGAATAAAATAATGAGAAAACGAACACAGAGTGCAAAAACTTTCAGAATAAGGAACGATTTCCTCCAAATGTTTGCTTCCCCCACCCTTTTTCTCTATGCAGGAGCAGACTAATTATCTGTTTGCAGACAGTACACTGAGCAGAACACACACTGTAAAAAACACTGTTCGCGTTTATCTTAATACGCCCACGTACGCGCAGTTGCGAACATTTATCGCGTGTCAAAGGTGAAATCCCCGCATAGCCGCGCTGTGATTATGCGAGGGATTGGAAAAACATCTGCTCGAATAAAGAGCGCAAAGGCTCTTTACACGGCGCCGAACACAGAGGCTGTGATTGAGTCACTCTCTGACATTGCTTTTGTGTCCAACTGCAGTGTGCCGAGCCAGAACACTCCTAATAGACGCTAGTCTCCAGGACTTACTGGAAACAAGTTGCAGCAGCCAGTCCGACCCACTCAGCATTACTGAGTAGATAATTGGTTGCCAGTTGCCCCCCTTGACAGAGCCACGCGATGGAGGAGGAAGATTGCCGCTGATCGGCTGCAGACAATAGGCAGCCACTTGTTTAAATAACTTTGATGGGAGGCAACGTCTCATTAGGCGCCGCGCCGAATCAGCACCTCGACGGCTTGGTTCTGACAGCCATCAGCCGGGCTCGGCCGACCCCCTGACATTACCTCTGTGTACAATCACTGACCTCCTGCCGTCCATCTGTTATCAGAGCAGGTTGTAATCCTCTGCATGCAGGCTGAACGAGCGCGCCGCTTTGCAACGCGGCACTGATTCACCGACCGCTTCTGTGTGAAATACGCAGCAAACTGCAAATCAGGGCGGTCAGTCTGAACACTGGGATCAAGTCGTTTCAATACGATGATCGATTGTCGTGATTTTTTTAATAAAATCCCCGCTTTTGTTCCACAGTAAATCAAGCTCCAAGTTCACCGGGGTTGATAAAAATCGGAATGCTACAAGTCGTGTTTCACTGAGATCTTTGCCTGTTGGTGTTTTATGTCGTGCTGCATTTCAAATGAGATATTTGAAGCTGTGAAGTCCCGGGTGCTGAAGGCTGTGAGATGGATGAGCATTGTTTTGGACTTTGCTCTACTGAGTTGGGAAGCAGAACTGGATTGTTTCCCTGATGTACTGGACCATGACCGTTGTAATATGCTATTTGTGTAATTTCAGCTGCTTATTGGAGTTACGCCATTGCGGCTTGGGAAGCGGACGGATTGCGGTCCAAGCACATTTTACGGAAGAACTCATATTAATCAATTCCAGTCGTGAGCATTTAATAATTCTAATTTTTTTTTAATAAAGTTCCTCATTATCAACATATTGCACAGGAAGCATTTCATAAATATGTTCAAAACATACAGACATATCTCTTAACTTCTGAATCTCACAGGAGTGAAAATAACTCAATAATCATATTTTCTGGACTATAAGAGCCTTTAGTTAAAATCTAGAAATAACTTAAGCGAGAATCCTGAGGCGAATTATTACAAAAAAAAAACATTTTTCACAAAGTATTAAATACTTTTGAAGAAAAACGTCCTGCACGTTTTTGCTGTTTTTCCACTGTAGTAAGTAACATGCGATCCAGATAAAACAACAACAACAAAAAAAACCCCCAAATGTGTCCATTAATTATATTTAATTTGTTTCCTGTTTATTCTTAGGATTTCTTGGCTTGTTACCAACACTAGAAGTGAATTTCACATTAATATCTAGAAATAACTTAACCGAGAAAAACATGTTTGGCACGTTCGATATTTATTTCATTGTAGTTTGACAGACGCTTCAAACATAGGCTCTTTTTGGCCTGAAGACCAAAATTATTCTGGTTACAAACATGGATAAAAAAAAAAGAGAGCTGCATGCCAACTCATATTCATTTTCTACTTTACTTTCAGTTAGCTTAAGGAGAGGCTTACAAAATGTTGAAACGTGTTCTATAAATAGTTTTTGCAGTGGCTGAAGGGTTGCAGTGCGTGGCTGACCACACTGAGGCAAAGTTCAATCAAAGTAAATAAAAGTGGTGGATTTTCTCCACAGAAAACATTTGAACTTTTTCCAATTTACACTTGGACTGTCCTTTTATTTATCAAAGTCTTTGGCCCTGGATGGATTTGTTCTAACTCTTTGCTTCTTTGTCTTTTGTACTCGCGGAGAAAGAAGGGGGAAAAAAAAATAAATAAATAAAAATAAAAATCAGCCCAAGGAGTATTTCGCTCTGCTCTCTCTGCTGAGATGTGCTTACAGTAATTACATTGCACCTATAGCAAAACTTCAAATGTAATCAAAAGGACTTTTTATATGAAAGATGAAGCAATAAATTCAAACTTTAGATTATTTTTTTTTTCACTCCCACTCGATTGCTACTCCTACTCCGCACTTTGTGATGAAGTACTTTTTCTTCCTTTTTTTTTTTTTGAACAATAAAAACCTTCTTTCGCAAATCAGCCGTGAATTAAATGGCCTGTGACACATCCATCACTGATCCATCACTTTTTAATGTTTGTACGACGTTTTGGCCTCAGTGTAGCCTGTTGCTCACGTTGGCTCTTCCGGTGTCCAGAATGTCTCCAACAGCGACAGCAACCTTCTGCACATATATATATATATACTTAAATAAAGCGTACATGAGCCTGGGGCAGTTGTGTCTGCTGGCATGCTCACTGTTTTGTCTCAACCTTAGCGCCACATCTTTTTAGGCATCGTACATTTCTATTCCACACACGCAAAGCTCTGCACTTTCGAAACTCTGAAATTAGTTTGAGGCAAAGATTTCAATTGAACGCGAATCTTCACCGCTCAAAGTGTTGCTAAGCTTCCAACTTGGTCGGCTCGACTAATAACTTCATGTCCGTTAGACTAAGAGCGACAACCTAAAGCAAACCCGTTAAGCTACGAATCCCAATAATTGCCCTCGACTCTCTTCTATTCTTACTGTTTGCTTTGTTAGTTTGCCTTGTTCTATTTTTAAAAAGCTCTCTGGCAACTGGAAATGTGATCATATGCTTATTTTATTCTATTTAATCCCATAACTATATTATTTTTTTGTGTTGTTGTTGCAGCAACCAGAGAATATTTTCTATCCAAGTTTTCAAGCAGGTTTGCACCTTGAGGCCCATCAGTTTATCTTCACACTTTCACCGCTAAAAATATTTGCTCAGTCCTCCATGCTCACCAGTTTAGGCGATCATAAAATGTTCTTGGTCAAAGGTGTGTAAAAACAAAACAAAAACGTAGGCATGAAAACTGCATCAGAAATATTTGTAAAAGAACAAGAGGCTCTTATTCTGTGACAGGATGCCGCCGTAAAATGAGTCCTTTCATAAAATTTTCTTGCCGCTACACTAAACCCGGGCAATTGCTATTGATTTCATAACATCGTGGAAACAAACGCCAACCAGCTACTGCTGAAGAATTACATAGTGGGGAACAAAAACTGTGTAAAAGTAGAACTACTGAAAACTGAACTCCAAATCTCAGGTTTCTTGATACTTCACTCCAGTATCAAGAAAATATGTTTTTTGGTCATTTTTTTCCAACTGCCCATGGACTGAGATAGTCTGAGCAGGGATTCGAACCGGCAACCTACCAATTACAGAACAAACTCCCACCACCATCTCCAGCGACCAAGTTGGGTTAATCTGACCTCGGCCTGACAGAACGCTCTTACTGAGGCGACTCGCCCAACATCAGCCTCTGACCTAACAAGTGCTTTCCTAGAAGAAAGGTCAAAATAAAACCTTGTAAAACGCCTCCAAATAAAACCTTTTGGATATTATTAAACTAAGAACAGTGTGGATTTCTAACAGGGATTTTGACGACAGGATTCGCATTTAGCCAACACCAGAATCCTCGAGGTGTGTTTTCTCCTGGTTAAGAGCGTTGTTGGCATTACGCGATCCTCACTTCTTGATTGCGGTCTCTCAGCTTCGCAGCCAGAATGGTCAACAACGCGGCGCAGCGTTGAGCAAGCAGTTCACTTATGATAAGCTATAATAAGCTTGGAGCTTTGAGACAGACGAGCCACGCTAGGACATTTGGAGGAGAAGCACAGATTAAGCAGGAACAACTCCGCTCCAGCCACTGAGGATTTATCTGCTCGGTAAATTAAAACTATTTAAAAACGAGACTCTTAAATATGTGAAACCAGTTAATCCGTCAAAGTCTGCAACATTTACTTCTGTTGAGAGAGAAAGTAATTCCGCAACACTGAGGTTTTAGCACTATTCTTTATATAATATATTTCCATATAGTAATTGTTCTTGCTTTACTTTGCTTTAAAAAGTAACGATACAGCTCATGTTGTTTACTGACTAATGCTCTGCAGCAAACTCCTGAGGCCTGAAGGAGCAACTGGTTAAATTACACGGAGGCTTCACCGTATATAAATGCATACTGCACCTCCGATTTTTATTCGAAAACAACTTTGAAAGTTGAATCCTTTTACTTCCACTTCACAATTATGCACTGGTGTGCGCCGATTAAATCCCGGTAATATGCGGTTTATGGCTGCGACGCTTAAAAATTATGAAAAAGGATAAACGCTTTTGCGAGGCACTGTAAATGTGAAATGTTTACCGGGCCCCACTAACAAGATGAGCGTGGCGTTATCGTTTATTCCTGAATGCGCTTGAGCTCCAGACCTGTGTCTCGCTCCCAACAATCATTGCAAGGTGTCACCTCGGGGTCTGGGAAACTTAATTAGGAGGTAATCTTCAGATTTATCTCAAAGGAAATAATCATTTGCCGTAGCTAATAAACACTATTCTTTTTTTCTTTTTTTTTTTTACCCTCCTTTTCCCCCCCCGCCCCTCCGCTCTCGTCCGCTGCAGGAGCCTGCACTGCGTTTGACCTCTGCGATTAACATTCGGCTTCTGCAGCTTATTCACCGTCAAACTGTGAAACTAGATTTACTGAGGGGAAGAGAGAGAGAGAGAGAGAGAGAAAAAAACAACAACCAAAAAAACAACACACATTAAAGTAATAAACTCTGAGCCACTAATGACTCATTTGGCTCTTTGCGAAAATACCAGGTCCCCTGGAGCAACATGTAGCGCACAGCAGAACCATAAAGAAGGTCTTGGTTTACAACACAAGTTGTCTGAGCGTGTGTGTGTGTGTGTGTGTGTGTGTGTGTGTGTGTGTGTGTGTGTGTGTGTGTGTGTGTGTGTGTGTGTGTGTGTGTGTGTGTGCGCGCAATTGGCTGAAATGTGATTTGGTGCTGATTATTGGATTGCAGGTTGCTGCTGACTAGCTCATTTCCCTTGCGTCAGGAGCTTCCCCCTGTTGCCATAGAAACGGTTATCACTCAAAAACGAACCTTCTCTCCTCCGATACGACAGAGCCAGGAAAGATCGCAACTTTTTTTTCTTTTTTTTTAAAACAGAAAGATATTAATTGTGATGGAAAATGCTCCAAATGATTTCAATTGATCATTTATGTATTCATTTATTTTTTTTCCACGTGCCAAATGAGGCCCGAGCGTCCGCAGCGGAGTTACAGGCAGCGCCGTCAGCGGGAATATTCCTCAAGATTACAGATCCAATCTTAATCTGTCCTCTATCTCTCCTTTAAGAGACGCCGGCTCCTCATATCTGATGGCCGTGTTGTGCTTAATAACAAGCTACGACTGCAGGAGGGAGGGGCACTTTGGGGGATAAACAAATTAACAAAGCTATTCACAGCCTTTGCAGCACCAGGGGGTATGGGAGGAGTGGAAAGAGGGCAGCAGAGGAAGAAGAAGAAGAAAAGAGGACTGCCTTCGCTAATCACTGCAGGGGGCACGCGCTGCAATCACTTAGGCACGGCATTATCTCAGCAATCACGCATCGTCCTATTGTTGTGTTAATTAGAAACTTTAATATGAGCCATAATATTGTTGCCTCCTTATTTGCCCAGTTACTCTCCCTCCCACCCCCAAAATGAATAAAGAACCCACATAAGGCCGCAGAAGGCGACTCCGGCGAACCCTCTGGGTTTTGTGGAGGGGCGTGCAAGATCAGCGGCGAGCTCTGTTGCACGCAGGAAGGATTGTTGCGAGCGCAAGGCAGACTTTGGCCCGACGTCACAAAGAAAAGCGGGGAAGAGATCTGCCAAATGCAACAGCTGCGCTAACATGGTCTTTTTTGTTTTTTTTTACCGAGGGGGAAAAGTGCGGCCAACGCTGAGATGTTTGATTCCAGTTTGGCACAAACTAGAAGGAAATATTTCATATTTATATTAAATGTCTGGAGTGCCCAGATTCAGTTAGAAGACTTCGGAGTGCGGAACTGACAGGGAGTCACTATTTACCCGTTTCACTTAAAACAAACAAAAACACACACACACACACACACACACACACACACACACACACACACACACACACACACACACACACACACACACACACACACACACACACACACACACACACACAAAACTTACATCAATTCTATTATTGCTATGTAAGGCAAAACCATTTCTTCACATTTCTGACTTACATTAAGCAAAAGGTGAAAGTTCATTTGCCACTACCAATATTAGTGCCAGTGAACAAAGTCCCGAATGTTTGATCATGAATACAACCTTTATATCGACTTTTTGGTGAGCATCCATCTTGCCTGAAAATCCTCATGGATTTCGATTTTCTTGACAAGAAAAGGCTTCAGTGAAATAAGTGAACATGTATTAGGGACACAGACAAAGATGGGAGTCAGCGTTTTTGCTCCAATAACCATACATGCAGAAAACACGGAAGCGGCTAAAGTTCAGGACGACAACGAAGCTTTGCAAACTCAAAGACTCGAAACTGATTACAAGGATGAATTGTGTCATAAAAACACAATTTTTTATGGCCATCAAAAATTGGCCATTAAATATTCTGGCCAATATTTAATGACCAGAAGTTGCCATTAAATATTGTTAATCTGATTCTTATGAAACATTTTGTCAAAATCTAAACAAAAACAGATGAAATAGAGATTTATTGTTTTTAAAGCTGCTACTACTTTTAATATAGCTCGGTCGATTTTTTACACATCCCAATCGCAATTTGTCTCGGAAACTGACTTTTTTGATAAATAATAAATAATAATTTTAAGTCTGTCAGAGATATAACGATTTTAGGCAAAAAAAAAAAAAAAAAAAGCCAAAAGCTTAAGAGAATGACTATCAATAAAGCGGAGTATTGACATAATGTAAATTAGCATGCTACTCCTGTTGCAACGTGGCAGACCAGAGGACTCTGCAGGAGAAGAAGCTATTATTTATGTATTGAATAATTTTTTATGCTGTCATAGATCCCTGAAAACTGCTTACTTGTTTTCAACGTAAAACACAATGAATTGAAAAGAAATGAAACATAAAATCTTTTTCTTTTTTTTTTTTTAAATATGCTAACATATTTAGCATTCAACAACTGCCCACCTCGGTGCATGAGGTCAGCCCGATATGCGGCGAATATATTCGGAATAAATTATTACGCACTCAAAGCAGAATAAATGATTTTCTTTTGAATTGCATTATGATAATGGGAATAAATCCTCCGCTCACATTTGATTTAATGAGGGACTGACTTGAAATCAATAAATCCAGGAGAAATCTGAACGGTTATTTGATGATGGCGAGGAAAATGTAAAACCACACGGGGGTAAATTCTCTTTCTCCCGTTGCCGTCACCGGCTCCTCGTTAATTCATTAAAGTGGCGGGATCGTTATGTAATGAACCTAATCATGTGGCGGCCTGCGTCCCCCCCGACAAAGACATTAAGCCTGTGACCGACGTGAATTTCGCATCTCGCCACTTGAATTTTGTTGATTTACAGGCAAACACGTCGTCGACGGTCGCATCAAGTGCGTCTTGGCGCGATCGCCTCGTCGGTGACGTCAACCGGAAGATCAATCACCAGCAAACGGGAGAGGAGCATGACACCAATTAAAAGGTGGTGTCATCTCCAAGTCATCGCTCACACTTCTCGCTGATGCACTAATTACCGGGGCTGGGACATTAATGGAATAGCATGGCTCAGCCTGGGGATTAATCTGCATGGATTCGCCTGGGTGTGTGTGATGTCTGCCTGTTACGTGCGCGCATGTGTGCATGTGTGTGTGTGTGTGTATGTGTGTGATTAATGCAAACCCCTGCCCGCTCCAGGCCCGACCTTGAGCACCACCGCAGGAGGGAAATGAACTGGCAAGGTGAAGAGGTTGGGATACCTGCGGATGGGGCCGCGAAGGTGGGGGCCAAACAGCCGAGGCGGAGGGGGCCCGATCAAGGTCAAGGAAGTCCGGGGAGCCGATGTAACGGGGAAGGATCGACTGGCGTGGGGCAGAGTACGGCGCCGGGTGTGACTCAGGGTGTTTTATATACAGAAGAAATGAAGCTAAGGTTTAAGGATATGATGACGTCATGTGTGATGTTTCATAAAAGTATTCGTATAATTTGTGTTTTTATACGTGACGGACCAAAACACAGCAGAGTAATTTTGTAAAGAGGAAGGAAAAGGCAGTTTGAACTAGAAGCTACACCAACTAGTCGACTTTTAGAGCTCTCCATTTTGAGACTAAATCCATTTAGATTATGATAAAAACTACTTCTCAGGTCGTTGCTCCTAAGAACACTTGCAAACAGCACCAAGAAGGAGTATTCCTCACAAATTGTATTTTACATGATTTATATATTATTATTTGTGTTTTTCCTCTCTCTTTATATCGAAAACTGGATGGCAAAAGTCTTCAGTCTAGTGCTTTGGCCTCAACTATCCCAAATTTGTTTGCGGAGATTTCAACATTTGTTTTACTTGTTGTTTTGTTTATTTATTTTGGATCCTTAAAATGTCTTCCACTTCCAGTGTTTAATGTTCAGTGGAATTTAAAGTTTGTCAATCTATGAGAATGCGTAGGACTAAACCTTCCCTTGGAGCATAACTGAGTCTTTTCAAAGACTTCAGAGCAACGTGATCTTTCAAAAATAAAAAATAAAAAAAAAATACATCCCTGAACTTCTGAACGTGCAACCAAGAGATTGTACAGAGACTTACGCATTGTGCAATGGAGTAAGAAAGAGTCGTTCATTTAGTTTTTAACAGAATTCGAATCAAAATAACCAGAAAAAAACCCAGTAAATTCATAGTGACTCTGACCTTGACTGACTGCATCTATATGCCTGCAATAAATGTTTTGCATTATTAAGTCCCACTTAATATTATTATGAAAGTTTCAAATAAAAAAAATACATTCATAATGTGTTTTTCTTTATTTTTTTCTCATTTAAAGGCATCATTATGTAATAAAAGAACATAATGACGCCTTTTAATCCTGTACCTAAACATGTCTGCAGTGGTTTCCAGTTGTAAATAATTATGAGCACGTTTAAGTAACCAGTTTCCTATTGCTTTGTGCCACTTTTGGTTGAGCTGTTTCAACTGGACGCTTCAGTGAAACTCCAAATGCTCATCTTTTATTTTGAAGTAACCTGTACCCCCAGCAACATTATTTCCCAGTAAGCACATAATAACCAAACTTAATTGGTTTTTGTTTCATTCGGTTTGGCAATTAAAGAACAAAATAAAGGGATGTAAAAAAATAAAATAAAATAAATAACACTAATAAAAATCGCAACATAGTGTATTAATGGCATTTTTCATGCTGTGGTTAATAGAAACAGAACAAAATGACAGGTTTAAGTAGTAAGACCAAAAACGAATGAAATTATTGATTGCATTGAGTATTAGGTAAATTGCAGCAAAAATATTTAAATATCAGTAAAGAAGTGTAAAGTCTTAGGACGAACGTGGACTGAATAAGATATTAAAAATACACAAGGATGTCATGAATTTAATGAGAAAGTTGTTTGTGTGCTGTATGGGCGTTGATGTGGCCGTGTGTGTGTGTGTGTGTGAGGGGTGGAGACAAACACTAAATGAACCTTTGCACGCGTGTGTGTGTGTTTGTGTGTGTGTGTGTGTGTGTGTGTGTGTTTGTGTGTAGTCATCACAGGATAATTACTGGTTTTCAGTGCTTTGGTCTGGGACGGCTAATTTGCAATTTAAAGTATTCTACAAGGGTTCACGTTTGGAATACAATACTGCCTGAAAACAGCAGCGGACAAATTTCACCCGCCTGTCTCTTAACGCACATCGATCGCGCCGCTTTTGCTTATTTCTCTTTGTTTGTTTGTCCCTGTATTTCTTCACCAGAAGAAGTCCGAATTAAAATGAAAAAAAATAAATAAATAAAAAAAATTAAACCTTCCTGTGCGCGTGATTCTTTCCTGGAGATTTAATGTGCCACTTTACCAGCAGGGGCTCCAACGAACCTCGTCGGCCGGAAGGTCCAACAATTCGGCGGTGACTCACCAATGACATATGTGAGCAGCAGGGCCAGCGTGAGGGTCAGCAGGGAGGCAGACAGGGCTGTGCACTTCCAGTTGCAGCAGCGGTGAGGCTTGTTGAAGGTAAACAGCGGCCTGGTCACGCTGCTGCGAGGGAGCGGCCGCGGCGGCGGGGAGTACACCGTCCCAGAAGTCAGAGGGTATCCCTGCCCCGCGCCTGACAGGAGGGCTGATGAACCTGAGCCCTGCTTGAACAGGAAATGTCTGTAGAGGGAGGAAAACACAGAGAAAGAGACTTCACTTTAGAGAAGCTGGCAACGTCTGTAAAAGGGGTAAAGTTATTTCTTGAATTTCTGAAACGATCAGAGGCCTTTTTAAGAGTTTCCGAGAACTTAAACGGGAACGTTTTACAGTATGACTTGGAGGAGGAAAAGGATCGCGGCAAAAAATTCAAATCCCTTTCAAATCATCCCTTAATCCATTGCTTACACGTGTTCTTTGTGTCTCGTGTTGCTCTGAAAGGAGCCAAAATGTTGGGTTGAGGTTGATCAACCAGCATTATCAAGATTGCGGATGTGCTGACAATATGACAGCAATAGAAGACAAAATTACCATTTAAAAGTTACATTTTAAAGGAAAAGAGAGAGAAAAAAACCCACAAAACGAGAGAGATGCATCCTTTATCTGGCAAGTCCTCCGGTAACCCCTCTTTTGAATTTCCTTTGCTACGGTCCAAACTCTGTTACTGCTGAAGGACTCTTTTTAAATAACAATAATTAGAAATAAGAGTAGGCTGCAGAGGGAAAGTATTATTATTAAAAAAAAAGAAATAATCAAAAGGCTTTCATACGATTCAGTTCTGCAGTTTAAGGAAGCTGGTTAGGAAACATCATCCTCGAGTTCACACCTTCCGTCTGGGAGTTTGAGTCAAAACACCTCGCTCTAGCTCCGGCACCTTCTGGCATCCTGGGTTTGGTGACTGAACGGCATCATCTCGTAAAACAGAATTCAATATGTAGCGACACAAAAAACGGCAGCACCCAGTTCAGGGCTTAAATATGTAATTAATTACAGGGAGTCAACTCTTTTTAATAGTGTAACTCGGGGCTAACCAGACGCGCCAGTGTGCACAAGTGTGAAGTTGCTTTGGTGAACCGCTAGGCACTAAACATTGGGCCCGTCGGACGTGAATGTGACTGCATTTATCAGAAGTAACAAGCTGAAACGGACGGAACGCTGTTCGGGTGAGGCGGGCTCTCATCAGCTTGCAGACGCAGATCCAGAAGTCTTTCATCAAAACTGGGAAATAAAATATTGACGTCGGCCATGTCAGGACGTTGTATCCCCCGGTGGGCTTACATCGCGCCTGCCGGCCTTGGAGGTGAGCTTGCTGAATTTTAGAGCAGACGGAAAGTAAGTCTACTCCATTTTTGCCATTCCTGCATCTGTTTTCGCCTCGGTAGAGTGGAGGAAGAGCACAGAATCACCTGAACTTCGTGAACGCTCCACGCAGGTGCTACCTCAGCGCCTTGTGCGCCACGTTTGCCTTCGGAGCGTTTCCAGAATCAGCCCCCTGGTCGTCGTGGTAACGGCTCTACAACTGCGATTGGATGTCGGCTCTTCGAGGGGAGGTGTTCAGCAAGCTGTCAATTAATTACTGTCCTCATCTTGTACGGTCGGAGCTGTTTTTGCATCTTGTGTTCCACAAACTACACGCCACATGGGACCGCCGTCTGCGTCTTCCTAAAGTAGATTACAGTCGGAAGTTGGGAACAGTCACAGTCGCTGTGCAGGTCTATCTAGGACAGCGGTTCAATGCTTCACCAATTACTCTAGCAAGACACAAGCTTCCCTCTTTTTTTTTTTTTTACCTCAGGTATCGTGTGTCTTATTCGGATTCTATTTATGTAAATCTGCACTCGGTGGAATTAAGTCTCACTCTGAGCTACGCCTGGATGAAACTCATTTAAAGGGCCCTGAAGGTGGGAGATTTTAGTCGAGACCCCTCTGCTCCTATCTTTTCTTCTTTTTTTTTTTTTTTTTTTCTCATCCGCACAATGTTAGGTTCAGGCATCAAGCAGAAAACTGTCTGTCCCAGTTTGCTAATGCACAGCGCTCCGGCCCTGCTGAACCTTAACCTGTCAAATCAGCTTTCCCTAAATGTGTTGAAGTTGGTAATTTGGGGGGAACTGTTAATATCCCACATGTTGTGCAACACTTGTGTGCTTTTAATCAAACTGGGCTTTTTAAAAGGTAAGGGATAGGTCATCAAAAATTTATAAAGGTGGTTACAATCAACGGGAAGCAGTGGAAGGGAAACGCAGTGGGATTCCTTTGGCAATTTACATTATTCTCCCTAATGCATTCTGGGACTAGGGAATTTGCAACAGTGTTAATACCCAGCAACCTTTTTAAGTATATATATATATATATATATATATATATATATATATATATATATATATATATATATATATATATATATATATATATATATATATATATATATATATATATATGTATATATTTCGTCACATTGCCAACACAAACTTTAGTGTTATTTTATGTGATACACCCACAGAAACAATCACAACATTGAAAATTACACATGGTTTTATATGTATGATTTCACAAGTTCAGCAAACAGAGATGTCTTCGAGTTGTGAACGGAAAGCCTAGGAGCTTCTTAAAGAGAAAGAGGACAATTTCAGAGTGCCAAATTGTAAAGTCAAATTTCGTTTAAGTTATATTCACTTGATTGAATTTGTAACAAATCAAGGTGACATAATGACGTGATTGTGCAACATAATACCACTCTATAGTTGCCAGGAAGATGCGTAATCCTTTAAGATCAACAAACACCCCAGATAGGTCAGGGATGAAGGGGTTCAAAGCAGGGGTAAGTTATAAAACGGATTCTTACGTGGTAAACGTCTGACAGAGCTCTGCTAACTTCAATCAAAATGTAGGGGTTTGGGAGCACTGCAGGTCTACCAAGCATTGGTCTTCAACATAAGTGTAGCAGATTTTCACAGTTTAGGTGGGAGGTTCTATCAGCAAGTCTGACATCAGCTGTGCTTTTCACTAATCTACTTTTATGGAAAGCCGTAAAAGTGCGCAGATTGCATTCTACTGTCAGAAGCTGTAAGCCAAAACAGTTGTTTGTATACATAAAGTGCCATTAGATTTGCTTAAAGGTTGTAAGCAAATTTAATCACCAGGATTTGCTCAGATGTCGTCGCTGCAGGACCTCCAACCTAACCCAGAAATCAGATTTGAACCAACGAATGTAAAGTTTCAGAACCGCTGGTCTGCATTGGAGCATCCCAACAAAATATGTTGACGTATGTTAATGTGAATAAATTCAATTTAATTCAATTAAGTTCTAAAATATTTTATATAGGAATACACCCCCCACACACACAAGGAACCATAAACCCATAAACCACTACGCAGGTTTGCTCGGGCAAATTCCCAAGAAAATCTTAACTTTTCTGATGACACACCATAAATTTAGCAGTCATAAAATATTAAACCTCCAGCTCTTATCCCGCCCAAGTCCTTCATCCTTTGAGGAACCCCAGATTTAACCAGGGGGCTTCTCTGGTGCAACCTTACGAGCCACCACTGCAATGCAGAGCAGCAATAATATGAAACAGATTGAAATAGCGCTGGCACACACGGATCAATGACTTACCTATTCCCTTTGACACATCAAAGCAACTACTTAAGTTATAAGGCTGTTAGATGACGATGGGGCTCATTTTCATTACGAAATGTCTTAGACAGTAGATGAAGATAGGGGACTGAGCTGAAGGGCAATTAATCTGGGTACCATTTCATCTATATTGTGTTTAGATAATGGAGGGCAGAGGCTCGGCGGTGGCGGATGAGGGAGCACAAGAATGGGTGGAGAGAGGGTGGGGGGAGGGGGGTCAATTCTCCACTTTTCCAATTTGGAAAAGTGGATCTAGGCAGAAAATTAATAGAAGCGCCAGCTTATTGCGGCCACAACTAGAATGGTTACGTTGGGGGTAAACCCTTTGAATACTTGCCTTTTCTTTTTATGGCTGTGTTTTTATGGTTCCCAATCATTATAACAAATGAAAACAATATTTCTGAGCTCCTTGAATTTCACAGACAACATGATTGCCCCGGGTTACGGCGCGCTCTCCGGGGGGTTAATGCTGCTTTCGAGTGGGGGGGGGGGGCACCGCGTGTGTTAAGAGTGTAACTCTGTGCGCGCCGTGAGGAGATGAGAGGTCGCGGCGCTGCCTGGTCTCTGAAGAGCAGGCCATTAAAGCGAGGTCAGCCACCGAGGTGGCAGCATCACCGGACGCCGTGTCCTCGTAATAACCAAACCGCATACACCTTCATCGACTCATTTGGTCGCGTTCAGCCTTGAAGACTCGTCTTATTAAAAAGCTCTGCAGGGTTCCGGTGTGGAGCTCGGATGGTCCATGTGAGAATACGTCTTAGAAGGGTGCAAAATACCCCAAAAAATCGACATATTTTGTACAGCTTTTCTTTTCAAATGCAACTTTATAACCGTAAACTGCATTTATTTTACTTAAATTTAACACAAAAGGCATATTTATCTGGGGAGAGGGAAGCCTCTTTATTTAGTGCTGTTGCTCCTGCTGCCCTGATGAACAAAAGATAATGGCTGGATCAGTTTAGTCTATCCTCATGTAAAATTCAGTACAACAAAAGAGCTCCAGAAATCACCTAATTAGTACACCGGGGTTTAGGGTAATGTCTGTAAAACATATTCACCTCCTTCCCTGTTTACTGGTTTTGTTGCTGCTTTGTTTTTGTTTTTTTGTACCCCATTTGGCTTTTTTGACCAAAAAACCTCTTTTATTCTCAAAGTGAAAACTTATTTCTACAAAATAATGAAGATGAAATAAAATATTTACTATAACAAAAGTGACTGCATGAATATTCACACCCTTCAGGTCAGTCAACGCCAGGCAGGTCTCCATCGGGTTCGCACGATGGACGAGGCAGGCTTCCATTCTTCTTTGCAAAACCGTTCAAGATCTGTCAGGTTGGCTGTAAACAGAGCTTCCCAGGTCAATTCTGTATGAGATTGAGGCCTGGGCTTTGACTGGACCAGCCCGGAACATCCACCTCATTGGCAAACTCCTTCTTCAACAACGTCTTTCTCATTCCCACTCGCCCGTACAACGTTGTGGACAAACAGCTGTTGCTCTGGTTCTTCACCAATCAAGAGTGTCTCTCCCCGCGTAACCATGGTGACCCGGTGTCCTCTCTCACTCGTCTCTTTCCAGCACGGTCACCCAGGGTGTGAGGATGTCCTGATCTCATCAGGATTCAGACATACTTCATATTCCGTCCATTTCTTGCTGATGGTTTTAGCTGAAATCCAGGAACACTCATTTGGTGTAGAGACTTTTTTTCTTTCCATCCCCTGACTTAAAACTTTTCAATAACTTTTTTCTCTGTTTTGCTTGGATTGCTCTTTTGTCTTGGAAGCCAGGAATGCTGTTCAGGGATACGGGGATTATAGTTTGCACTATAATCCCTTGAGACACACTCACTGCACTACGGGGATCCTCAATCCACCCAAGGTGAGACCATTTGCACCAAAAGGCTGGACCTCTGCTGACTCAACTCAATCTCTAAACGTTTGCACAATCACGTTTTTATTAACGAGTCACTCTTTTGTAGAAATCCATTTTCACTTTGACGTTAAAGATTTTAGATTTTTAGTCGTTTTTGTAAAAAGAGAAAATATAAATATGAAATATCCGAGGGAGTGAGTGCTTCCTATAGGAACCATAACTGCTCTGAGAAATCCTTAGAGGTTTGTTGGAGAACAAACAGCGTCGTGAAGCCCGAGGAACACGGCAGGCGGGTCAGGGAGGAAGAATTTCAAAGCAGGGTTAGGTTCTAAAAAACAACACCTCAAGCTTGGAGCGTCTCACGGAGCGCTATACCTAATCCATCATCCGAGTGTCGGAACGGTATGGCGCAAATACAACCCTTACAAGACATTGCTGTCCATTTAAGGGAAACACTTCAAGCAGAAAAGCAGCCAAGAGCCATACTGTAACTGTGAAATACGGCCGTGGCATCATCAGCTCCGGCGGCAGAAACTGCTGACGGGACACCCATTGGTGGCGCGCGGCGCAAATTTAGGATTTATGGAGGAATCGAAAGAGAGGAAGCCATCGTTGAAAGGCGGTAAGTCCCACGCAGTTTTTAACAAATCATAAAAGAGACAAAGTGTACATGGACGAAGCTACTGTGATCAGTTGAGACTGAAAAGTTGGTGAAACGGGGAAAACATGGTGTTTGCAGCATCATGCTTTGGAAATAGCACAGCATCAAAGCACATTCACAGGTTACAATGACCCAAAACCCACCCAACTGGTAATCTTTGGAAAGACTTGAAGCATTATGTCCTCCAAAACTAACAAAGCTTGAGCTACTTTGGAAAGAAGGATTTTAGTCTCTAGATGTGCAAAGCTGGCTGGGAGAGAGACGTCACAATTAGATCAACGCAGCGCCGCTCGCAGAATTTTATATGATGAAGCAACTCTGTGTTGCGTAACCCCTCCTGGCCCCACACAAAAACTTGCGATAGGACTTAAAGTTGAAGAAAGTCCTGTGGTTGTCCAAACTTTATGAAACCACCAGAGGACGTAAAGGGAGGTAAAGTTTGGAATTGTGAAAAACCAAAAGTAAAAAAAAAAAAATAAGAAAAAGAGAATGGCTCCCGTCGAGCCGAGTCCGTTCCGGTTTCTGTGTGCTGCCTTTCAGTGAGTCTTTAGTGTGGCCCTGTGGCTAAAACAGATAACGTCCATCCCTCACTGTCTGCCTCCTGTCCTTTCTCCATCCAGCCGTTCAGCGCCCGCTGAAGGCTGCGAGTCTGATGTGGGACACAGGAGGCTGCACAGGCAGCCACCGCGCACCTTAGGGTCACCGCTAGTTCATCTCTGAAAGGCCAGAGATAAACCCGGGGAAACAAACACGCTTGCAAACACGCACGTGGAAAGAAGTGGACAAAAAAAACCCCCCAAAAAAACATGCTGAATGCTAGATTTTTTTTTTTTAGGCCACTGCAGCAGCCTGGGACTATTGTGTCTGTTTTAACGCGCAGCTGAAAGTGGATTAATAAAGCAGGGGAGTAAAAAGATGCATGTAGAACCCCTCTCCTTCTTGTGCGGTGCTGTTTAAAACGGCTTCACGCTTCTCGCTGGATCCCCCGCCTTTGATCTTCGCCAGAGAATATCTAGGGGCGATGCCCAGGAAAAGCTCTGAGTTCTTATCGGAGGGCAGATTTCCCCCGAGACGGGAAGAAAATGAGAGCTCCTGCTCTCCAGGAGGTCGGCCTCGGCGGGCCCGGCGGCTGTCTCAACCTGGATAAGTGTAAATGGTCCTTGTTTGTGTTTGCGTGGGTGGAGGTCTTTGTTCGCAGAATACAAAGTGTCTGGGTTGTGATTTGGCTGTGCACAGTCGCTGCAACGATTGTTCCGAGCTGCTTGATTTATTTATACACCTGAAATTTTCACCGGCTTCAGGAAACACTGACATCTGCTTGGTCAGGGAGTCGTCTTGTTGTCACGATCCTGGGCTGCGTTGGGTTCATTTCAGATGTTGCGTCTGTGTGCGTTGATCACTTTTGATTTCCATTTGTGATTGTTTACATAATCGTTGCTTCACTGGTCTAGCCATGTTTGGTTTCATCTTTATTCCTTCTTTGACTTGGGTTTCCTCGTTTATTCTCGTGTTTCGCTTTTTGTGCTTTCGAGTTTGGTTCTCTTTGGTGTCATTTTATTTTTTACTTCTAGTTTCCTTGAGTCCCGGTCTTTCTCCAGTGTTTATGCTCTGCCTCGTTCCTCCCCCTCCTCTCACAGATGTTTTCCATCTCCTGATTTCCTTCTGATGAGTTCGTCTGGCTCCACTTTCACTTCCCCACACCCGGCCTCGGTATTTAAGCCTCCTTGATTTCCTTTTTATTATTGCTCTCCAACGTGTCCATCATGGTGTCCTTTCTGATTTAGTTTGTCCCTGAGTCATTTTATTGTAAGTGTCTTAATTATTTTACCAAAGCATTCGTCTTGCCACTGTCTGGATCTACTTTGGAGTTTTCTTCCAGCCACAATTATGTTTATTTTTAAGAACAAAAAAAAAGTTCTAATAGAGAATATTGATTCAAGAATCATGTTGTTGACACTCAAACTGAAGTATTACAATAGTTGTTTATAACCAGTTTACCTATAAGGAATCACACTAGTCTATACATTGAGTCTATAGTTTGTTTCCTTATACTATTGTGCTATTATGTCAAATCAACTTTTTTGAGCTTGGCATCATGTTGTAATATTATTACCTCACCAAAAACGAACCTGGAACATTTCCTTGATTCCTTAATCTCCCATGACAACCATGGGAGATTAAGGAACCTCCCATGGTGTGTATGCACACACACACATACTCACACCTAGGGAGAATTTAGAGAGGCCAATTAACCTGACAGTCATGTTTTTGGACTGTGGGAGGAAGCCGGAGTACCCGGAGAGAACCCACACACGCACAGGGAGAACATGCAAACTCTGTGCAGAAAGACCCCGGGCCGGGAATCGAACCCAAAATCGTCTTGCTGCAAGGCAACAGTGCTACCAACTGCTCCACTGTGCTTGAAGTCATGTGTGTTCCTTTGAGTCATGTTTGATATATATAAAAACAATTTAACATGGGAAACACATAACAACGTCCCTTTATAGGAAATGGTGGGAGAGGAAAGGAAAGGAACAATCAAGGTCAAGTTGGTTCATTGACCTTCGCCATCTCTGTTCCTCCAAAATAAAACGGATTCCTCAGTTTGCTCCAAAATTATACCATTGAGTCGTCTTCTGTCCTTGGCGCTGCTGATGGGAGAAATTCTTGACACAAAGGCATTGAAGGACTGCTGGAATAAACAAACTGGTGGAAATTTCAAAGAGATTTGGCAGAACTTGATCAGTCCGGGTCCGACTCATCGCCAAGGGCGTTCATAAAAAAATGTGTTTGTGACGTTGTGCAACCCGGGACCAAGACGAAGGTGCAATTCTTTAAACAACAAAACGTTATGAGCTAGTTCTACAATTTAGACATGCAGTGCCAATGGCAAATTCCAAGAATCCTCCAGAATTACACAATTTATACAATTAAGACAATTTCTTTAAAAAACATCGACAGGCATCAAAAATTCTTCATCTCAGGATCACAATTTTGCGTAAAAAGTCACACGAAGACCTGCTTCCCGTGTCCCGTTCAAACGGTCCAACGACGTGTCAAAGAGTCACATTTAAATAAATGTCCTCAGTGAAAAGACAGCGACTGAGGGAGTCTCGTCTGGACTAATAAAAGGAGGAGCTCAAGTCCATTCCTAACAGTCCCAAGATTTGTCATGCCTCCTAACACACACAGTGTGAGGCCCAGCCAGATATATTGAATATCCATAACTGCATCCGTCCACGACGACAGGACAGCCTCTCCAGAAACATAACGAATGTTCAGCCAAAAACGAAAATCCATGCGCACTTCAAACATTCTTAATCTCAGCCGACGCAACGTCAATACATTTCAATATGGATTCATCAAACACGAATCAAGGATAATGGAAGCGCACTTGACAACACAAGACTTTATCCCCTTTTTCTTTACACCACCCTCATCCTTATTAAGGTCACAGCGTCACTTATAATTCTGTTAGTGTGAGCCTCTGTGTCAGGTTTGTAAATACTTGACAAATCGTTAATCTTGTGGCTCAGATTGAGCTGATAGGACTGTGAGGGCTGCAGTGGAAATATGAAATCATTAGATTATCAGAGTATCTAAGAACGTGACGAAGGGCAGAGGGAGAGAGAGAGAGCGAGAGAGAGAGAGCGAGAGAGAGAGAGCGAGAGAGAGAGGAGAGGGTGAATATTAAATCCAGCCAGAAACAGTTAAGCAGCGAAGACTTTGTCAGAAGCCTGATAGGAAAGAGCCAATAATGTCTGAATTATGTTATAGAAGGACACTATTCTATTGACTATGAATGTGATTACATTTTATGGCTTAGAACTAATAGCACACTTTCAAATAAAACTTATTTGACTATAAAGTCCCAAATGCAGAAAAAGTATCGCTAGAAAGAAAGAAGAAAAAAAACGTCATCCTATAGAGGCGATGCAGGAATGATGGTTCGTAATCGCGTCTCTCGTTGGGAGGAAGTGCTTTTCTGGCCTGCAAATATTGGCTGAACAACCTGAACCGCGGAGAGAAAAAAAAAATTATAATGAATTTTGTTTAAGTCGTATTTTCATTAAGAGCACACACACACACACACACACACACACACACACACACACACACACACACACACACACACACACACACACACACGCACGCATTCACAGAAGAGCACACAAAAGTACTGTAATTACACTACAGCCATGACAAGCTTCTCTCTTTGATACTCGCGTCTGGACAATGATTAATTTAAATTCTCACAGAATCTAATTTTATTCTTCCTTTCCTTTAAATGAGGTGTGATCTAATTATGGCCCTAATGCATAACTTATTAAAACTTCTTCTCGTGGCGTGGCAGCCTGCCAATCTCGGCCTTTCCTCATAACGCCAGGACTCAGCCGCGCCGCCAGAGCCCCTCATCAAACATGCAAACAGATTCTCTTGCACCTTTGCTGCCTCCCCTTCTCCAAAGCAGCCTCAAAGAGGGAGACGAAGAGGAAGAAGGATAGGAAAATAATTTTTGAGGGGGGGGATAAATTATTTCTCATGCGGCCTCGATTCCGTTTGATGGGACGGCATTCCTTCAGCGCGCCTCAGAAACTCCACTTCTGGAGTATTTAAAACCAAATGCAGGTGTCATGAATAATCTATCGGCGGCAGCGGCGGGAGAAACAACTGAAATCCTCTGGAAAAACTGGAGATTTGTCACGACTTTGATGGCGCGCTAAAAAGCCCCGGTAAAAATACCTCGAATTACTGAGGGGGCTGATATGCCGAAAGTTGTGCTGCAAGTTACAGGCGAGGAAGAGGGTTTTTAACTCTCCCAATTATCGCCTGGACCTTACTCAGCCAAGCAAAAATCGCAGGTAATGGAGATAAATCATTTATATATTTGTTATTATCTATATTTATTTATTTTTCAATGAATCCGCTGGGGTTTATAACAATACAAGTATGTTTAATTAAGTAAGCGAAGCTCAGAATCCTTATAAATACCTGTTTATATCCATACAGCCGACTTGGGAGCGAAAACGCTGCACATTTGTTTTCTAAATCACGGCACGTAGGAAAGGCGTTTTTAATTTGTTCCCCTTCTCACAGGCTCAGGAAAAGCAATGTTCGGCTTTTCGGAGAACAGGAGTGGCTGCATTGGTTTTCTTCACAAACCCATATGTAAACTGGGTTTAAATGAAAAATGCTTAAAGTTAAAAGGTGGCATTATGTGCATGGAATTATCAGACAGCCAAGTAACTGTGTTACCTTCAGTTGTTTTGAAAACAACTTCATCCAAATTTGGTGCTTTTTTTTGTTTTTTTTTGTATTTTGCAACTCCGAAGCTGGCGTGTGATTTGTAAAACTCAGTGACTGTAACTCAGTTTCCTGTGAGCATATAATCACATGCTATCTTCACATGTACATTTAGTAAGATGTTTATTTAATCTATTTGTCACTTCCTAACTGTTTAATTTGTTGAAAAATGGTTAAATAAAATTGTGAAGAACAATTTTTGTCTTCTGCCCAAAAAAGTGGAATATTATTAAGAAACTCACCACGACAGATGAATTCATTAGATCATGTTCTGGTATAAACCGACTCTTGGACTTTGAGATTTTTCTTCCAAAGTCTCTCAGTACTTCTGCTCACCTTCGACAAACCGTGTCATTTATTCTCAACAAATCCTTCCCTCAGTCAAAAGTCTCTCCAAATGATTGTTTTTCTGCTATTCCAAGCCGCTTTGTGTCATTTCGCTCAAAGAAAAGCTACCTCCCGCTACATTGGACGCTCCTTTTCAACAAAACGAAAGAAAAACAAAATAAAATCATGAAGATTAATCGCTCTCTTTCCTTTCAATCCTTAATTGACAATCATACGGTTCAAAGCTGAAGGTTTGTGATGTGATCATGTTCAGAGGGAAATTGCTTTTATCCTCATAAACCATCGCATGTGGTAAAAATAATCAGAATGTGCAAAGCAACTTCTTGCCGGCTGTTAGGCGGTTTTTGCAGAAAGGAAAATATTTTGTCATGTGAAGCCTTTAATTTTACTCCGTATCCCGCTAGGTCATCAAACATCCTAACAGGCCATGAAAAGAAGTCTCCATTTTCCAGACACACTCTTATTAACTTTTAGCTCTTCTTCCAGTTCGACTCTCAGTAAATAGTGTCGCAGCTCAGACTCTGGAATATCTGCCTTGAAGATAATCATGTAGATAATGTAATAATACATGCCATAAATTAGGAAGTTTAGGTTCGACGCTGACCAACTTTAGATGTGCTTCTTTTCTAGCTATGAACTGTTGTAAACTGTACATGTTCCATATTTTATTGATACCTTTTTTAAGTGCATCAAAACACTTGGCACGCTTAAATAGAAAGCTTTAAGATATTAAAGGGGAAGTATATATTTTTCAGGCACATAGAGCCATTTAATAGCACAGCCACGTAACTATGTCAACTTCAGCTGTTTTAAA
The DNA here is from genome assembly GCA_911649635.1 of Poeciliopsis gracilis. Taxonomy (NCBI): domain Eukaryota; kingdom Metazoa; phylum Chordata; class Actinopteri; order Cyprinodontiformes; family Poeciliidae; genus Poeciliopsis; species Poeciliopsis gracilis. The sequence continues at coordinate 1,550,701 of CAJVRI010001175.1, read as the reverse complement.
GATGCAACATACATCAAATATGACTTCAAGACATTTAACGCCTTGAAATTGGACCTCTTTAAAATTTCCTGCTCTTTCCAACACTCCGCCTCTAGGAAGTCCTCACATCATGGCTGCTCTAATTGAAAGGATCTCGGGCTGTTTGAGTTGTTTTGCCTTTGTTTATCTCTGTGTTCCTCAGTTTCTTTCCATTAGATCACTCTTGTTTCTGTTTTTCCTGTGGTTCTCGCTTGTCTTCTCTTTTCACCACATCTTCACTTCTTCTTCTTCTTCGTCTCTGTCGCTCCTGCATTTGGAGCAGTTTCACTGAGAACTGGCTCTCACAATGAGCTCAGCAGATGCGCAGGTACGCTAGGTGTTTGCTAATTGCTGCTGGCTAGTCTGAAGGAGCCAAGTGAGGGAGGGCTGATCTGTAATGCGGAAGCTCGGAAACCCAGGCCTTTTATGCGGCTCAACGGTTGCCACGGGAGACTAAGGGATTTCTTGAAAATGCATGAAAGAATCAGGGCAACATTCAAAGTGTGCATTTGAAGAGAGAATAACTGCATAACATGACGTAATAGAAAAGGTAAAAGATGGAAAATTAAGGATTGTTTTGGTTTTTATTCCTACTATTAGCCTTTGGTACCTTTAGGAATTTTATATTTGTCTTTTTTTATTTTACTAAACTTAATATTATTTTCTATTTTTTGTCTACCTGTGAGGTTTTTTGTGAAGCACTTTGGTCAGCTCAGGCTGTTGTAAATGCTCTAAATAAATAAACTTTGACTTGACTTTATGTAGAGCTAAAAAAAAAAAAAATTCTTATTTTACATCTCGCCGCCCCTTTCACAAGTGCTGATCCGATCCACTGAAACCAACATAAGCTCTTTTGGAATATTTCAGAACCTTAGTTCTGAAAAACCTTAGTTAAGATAAATATTTCACTATTCTGGAAGAGAAAATAAAAGTAGAAAAATGGTCGATGCCCACTTCCCACCAGCATTTAATCAGACATTGCATCAAATCCATTAGTCCATTTGTCATCATCCCACTCTCCCCCTTTTGAAAGAAACTATAAAATTTATGCTCCTGCTGTTGACTGACTTTTCTTCGATACAAGAAGCCTCTTTAGTCGGTTTAAAGGAATGCCTTTAATCAAGCGAGTTGAAGGATTTGTCTGTGTCGTTCAAAAATCCCATTAACCGCTTCTACTGAGAATCTGCCGCTCTTGTCCTCCTCCTCTGCGACAAGAAAGCTGTGTTTGTTGCGTTCTGTTACCTGGTCTCTAGGGGGATGTTGCTGTTGAGCACCCAGCTGTTGTGAAGCTGCGCCTGGTCTGTTGCCGAGCTGTTGTCTGCCCCCTGGCCGCCCTGGCCGGCCTGACACCGCGTCGGCATGGTCTTCCTCTGCAGGCTGACTTGAGTGTAAGGAGCCGGGCGGGCGCAAGTGCAGGCGTGGGGCGGCGGCGGCGGCGGGGGGAGCGGACGAAACGTAAACTGGCCACCTGGACTGCTGGGCAGCTCTGCTCGCAGACGCCGAGTGGCAAAAGAAAGGGGGAAGGAGTGGAGGGGGACAGGAGAGAAATAAACACAGGTTTATTAGGAGCACCGTATCATAAATTACAAATAAAAGCAGAATGTTAGTTGACAGTTTATTGTTATTACGCTGATTGAAGGACATAAATCAGCTTAAAACGGTCCCTGTCCGGTGCTTTCCCCAACCTACCTGCTTTGATACACTTCCAGCCACCCTATAAATAGATTTTTGGCCGGCTGCAGCATTGAGCAGTCTTTAAAGAGCTAACAGCTCTGGCTTAATCCGCAGCCGCCAGCCCAAACTACCCATGTGATGTTTATTATGAGATCTCGGCGGAATGAGCAAGCCAGCTGTAACAGCCTCACACTGGTAACCTGAGGGTCTGGCGAGAGCTCACGCGGTCCATCATTTATCATTCTCTTTCACCATAACTCTCCCTCCCCGCGACTCTTTCCCGCCCGCTGCTTCACTCTCGCTCTCTCTCTTTCTCTCTCTCTCTCTCCAAGTGGGATGATGAGGGTGCGTTCGGCGGAGTTTGGAGTGCGTGACTGCCGCCGAAGATGATGCGTCTGGACAAAGAGCCGTGTGCGTTTACACGTCTCGTGCCGTTTTAAGTTTGTGCGTTTCGTGCTTTATTTGAACCACTAAAAGAGTGGTCCAAAGGAATGAATGGTGATGTGGGGAAGAATAAGAAGCTCTCAAAAAACCCCAAAAACAAACAAAAAACAAGAATTAGGTCAAATAATATTCACACAATCTAAATTATTCATACAGGCTCAAATGTATATTCACATAAACCCAACTGCGTTCAAATGTCAGCCCCGCGACGGGGCACACCGTCGACCCCGACCACGGAAAATTTGCCCTGATTTTCCAGGACAATGACAAAGACTCGAGTCCGTCAGAACACTGAAGATGTCCTCCGCAGTGAAGTGGCTTTGAAAATAACCTTCATTGACAAGCAAAGAGGAAGCCGCTGTTTGAAAATTGATACCTGAATTGTAAAAATGAAAAAAAAACAAACATGCTTAAAACTTGGACTGATTTGGTTTGTTCCAACAAACAATGCCTCCGGACGCTGGGAGACCGGCTTTGGACTGGATAAAGCAGGCTGACATAAAGGTTCTTGAACGGTTCTCACCAAAACGCTCCAGAAAATGTTCAGACTACGCTAAAATAAAAAAACAAAAACAAAACAGCCCTACCTGTTCCAGATAACCAACTCATTCAAATTAACTCTTCAAATTCTGCCGAGAAGAGTGTTTAAATTTCAAGCCAGAGTTACGCCGGAAGCTTGTTGAAGGCTTAAGAAGGAAAAAAAAAAAAAAAAGAGAGACGTTATAAATTAGGACATTCGCTTTTCAGCTTAAGGTGACAACTTGTACCATTTGTCTGTAGCATGACTGTGAGCAAGGCAAACCCCTCATCCCAGAAGACCCGTTCTGTTCAGCTATATTGACAGTGAATAAAACATTAAACTCACACGGCGAAGCCAGACACACTCTTAGCCCTTAAATGTACTTGCTGCCAAAATGTCAGCAATAATTCAGTGCCTTCAAATGTGGCTTACCTGGGAGATTACCTCCCAATTCAAGAGAAGGCCTTTGCAAGACAAACTCCAAACGGCACATCGTGTGGACGGGGGGGGGAAAAAAACAAAAAACATTATTGTCTTTTTGTTCGACCGCCAGCACAACTTGTGCATAAATCTGCAGCTCAGTCACCGTTATGTTTAAAACTGACGCCACATCTTTCCCCGACATCGCGGACTGAAAATTAAACAGAAGGCTTTACAGTCAACATTTTCACAATAAAAAATCTGCGGACTCCCATTCCGAACCGGCCGTCGACTCGCCACAACAGGTTTTATCACCATCAGATGCTAAAAGATCCTATTTGGAAGACGCACGCGTGAGGCAGTCGCAGACATGCGAGAGCGCGGGACAAAAACAGTTCTGTAAATGCTCCATAAACATTTCCTCCAAATATTCCCACAGTGCAATCTGTCCGGCTCAAATGCCATTTTAAAAGCTGTAACAGTAGCAGTTCGGGGTAACGTTCACTCGCCGGAACGTTACCCCGTTACCCAGGGGTGTGTGAACGCGCCCCAATGTCTATACATGACAACACACTTTCCGAGCTGTCAACAAGCTTCTGGCGTAATTCTGGCTTGATATCTGAGCACTTTCTTTTTGCATCTAAATAAATAAATAAACTGGAGGAATTTATTTAAATTGTGTGGTTTTTCTGCCCAGGGGCCCAGCCTGTGGGCAGAAAACACACTTTCACACACACACACACACACACACACACACACACACACACACACACACACACACACACACACACACACACACACAGTACACACATTTTCAAAGGGTTGAGCTCGGGGGCGGGGGGGCTTTCGGGAAACTTCAAGTGCGAAACCAGTTGTTTGGGACTGTGGTGATGTTGGAACATCCAGTTGAACCAGTTCTCCAAACTGGAACTTCAAGTTTGAAATCACTGTAGACTTTGAGATGCTGATAAATAAATAAATAAATATAAATAATAATAAAAAAAATCTGCCCTTCGTTGATGTTATGAAATTCTTCAAATTCCCATCACCTGAACGGGTCAACAGTCTGAACATGAACACACACTGAACTGGTTTTGGACTGGATAAAACAAGCTACAGGCACTTTGAACTGACTTGTTGCTTAAAAATGTGCTGTATAAATAAAATTACCTGTCTTATCTTATCTCTAAAGATAAATAGCATACTCTACTTCTACCATATTCTGCTAAGAACAATGTTAAATAAATTATCTAGTGAGAGAGAAAGCACTGCTGCAAACTGTCTGGTTTCTCTGAGCCAAGTATTTAAAGGGATTTCTGCATCCCTTTAAATAAGCCTGACTATTTTATCTTGTGTGGATTAAAGGAAAATCCTCATTCAGTTTAAGCTTGTACAACAAATTTCTGTTATTGAAATTCATTTAAAAATATATATCTTTTTGGTACAGTTGTTCTCTTCTTTGAAATAAAAACGAGTTTGAATGCGTCATCCAACCCTTGATGAACCACAAATGGTTTTATTTATCCTCTTTTGCTTTCAAAGATATATTTTTTTAATTTATCTTCCCACACGGTTGAGTTGTCTTTGTTGCGGTTTTTATTTTTTTGTTTTTGTTAAAAAAAAAACTGCGAGGGAACCTCTGCGTCTGTTCAACGGCGGAGGATATTTGCTCATCGATCACGACGCGCCGTCCCTCGCATCACATATTTATTTCATGACTTCACTGAAAAATGGCGACCAAGACGCCGCCCTTTTTCCCACTGCTCTTTTTTTTACTGCGTCGACGCGCGTTTAATGGAAAACAGTGAATTTTCACAACGCGCTCCATTGTTTCGGATGAACAACGACCGCTTCACCGTCTTTGAACGTCTCCTCCTGAAAGCGGAAGTCTTCCAGGCGTCGTCATGGTGAGTCGCCATTTTGTTTTTAAATCCCTGTCTGTAGCGGTCACGTTCATTCTCGCGGCGCTTTAAGCAGCAGTACGAGGTTTGTGTCGTTCGACTAGCGCCGTTTGTGTAGTCTAAGCTAATGGATGTGGAAAATTGAAGCTATTTTTTACTTGGACCGCCGCAGAGTATTGAAAATTACACGTCGAGGGACAAAACCGGCTAAACATTTTTTTCGGAGCACTACCGCGCGCTGTGCCACTGTAATCCACAAGGAGCCGTAAAGTGGTGCTTCAGTTTTTAGCAGTCTATCTGATTCATCAGTAACTGGAAGTCCTTTGAGTCTCACCAGAAGCCCTTGTGCTTTCACGGCTTCGGAGGTAGATGTTTTTAGCTGTTTTTTTGTTTGGTTTTGTTTTGTTTCCCCCCCCAAAGAAAGAATAAAGGAGGGAAAAAGAAAAGAAAATCACACGCTGTGCACACATGGAGCTGTGAGGTCGAGCCGGCAGCCTCCTCTCACTTTGAGTTTGAGGTGCTGAATCAGTTTTGGTCTATGGAGGAAGATGATTTGGTGTTTTATTGATTGGGGTTTTTATTAGGTGTTTTATCAGCAGTCGGGTTTGCTGCACCACAGCAAAGAGCGAGAGTCTCCCTGATTTGGAGAAGACCAGCCGGTCAGCCTCCATTTTTGTTTGTATTTCTAAAACAAAACAAAAATGACACGAAAAGTTACATTTCTTTTTAAATAATTGCGCTGTTGTTTGAAGTTAAAACCACATAAATACACAAGTGGTATTAAAAGTATATGTATATATATATATATATATATATATTTTTTTTTTTACTGTGACATTAAATCTGATTAAGCTTTTCTTGTTTAAGTTGGTCGGAATCACTATGAAATGCCATAATTGAGAGATTTGTGTTAGAGATTGAAAAGAAAAAAAAAAAAATGGAAAAAAAGCTAAACATTTTTCTTCATTTTGTTTTTAAAGCCATCCAAGGGCACGCGTAAACATCCCGACTTTGAAGAAAGTGAAAAGAAAATCCTGTCTCTCATCACTCCGGCATTGAGCAAACACAAATTGCTTTAGTAAAACTAACTGACCTGAAGCCAAAAGAAATTAACCTGATTCCTTAACAGGTAAATGTCTCTCTTCTTCTTTTTTTTTTTTTTTTTTTTTATGAAAATATCTAACCTCAGCTGTAACGTAATCCAAACAAGACTTGAGACTTGTGTAAACCTCGCTGCTGTCTCGGGGGACATCCCGGGGGTTTCTGGGCCGTCTTGAGTTTTTAACACGTCGGTTTAGGGGGGGGAAACGTGTCAAAACATCAAAAGTAACACGGAAGCAAGCGCCAGTATAGTGAAGTGTACTTACTTACTGGCTCTCGTGAGAACTAGTGTGTCTCTCGAAGGTTCGGGGTGGCTTTTAAAAGTCGGTGGAATCGCTCCAGTCCGGCGCGCAACGCTTGTGAGAAACATGACACAATTTTTTCCCGGCACCTTCCTTTGTTTAGAAGTGTTTGACCCTCATCACTGGATCATACGAGAAAATGGCATCGGAATCCGACAATGCAGACCGTCTCTTATGCTGTGTATCAAAAAAGCATATAGGCTGGTCGCTGGGAGACCAGAGGTCGTCCAGGCAATAGATGGACTCTTGTGGTGCAGGGCGAGCTCATGTATGGACAACTTGCAACATGCATGAGCGGAAATCCCCGAGGAATCCACAGCTGTAGGAGCTCGTGCTTTTCTCAGTCTGCCACGCTTCACTGGCAAAGCAAGTTGTTTTAAATTTTACATAATGACTTCATCTTGGAACATATTTGCCTAGTGAGCGCCTGAAAGCCCCCACTTAACAAAATGAGCGGCTTGTTGAGCTTTATTGGTGGAACATGCAGGAATGTCCACAAACAGAAACATGGTTGTAACGGGTTATACCTTCTTTCATACCGTTAAAATGTCAAATTTCTAACATTTTCGGCTGCAAATGTACCTCTTGAAGATATTTTAGGGAGCAGGGATTCGAAACCACGTGGACCACCTGAAGTACTTTTACCTGATGAACATTTTATTTTAGATTTTATCACACCACAGCGACAAGCTTCCACTTATTTTACTGGTATTTCACATTTACTAGTATTTCGCAAAGTAGTGGATGATTATGAAATGGAAGGAAAATAATAGATGGTTTCAACAAAAAGAAATCAGAAAAGAGCCATCTTTAGCTGCAATTACGGTTTTGGGTCTTCTGACATATACATGTCTCTGTTATCTTAGAATTTCCTAGAAACTGATTTTTCTTGTCCAGTCTCTGCAAAAGAGCTCAGCTTCATCCAAACTGGATGGGTAACATCTAAATATTTGTATTTAAGTCTAAAATCCACAATCAAATTAGGATCTGAACTTTGACTGGGCAACAATTGCTTTAGAGTCATTTTCCTGGCCTGGAATGGTAAACCTTTAGCTTTCTACCACTAGGCAGCATTTTGCATGTAGACAAAATATTTGAGGTTTCTTGCGATCAGAGAACATGGTGGATTCAACAGCAGACTGATTAAACATTGTGACATGGTTTCAGAAGTCAACACTAGTTGGTTCCCTCTGCGTCTCATCCAGAGAAATCTGAGAAGACGGATCTGGATGAAGACTTTTCAAAAACCGTGCAACCTATTCCTTTCACATCGCATTCGTGTTAGTGCTCCTCTGTCACTCTAAACCCTCTTAAGACACGTGTGAAAGTGGACTTCGCAATCCATCGTAAACCCACTGCTGGGGAGCGACGAGTTGGCAAATTCTTACCCTACGCTGTCGGTAATTACTTTGGAAGTTCTCAAGATGCGAAGTCAATGCGACTTCCTCTGCTCTGTGCGTCTTATCTAGGGAGAAGGGTAACGGGTAGAGCATAGACAGAAGAGGTAGAGGCCGGGGGGAGAATGTAATCTGTGAGAGTGGAGTGACACAGGGCCATCGGCTGCCAGCTGGTGCTTTACAGGGCTTAGCTGAGGCAGCTTTGGGCCTTCTCTCCGAAAAGATCCACAAACTCTCTCGGTTCTTCTTTTTCTCACACAGAGTGCAAAGTTGGCAGCCGAACCCTCTCACACACATTCCCACAGATTCAAATCAAGAGTCAATCGAGTGCTAAAATCACACTGCATAACAGCAGCAGAGATATGACTGTGATATTTGTCATGCAGGCCAAGAGTTTTAAAAAACTGCGATTACGTCTGTGGAGAAGGACGAAGCGGTTTTAGCTCTGTGAGGCGGCCATGACGGTGCAGAATGCCTTCCATACCCGGTTCTTCTAAAACAGCGGCGTCAAACTCATTTTGGTTTTGGGACGAATCAAGATCATGGATGCTCTTAAAGGGCCGGTTGTGCCGGAATGTATTGATAAAACCTGTTGAGAAACTGTTAAAATATCAATGAATCCTTAAAACTAAATAATATTTCTGAACATCGTTTCAGTCCCTCCAGGATTTTTATTTTTTTATTTTTTTGCAATAAAAATTAAAGTGTTTGTGGCACTAATTTGGAAATATTTGCGCTTATTTATGACAGTAAATGCAACATTTTATTACTCGCTGTATAGATCATGGACTAATCTGACATCATTTAAAGCTGAGGCAGCTGTTAAGTACAAGTATCAAAAGTTTTTGACCTTTTTTGACTCCCAATTATGTAATAACGCAAAAAAGAGCAGGGATTTGTTGATTGCGCCTGAATTTCCACTATAATTCTCGATAAACTGTAGGGACTGATTGATATAATTTGGCAGTAAGCAGATAAAAACTGCATTGATTTGATTGAAAACAATATTCAATTACACTTAAGTGTTTAGTTTAGAATCTAGCGGGCCACATGAAAAGCCGGATTTGGCCCACCGGCCTTGAGTTTGACACGTGTTCTAAAAATAAACCCCCTGAAAAGAAAAAAAAAAAAACATTTTACAAAGTTGAGCTGAGCTGTTTTCCTCACCTCATTAGATCATGATTACATTAGGGACATATGAATGAATTTGGTTCCAGAGGGAATTTACTAGGAAATCAAGAAGGTAAGAGGTACTTGGGCTAGATTAATATATATATATGTGTGTGTGTGTGTGTGTGTGTGTGTGTGTGTGTGTGTGTGTGTGTGTGTGTGTGTGTGTGTGTGTGTGTGTGTGTTTGTGTATATAAGGTATCAATGTAGACAAGGTTTCCCCCAGAAAACCTGCTAAGCTTGGTGGTTGGGTGCTAGGTCGGTCATTCATCCAGCAGTCTGTCGACTGTTTGAGTTAAAAACATGTATAAAGTTGACAGGAAATTTGGAAATATCACTTGGTAATTATGTGTTATTGGAAGATTTGAAGATTAAGTCTCGAACACCAATTATAAAATCTAAAAAATGCTCAGCCTGGCGGGGGCACAATTAAAGCCTGGTGGCCCGCCAGGCTTCTAAAACACCGGAGGAAACCCAGTGTAAATGAGTGGGACCTAAAATAGCGCGCTAATGAGGTATTTATGATACTTTAATCAAAATGCTATTAACCAAATGGAAGCATGCTGAAGTAAAATGAGCATGTAATGGTTGCAGTGCGTGATGACTTACCTGTCAGCGGCACTACGATTGTCTTCAGCAGGGATATTAACAAGTGGGTTTAAAACTGTGTGAAATGATTAATGTGTTCAAAGTCCTCATGTTCACGAAGGCTCGCAACGCCGTGTCACTTTTGGACGCGATAAGGTTGAAAAGCGCTCGGTCCGACCCGCGCTGCTTCATGATGATAGGCAGAGCTGAATTAATAACAACAGCAAAAAAAAAAAAAAAAAAGCGGCTGTCATAAATACGCAAAACATAGCAATGGAAATGCAGCATTACACACCCAATTGACCATTTAAAGGCGTTCTCTAATTATTTGTTGCCACACTTATCTCTGATTCAAACTTTATATTAAAAAAGTTAGTATTCATGGAAAAAATATATGTGTAAGATTGATTTTTGCGAGGGAAAGCAGCGCAACATCTGCTGGGGCTTTTTTTCAATCAAAAATCTTTTCGCTGCTCTGTTTACTCAGCCTGCGAGTGTGAAATCCATTTGCTACGATGTTTGCTACAAGAGCGCTGATATAACTTATTTAAATATTGACCTTTTTCTGTGAGCAGGGCAAATGGGTGGTGGTGGTGGTGGAGGTGGGGGGGAGACACATCATAATTAATATTGGAGATCACTTTTTGATAAAATACAATATTCCTTCCTCTCAGCTCAATTATCATTATGCACGGGCGGTAAAAAGTCATTTTCATAAGTATGAGCCAGCTTCCGCTTGGTTTCAGTCTGCAAGATTCCTCATTTCACCTGCAGTTTTTAACACTTTTAATTACGTGTCAGACGCAGCTCGGTGTGCAAAGTAATGGCTCCCGTGTCCCTTCTTGTTGAGAAAAGACAAAACGGACCGGACATTTTTTTTTTTTTTCCAGTCGTGAAAATCTCAGAGTTGTGGTTCGGATGCCAGAGGGGTGCAGCTGATCACTCCTCTAAAGGTATCGCTGTTAAAAAAGACACATGTGGGCAAACTCCAAATGAAGAGCCTTCAGGTTCCGAGTCGGCAAGGTTGGCATAACATTAAGCTCCTGATTGGCAGGATTACTTTAGAGCGGCAGCTTAATTTATCTGGCAAAAATGAACATAAAAAATACTTCTGAATGAATCACAAATTCTGACAGTATTTCAGTTTACTCTGATTCTAATTCTAAATACCTGAGACTCAATTAAAAAAAACAGATCTTGATCTTTAAATGACAAAAGTCTGACGTGTCTCCATCTTAAACACATGAAAACAAAGAAGAAATGATAATTCGCCGATCTAGAGTTGGGGTAAGCGTGGACATGAGCTAAAAGGGAAAACTCCATAAAAAGGACAGAAGAGAGCAAAACAAATGCAACGAGGAAATAATTATAAAAAACAAAGTAAAAAGTAAACACATAAGTCAGAGACAACCACAAAACACAAACGTAAACTGTTGTTGCTTTTTCTCCCTCCCTGTGTTTTGCACATGAATCATTTTTTGTTGCTCGCGAACAGAAATTGCATGGTTTTACACCCCATTTATTTGTACACGGGTGTAAGTGTCATAATTATTTCAGGATCGTTTTCAGATTAGACAAAAAGAACATTGGCAAAAAAAAAACAAAACAAAAAACAAACCACTGCCACACAGTTGGCGTTAACTTCGCTCCATTCCAAAACAAGTTCTGATCTAAATTCGGCGTCTTCTTCGAGAAGTAAAGAGGCCCTGTTGTAAAAAAGATTCATATTTGTCTCCTCTGACAGTAAAATGTCGGTGAGCGTGTTGATTGGTCAATTAATGTAGAGTTTTTTTTTGGTGCACTGGTTTCCTTTTCGGCACTTTTCGACATTGGGTCTCGAATTGTTCCCTGAATATCCTGGCCAATTTTCTCACAACTGAGTTCAGATGGTTGGTACTTTGACAAGATGTGTTGCCGCGGCAACACAGTGATCCAAAACACACATCAGAAGCAGTTTTAGAATCAATAAGGATAGGCAACATAAAGCTTTGGGAAAAACCTCGGCCTCAATCATCATAAAAATGTAGGGACTGCGCTTAAAGTCTAAAGTCTGTGCAAAGAAACCAATCAATTTAAATGAGCTGGCCATTAAAGTGGTCAAACATCCGGGCAGAATAATTGCAAGGACCCTGTTGATAGATGGCTCCAAAAACCCTTTGGTTTGTCTGCAAGAGATGAATGCTAAAGGACATTTATCCAAATCTAAGCAGGGGTGCATTTATGTATTTGAGCCTGTATGTTTCATTTTGATCGTGTGCGGATTAGGGAAAAATTAAAAGTAAATCCAAACTTAATTGGGTTTCAAAATGATTTAAGTTGCTCGTTGCACTATCAACATTTGCCACCATTCTGCTTTTCGTGTTGTTTGTTTTGTGCTTCCTTATGACTCTGCAAATATACCAGAGGCTCTTTGACTGCCATGGATCCCTGGTTTGTAATTATTGTGTAGACACGAGCAAGGAACGCATAATGCGGAGCATTTTTTAATAAAAAAAAAAAAGGGGGGGGGGGGGAATCGGGTTGCCACATTTGATGTAAAGCGCGCCTTAAAAGCGCGAGCCGCAGTCATATTAAAAGACAAAATAATTCCACAGTTTCGCTTTTCTTCCTTAATTTCAGTGTTTACTCACCCGCCCGGCTCCTCATTGCTCCCACTCCCTCCATTACTAAGCCCTGCAATCTAGCACAGAGCTAATTCCTCTCATTACAAGGCGGCCCCTATAAAATCCATAGAGCCTAACCTTAACAGTACCCAACCTGCCTGATGGAAAGAGGGGATCCGGCTGTTTCAGAGAACATTTAACACAACGGTTAGGCCGTGCTCTGCACAAAAAAAAAAAAAAAAAAAAAAAAGCACATCATCCACCCCACTCTAAAAATAAAAAAAAAAAGATTAATAATTTCCCCTAGGGTAGCTTTTCATCTATCTTGCTTCTTAATTGACTTGCATTAAATTGCTACAAAGTTTATTCCACTCCCGTGCTTCAGTGAAATAAATAATTAACCCTGTAAAAAGGTCAGAAAACCGAAATTAGAACAATTTTTTTTATTTTTTATTTTAAAGGTAATGAGACGGGGATCCAACCCTCTGACCATCTGACTCCCTGTAATAATTTGTCTTTGTCTTAATCAGAGATAACACGTTATCTCATCAGACTTCATAAACTCCAGCATAACTCCCTTCATTGGCCGGTCGCCGACAAGAGTCGGGATGAAGGATGGGATTATCGACGGTAACAACGGCGAACATGTGACAACTGGGACTAATATTGCTAATGATCAAGATGATGCCCGAGAAGATGATGTCCCTGATAGAGACAGTGGCGGTGATGGAAGCAGCGAAAGATAATGACGATAACATCAGTAATAACAGCCGCTAACAATGATGTCGAAAACGGCGGCGACGGCGGCAGAGGCGCTGATAATTACATTGATGAGAGAGGGCTCTAAGACGGCAATTAGAATAAAAACAGCCATTGATTCATCTCTGCAGACACTGGGATAAACGGAGGGATTTTCCATTTAACAAAGTGACACAATCATGTTGTCCAATTAAAAGCAGAAAATACAAATGAAGAAACTGAGGGCTGTATGAGTTTTTCCATACGGAACCAAGTCGATTCTCATGCAGAGTCTGGTAATTAGCAGCCATGCATCATCTGGCTTTCTTTCTTTTCTTTTTTTTGTTCTTTTGCCTCCACACCACAGAGAAGACTTGTGGCGTGTTTTGCAAGCCGGCGAGGATGTTGTGAGAGAATCCGAAATGCGTGTGCACACTCTCGTAATCACTTGTTTGTACCCTGATCTTCAAAAAAACAACTCGGCGCCTACGACAATCGTGTTTAGGCTGCAGGTGATTCTTAAAGCAGCATTTCCCCCGAGACGGGAGAAACACCCTCCCGAGTCTCGCCGGCTCGGAAGCGAGAAGCTCGCGATCACTCAAACTCGTCACTTCGGGGGCCTGCGCTCGCATTACATTCTTCACAGACGCGCCTGCGCCGTTTAAAACGACGTGCTTAACAGAGGAACGTATGGGAGTGATCTCCTCTCAGATGCCAGCTGCACAGCCAAACTTTTTTTCTTATCTAAAATGGATTTTCGTCTGCTTTGCAGGGAGAGAGAGGGAGTTAAGAAAAGAGGCCAGAGCAACGTTTGAATAAGTGCAGCTGTTGAACAGCAGCTAGCTGAGCTCAGCTCGTCTCGTCTCTGCCGAGAGCACAACCGTGTCCTAATCCTCCCTGACCTTGTCACCGTCCGGTCGTTCCTGCCGCAGCCGCGGAGGTGTGCAGGTGTGGGATGGGTCGGTGGGTGCTGGGTATGGAAATGAGCATCCTGCAAAGCTCTGGAGCGTGGATGGCGGAGTCGAGCGTGGAGCCCTCTGAGTCGTTGGCCTCGGTAGGAATTTGCATCAGCAGGAAGGAGGCGTGACAAGCTGTTTCGGGACTCGGGAGGTGACACGCCACAATGGCCATTACGGTGATTAGCGAGCACATTCATCTTTCACAAGCCTCCCTCTCCTTCTGCCTAACTACATCCTATATTTGAACACACACCTCAACTCCCTGGAGCCCAAAACAATCACAACAAGTGCACACAAACCTTGGAGGCGGAGCTGTAGCTGCCTACACTTGCATGCGTGCAATCTCTTTGCTCTGACTCTGACAGTGAAACAGGAGCAGATCTAGGGCTTGATAGCAAACAAAACAACGTGAAGAGATCCCTGGCAGGCCAAAGACAGACTGCTATCAAAGCTACAGGAATGCACCACCGGCAGCACATCGGTTTTGTTTTTTCTTCTTTACTCTGAGAGGGAGTATGTGCAGCGCTGTAGCAAACCTGAGCGGGTGGTAATTAGAATGGGCTCTGAGGAGAGACAGGCAGTGGAATGAATGCAAATGAATTCACTCGCTCTGGCACCGGGCTCCACAAACCTCCCTTTTTCATATAGCGTGCCTTGCAGACATGAGGCTCCTGGCACAAACAGAGCACGGATACACTGCAAACATTGAGTGACACGACCGCGGACACGCACGCTCAGGGGCGCGCGCGCCCGCAAGCAAGCGTGCAAATAAGAATGCAAAACCACAAGGCCCGGGACAAACACGAAGCCAACGCCGCACGAGTAAGCAGACGCGCGCGGCACACGTTGCGCTAATCCCCGCAAATGCCACAGTGTTGCTTGTGAGGAAGGCGGAGCGGGGTTGGCGGGTTGGGGTGAGGGGGGATGGAAAACGTGCACGCCGAGCGCACATCCACGGCTTGTCCCGGAGTGGAATAAACAAACCTTTCTTAATTGGTGTCGATTTGGAATAGAGTGATGATTCATCATGCAGAACTCCCCAGTAGACTATTGGAAACCCAATCATTTCTAATCCATATGACCTTGACTGAGGGCCAGAGTCAGACTGTAGCTCCTTCCTTGAACATTCTCCGGCAAAGTCAGGCAGTCGTCAGCCGGCGTTGCAACGCGTTAAAAAACTACAATGCGCCAAAGTCAGATCACTTCACTGATTACTCCATCTCAGCCAGCGGCAGATCTTTATGAAGCACTCAGTTCTTCACACCGGTCATAAATCAGGGTAGCAGAAGTGGTCCGTCTCCGCGATGTCACTCCAGAGACGCAATTTCCATACCGTCCTTCTCCCGCGAATAACTCCTGCCATCTCTCGCCAAGCGCTGCTCTTGACTTAAAGAAGTTCTCTTGAACCTCTTCGGCTCACCTCCGGATCCCGAGTGGCTCACCATTTCAAACTTTGATCGCCCAACTCTGTGGCTCCTCTCGTGGAGAAATAGGTCGTCTGTGAAGAGGTCTCGCTCTTTAGTAGCCGGTGCAGCAAATTAGTCTAATTAAAACATCTCCCTTCTTATCTTAACCAGGCACAACTGGAGCCTTATTATAGGGTAGATTATGCATGTAATGTCCCTACAGAGGTTTCAGTGTGGAAAGCTTTAGGAGAGGTGAACATACATAAAGCATGGACTCTGCGCACATGAGGACAGGGCTATGCGAATATGGGAAAAAAAGAGGGATTTGGAGAGAGAATAATGGGCTGCTTAGTAGTCTGAGTGGAAAGTGTGATAGTGGAGATGGTGGGGGAGTGAGGTGGGGGCAGAGGGGGGATTGGGATGCAAAGGAAGGTAGAGAAGAAGTACCACCTGCAGACTTAACAGGTGGCCATCTTGCGGTCAATGAGGTGAGATCAACCAAACGCCCTGGGTCAGCATTAACACAGACCGGTGACAAGTCGGCACTTGCCCTCTATTGCGGCAACACGTTGCCGTTCCACTCCACCAAGCGCTCCTATCACACCAGAGAAGGCGCACAAGCACGAATGTTTGTGCTCGCTGCCACCATCCTTCATTTCTCTCTTTCTCCCCCTCGCTTTATCTCTATTAAATCCACGCAGAACCACGTAGACACACACGCACACACACACAGAAGGAGAATCTTAACAAATGTGGGAACAGATGCCCCACATCAGTGATGCAGTTGCCCTATGCTCCGATGTACGCCTCCAGAGAGACAGAGGAATACAGTTACCGCCTAACAGAGACCGCAGTCTTTTTTCTGTCTCAGCACATGCCCAGTGTCCGCAGTGTGTCTGTCAGGTCCCTGTATCCGCATCAAATCCAGAACACGCAACAGAGACCCCGTGAGGGAAGTGAGCTCTTTGTCCCGCTGTCTGTTGCATCCCCCGGTTTTAGCCAGTCGGACTTCTCACCATTACTTCCTAACTATTTTTTAGGGAACATCTTTCCCTTTCACTGAAACTCCCATTTTCCTGCACTACCCACTTATTGAATTTCAAGTAGTCACTACGGAAGGTGAAGAGGAAAACAAGATATTTACTGACCCTTTTGTGCTCGTATTTTCAATTGAAGCGTAAAAAAAAAAAAAAAAAAAAACCCTGAAATTTTTAGCTGCAAGTGCAAAGGGATTTCTGCTCCTTTGAAAGGAGAGTTTTGCGCATCGAGCACAAGGATAATAAAGTATATATATAACACTGCATGTAAGGAATTGTATATGCAGGTTTATTATCAGCTCACTTTAAATCTCACAGGGTGTTTGTCTTGAGACACCCGGTCCATAAGATGAAACAAATAATACTGGGTTTGTGGGACCAAGAAAGCATAAACAAATGGGGTTTTGTTTTAGTCGCAATTGGTTTTGCTTCAACAAATCTCATGCTGTGGTCCAAAATAAACCTTTCTAATTAGTACAGGACACTTCTGCCATGGTTTGGTTATCAGAATTAGATGAATTTCAGCTTGAAAATCGGTGACAGGTCAGCGATCCTTTTCTGACTAGCAAACCCACCATACTCAACTCTAACAAATAAGGCATTTAGTGACTCTACCATGCTAAGATCTGTAAGGCAACACAGACAACAACTTCCTTCACTGTGTGGATGACTCAAAATGGACTATTTTTAGTGTTGGTGCAGTATTTAAAGAAGAATGGAAATTAGGGAAACTATTTTCGTATGACATGTAGAGACATTTTAAGACCTGCAGTGTGTTTAGACTGGCGCTGCGTGAGAGAGAGCAAGACATAGGTGGCGGTAATTCAACATGAATGTTGTCAGACTTTGGGGGAATCTCACAGTGAGGAACCCACTAGAATGTAGAAACAGAAAACTGTGTTTTGTTTGCACTTTTAATGTGCTTCTTTTTGCATTATAGAGTTAAATGTTCCAGTTACTAGTCTAAGATGGTATATCCAGTTAAAAATGTAAATATTTTTTTATATATATTTGTAAAGTAACTTTTTTCAGCTACTGCTCTATCACCATTTTAGCTTTTCCTGCTTTTAATGAAGGAGTTATTGCACAGAGGAAGACTGAAAGATAGGTATTTACTGAGACGTCGTCACACCTCTAACATATACTCGAAATGAAACGCTACATGATTTGCATTCTATAACTTCTTTTAACAAATTGAAAAGTAACCAGGCCTTTCTCTTGAGAATCTAAACCGATTTTCACTCCCTTCTCACGAAGAATCCTGCAAGGTGAGATAGATAATAAAAGAGAACTGGACAGACATCAGTATTTTGGACTACAGATCAGCTTTTGATCTGATCGATGGTCGGCCGCCTGCGTCACTCTTGTGGCTCACAAGAGACCGTGGAGAAAGGATACACAGGTTGGTCCAGGACTTGTGGTTGGCTCAAAGCGATAAACCCACAGACATCGATCTGTCGTCCCATTTGAATCCGATCTCCATTTCGAAAGATATTGCCTTTTAACCAAAATCACACATCTAAAGATTGGTCAGCATAATCGAGCCACAGCGTAGAAAAGATGCCCGCATGACCGCTGCTCCCACAGTTCCCACTCTGAAAATGTCCTCACAAAACGTGGCACACAAAAACACCTTGCTCTGCAAGCCTGTGAAGAACATGCAGACCTGTCACACCGTATTATGCAAATGCAACTTGAAACTATGCATGGCAATATAAAAATTAAGAGATAGGTCAATACGCTGCTAGAGGGAGGCAGCTAGGTGTGCACTTACACGTTGCTAGGTAGGAGGATGTTTAGATAGCCATTAGCTAACAACACTTCAAAACTATTCAGATGCCTCTTGCATGACGCACACTTCCAGACACTTACAGCTATTAGCGGCCATTATGTTGTATAATCATGTGGAATGGTGTGCGAGCGAGCCTCATCGGCAGAAGAAACGGGAACCGCAGAGAGGAATTAAAATCCATCAAGGACGATGACAACTCAGCAGCATTAGAGCACAGTCTAATGCACAATGAGTAAACATGGATTTCAGTCACATGCTGTCACCAGTCTAGAGCTAAAACATAGAGAAATCAGCCAAAAAAAATCTCACTTGAGATACGCTTGTTTTAGACCAACTTATCCTTGAAGGGGGGATCATTGTGTCACTGCGTCTAGTTATCATTGGGTGAGAGGTGGCAGATCAACAGGGCAACACAAAACAAACAACCGCCTCTTAAGAGCAATTTCTAAGGTGACCAATTAACCTGAACTACACGTTGTCAGGCTGCGGACGGAAGCCAACGTACTTAATGAGAAACGGTGGATGCAGAGGGTGAAGATTAAAAACTCCACAAATAAAAGATCCCAGGCCAGGAACTGGAGACCAGGACTTTGTTGTTTGCAAGGCAGCAATGCTGACAAGCGTCCGCCTGACCACTATGGGTAAACCGAAAATGGGTTGTGCTCCAAAACATGAGGCCAAATCAATAAAGAAACGGTTCACCAGACACAAAATCATCCCTCCTTCCATGGCCATCGCAGACTTAAATCCTTTCAGAAGACCTGTGGGGTAAGTTGCAGTCAAGCGATCATAAGACTCTGGAGGATCTAGAGATTGTGTAAAGACAAGTGATAAAATACCTCTTTCTGTGTGCTCCACTGTTCTGGAGTTAAACAGGATGCTAAGCGCTAATATCTGTAAATACCATAAGTACCAACTAATTGACTCATGGTGATTTTGTTAAAACAAAAAAAAACAAACTTTAACAATAAATTCTTCCTCTGCTTAATAGACACACTCAAATTAAAGCAGAGATTTGTATTCAATTAAATTTATCATTTTACTTCTGCTCCAAATCAGTACAAAAACAACGCTATTGCCAACAAAAGAAGAAGAGAAACGATTGTTTAACAGTCTCGCTCGCGGCGTTGTTTTTCAAAAGTCAGCGCGAGTAAAAACTGTCGGGGAGAGGAGAGGAGAGCAGCGGCGGTGTCACTCAAGCACTTATGAAGTGACTCGTGGTCAGAACGAAATGTTCCGCGGGAGATGGCACCATTTACCAAAAACTGCAAAGTTACAAAATGGAAAAGTGATGAAATCAACAGCACCCGCAGAGGCAGCACGGAAACATCCAGAGAAAGTCTCTCTGGTTTTGCGGGTCCTCGGGATTCTGAGATGCAGATGTGGATGGAAACGTTGCAATAACGCGCGAGAGATTTGCTGAGCGGCGCAACGAATCTGTTCGGCCTCCTGAGAGTTAAACCGGGAGTGGCTTCGGAGCAGAACTGGAACTTATGCTGTATGCAAAGCTTAAATTTGAATAAACAATTCCTTAGTTGCCTTTGTTAAAACGTTAATACATTTGTTTGGCCAAAACAACCCAAGAGTGTTTCTTTTCTTATTTGTTACTAGGCAACCTCATTCATTGTTCAGATGAGAGGACTCGTTTCTCCTGGCCGCTTCACTAAGTTCACAAAACAACTTGTGTGTCAGCATTTCACGACGACCCAAACAGGAAGTGGATGGAGGACAGTGATTCATTTGACCTCAACAGGCTCACGGTGTGCTTCGCCCGACCTACAGATGATAAGCCCAGTACTCTCCATCCATCCTCCGAATTTCAGAAGCAGTTGAGATGAACGATGAAGCGTCCTCCAAGAGCAATCCGGTCGCGTTCTTTAAATGCTCCCAGAATTGTTCTGTCTCTGTTTGCGAGGGAAGATTAAACAAGAATGCATCGGAGAAAATGTTCAGTTTCAAGGTAAGTCTCTGTTCCTCGAGTGCAATAAAGTCACTGCTCTTCCAAACTCAGTGATTAATAATTTTTAATAACAGTGATCACAACAAAGGTCGGCAAGAGTGCTGAAAAAACTATAGCACCACTTCAACATAGTTTTTGCTCAAGCAGAAGTGAATCGTAAATCTGTCTGGAAATTCAAAGAGAGGGTTTGACAAAACATCCTGCATCTTGATCTGACCTCTAAATGGCTCAGCAGACAGAAAATAACATTAAAACCACAAAGTTTGTGCACCCACCTACTCCTATCAGCACATTTTTTGCAAAACATAATTCAAGTAAATATACCTGAGGAGACACAATTAAGTTATTACGATCCCCAGGGTTTCTTATTGGACTAAAACAATTCTAATAGGTTCTTTTCATAATCAAGCAGCCCTAAATTAAAGGTTGTTTTCAAAAACATTTCTACCAGAAGTCATGCTATTTCAATAGAGAAGACAGACTTCAAAGATGGATGGATGGATGGATGGATGGATGGATGGATGGATGGATGGATGGGTGGATGGATGGATGGATGGATGGATGGATGGATGGATGGGTGGGTGGGTGGGTGGATGGATGGATGGATGGATGGATGGATGGATGTGTCTATCCATGCTTTACAGCATGGATCAAGTTTCCCCCACCTTACCAGCCACCAACGGTGAAAATACGACACAAGCCGCAGCCATCTGGTTTTTCCTTTTCCCCCCACCTACATCTGTGACTAAAAGGGTCACTAACCTGTGACACAATTACACAGAAAGGACAAAACAACCAGAAAAGTGTAAAAACGACCTTTTTCTAAAAGGGTCAGCCGCTCCAAGGCTACGAAATCTTAAAAAGGAAAAGATAATATTCTGCTTCAGTTATGACTGCAGAGACGGCGACGAATGGAGAGCAAGGGGAGGGTCGGCGGGGGGTGGACAGCACCCCAGCCTTAATGTAGTTTGTAATTGTAAGTGTTGGTCTTTAATAAAAGCCCAGAGTATTTGGTCAGGCTAATAGACTGGGCTCTCTAAATCCTGGCTGCTATGCATTATTCAACAGCCATTAGCTATCGCCTCATCTGGGAGGCTGTATGAGTCCCATCATCGGCTGGCGCCCATGCAAGGCACACTGAAGGTGTGAGAGGAGGGGATGGAGGGGATTAGCTATGGAGAAAAAGGAGAGAAAGGAAGAGATGCAAATGCAGCTACGGGAGGGAATGGAGAGGAGGTCAGAGAGGACTGCGAGGTAAGGAATCAAAGAGGAGGGCTGACGAAAGATGGGCCCGATGTGGCATAAAGGTGAGGGTCTGTGATATGGAAATGACAACGGTGGGATGAAGAAATGCCTGGATGAAAGGCAGAGGTCATTCAGCGGGGCTATGAAAATGGGGACGAGGGGGAAGATGCAGAAAAGCGTGCGCAGAATTGACCGGAGGGAGGTTACTAAGTGTGGTGTAGGCAAGCCCCCGGGGTCGGACGGAGGCTGAGCGGGAGCCGCATGAATGAAAGAGAGATGCCAGCCCGGAGTGGCATTTTCTGTTGGCCAGGAACATAAATGTCAGATGCTTCCTTTCGCTCCCCTTTCAACCTTTTCTTCTTTCAAATTTGCCTCGCCTCCTCCTCGACCTCCCCCTGCTCCTTCCACTCCACCTCCCGCCGCCCTTCTCAATCTGAGCCGCCGTTCTCCGTCTCCCCAGAGTACCGCCGGTGGTAATTTCGCTTTCAGAGACAAGAGGAGGCTGTGAAACACACGGAGACGCGGGCTGCTCAGTTACCATGGTATTACCGGCCGGCAGGCAGTGGCGCCAACGCCGGGAATGCTTACATGCGTTTCGTCTGTGGGTTAGTGTGTGCGGGAGCAACGCGCGCTGGAGAGCATCTGCGCGTCAGGGTAATGGGTGTTTAGCAGGCTTGCCAGACTTGTCCCGGCCACTTCCCTCCCAGGCTACCAGGTTCTCCTGACCCTCTGCGGCAGCCCAAGGACACACTCCTGTCTCTCTCTAATTAAAACACAACCCTGACACACACACACACACCCTGCAGGTCTGCAGCTTCAAATAACCTTAAAAAAGAACAAGCAGAGCCATCATCCCTTTGCTCTCATCACCTCTTCAAAATCCACTCAGCATTTTCTCACCGGGCAGAGTCTGCTGCCTCAATCTGCAGATAGACTTGCAACAACAAATAGCATCTCCAAATGTGGCGCCTGTTTACTGGAGGAATCATCAAAGGAGCGCCATTTATTATTGCAGGGGCATTCTGGGAGCCATGGGCACCGATGCACTGTCACCGCGTGCTTGAAAATAATTGACAGCAGAACCATTTGTGCGAAAAACAAACAAACAAACAAAAACAAAAACACAGAAAGGTTCCTGGAAAACAGTCGGCGCTGCTGCGGTCAGAGAGACAGACATCCAGGGCGTTGAAAACAAAATATCACCGCAAGCTCAAGAAGTTGGACGGCTCGCGCTTTGCACCAAAATACCTCGCCGCACTCCAAGAGTGTTTGCTCTCGTGAATCCCGTCTCGCTTGAAATTCTCTCTTATTGTTGTGGTGAAGCATCCACATTCAACATTTATGTTGCGTGTTCTCGTGAAACCCGCAACCGAAGCATTGGATGTCGGTTATCTCAGGAGCAAGAACAGCTCTTTGCCACTGATGCTCGCTCCATTATGCACGGCGCTTTATGTAAGGACACTAAGTTATGTGGATATCGCAATGTGACATCCGGAATTGAGACAACCTCCTTCCTTCATCTCAAGCAGAAGATTTAGCATGTTTACTTCCTCGTTAAGCGCATGAGAGACTCCAGTGGAGGAATACCAGGGAGGCAATGATGTCCTGTCACTGCAGGTTACCACTGCAGCAAGATTTAATGGAACTGTCTGTCAGAGGGCTTGAGCAGCACTCTGTCAACAGACTGGCAGAGGTAGAATACACAAACAAGCGCTTGCAAACAGTCGGAAAACACAATCAAGAGGGAGTGTCAAAAAAAAAAAAAAAAAGAAACTTGAGGATACAGTGCCTTGGAAAAAGTATTTACAACTCTTGAACTTATCCACCTCCAGTCGTTTTTACAACCAAAACCTCAGAGTACTAAAACCAGACCAGCAGATCGATGGGTCTGTCTCGGACTACAAATTTCGCTGGATGATAAATTGTCACAGAAATTATTTCCGCAAATGATGATATTGTTGTTTGGAGGTAATGGATTGATGGTACCAGAACTGGAAGACGTTTTAAATGTCCGAAACGAAACGCAACAAACAAAAACTGCAACTGAAGTGGAAATAAGAAAAACATGAACAAAATGGATTCTGAAATCTCTGTAAACAAAACCGCCCTTCCAAAAAGTATCAATCGTCAAAATGGAAATGATCGCGCTCACTTCAGTTGATCGATTAATCGACTGACGGGCTTGCAGATAAAGGCAAATTAGTCCATCGTTATGAAGTGGCAGGAAAATGATATGTAATTTTGAAATGAAAGTGACAAATGGCGTGGCATACATCGGCATTAATCTACCTGTACAGAAGGACCAAACCCATCAATCTGAACAGGATGAGTGAAGAAATACAAGACCCTCCATGTTTTTCACACGCCCATGTGGTCAGGGTGATGTGCAGCAACAGTTTCCTGTGAATTTGAGGACAAAACCTCGTCTTTTGGACTCACCAAAGGTATTTTTAGTTTCTCTGCTGGCCATTAGCTCCCAAGCTAACGCACAATCGAGCACTTAATCCAGGTACATCTGAGGATGTTCCAGGGAGTGCCAGGACAGACCGAGTTGAACAAAGAAGCACTCAGAGAGCATTCGGCGAAATCAGTAGCTAGGAAAACACACTCTGCCTGCAGTCCCTCCCTCCCGCTGAGAGAAGAGATGGGTGCCAGGAACACGCTCGCTGCATCAAGCAGCACAGGTGTTATCCGAGTTGTTTTGCCAACAGTCCAGCCAAAAACGGCGCGCGACTGTCATCCCTACAAAAGCAGCAGCCGCGGAAATCAACCCAAACAAAGGTAATGAACGGCTCGCAAAGTATTTAGCAAAA
Organism: Poeciliopsis gracilis; assembly: GCA_911649635.1. Lineage (NCBI taxonomy): Eukaryota > Metazoa > Chordata > Actinopteri > Cyprinodontiformes > Poeciliidae > Poeciliopsis > Poeciliopsis gracilis. Next base: position 1,526,613 of record CAJVRI010001175.1, on the reverse strand, counting down.
ACTTCACGCAAGATGGAGGGCGGAGCGGGCCAGAAACCTAAAGCTCATCACACGTGGCAACACATCTGCAGCGAAGAGCACCCGTCCGCCCGCCAGCTCAGGACCGATTCTGTCCCAGAGCTACCCACCGAAACGAGCTGAAGAGCAATCACACTGGCCCGGCATCGGGCATCTGCTGTAAAAGCCTTTTCTTTATTGTATATTTCAACCATCATCCCAAACTGGCAGAACAGAGAGCACTGATTAGCATCAAAGCCTTTGATTGCCCCACTCAACAATCAGTGCTCCTCTCCTCTGCTGTACGATGCCTGCTGTGATGCATAACAGTCTGTGGAAGAGAGAATGTGTGTGTCTGTCTTGAGTTTTCAGAAAAGGGGGATGAGAGCCGTCGCGGCGCGCGTCCATGTGCAAGGTGTGTTTTCTAAGCGTAGACCTCGAGAGTTTAGACCTAAGTAAATTTCAGCTTGTTTTTCGTCTGCCCTGGCCTTGACGCTCACCTTTGCAAGTCGCGCACCGCGGCACTGCCCTCTTTCATCTGGACAATTCGCTCCGGCCCCCATGAAAACGAGGCGGCTTGCGTTTTTAGAAGATGCCTTTCTCTCTCTCTCGCTGGCTAAATATGATTAGCAGCAGAGGACATTGTAGCTCTCTCCACAACTAATACATTTAGTATGGATTGTCTGAGGGGTAAGGATACAGCTCAGAGTGAGATCAATATTCTAAGTCAGAGTCTGTCTGGAGATGAGGAACCATGCTGGGAGATGGTTAACTGTTCTGAAGCAGCAAACGCTTGTCTGCAAGCGCCAAATGCCAGGAATCCCGCGATATTGAACACTTCTTCAAAAGGTAACGCTCGCGGCTCACGCTGCGCGTCAGGCTTCGCCGAACGTCGGCATCAAGCGAAGGAGCTTGTCGGAAGATTTGTCGGGGATGTCTCTTTTGGACGAGAGATTACATTAAGCAAATCTGGATGATTCCGTATAGTCTGCAGAGCAGCAAAAACAAGACCAAACTCCCACAGGGCCTCATCTCCGGAGGGCTGATGTCAAAGTGGTGCTCGAAATAGAGAATAGGTTGTCCTTCGAGATGGAGGCGGGTGGCGGGGGGCGCGGGGGGGAATCAGGACCCAGATTTAAGTGGCTTCATTTGCATGCGTGAATCCCTCGCTTAAGCCCGTTCCGCACACACACACACACACCCAAACACAAACTAACAGCCTCACCAAAAAAAAAAAAAAAAAAAAACTTTCAAAAGCACACACATTTAGTGCAGACACTTTCTTCCCCCTCTCTTCTTTTTTTTTTTTTTTTTCTTCCTCCAAAAGTCAGAGGACATTAGCACTGCATCTATTTCTGGAGGCCCATTAAGGCTGTAAAACATTTAAGATCCGCACAGAGTGATTCTTAGTGTCAGAATGACCCTTTTCCCCCCCATTTCGACTGCCTGTGTTAAAAAAAAAAAAAGAAGAAGAAAAAAAAAAAAGAGGAAAACTGACACGAAGCTTGTGACAGAAGCGAGTATTTGGTGCCGCTGCGGATCCGGCTGAATGGGTGTGGTACAAAGAAGTGGAGTAGAGAGGAGTTAGGTGGAACGAGGGTGCCTGAGCTGAGAGGGGACGACGAGGCGGGCGGGGAAGGGTTCTTCTTCGTCCTCCAAATGGGTCCATTTTGCTGAAATGCGAAGCCCGCTCCGGTTCTTGACACGCTATAATAAATCTATCATTTGTGTACGGGCCCGTGCGCCCGAGTGTGCGTGCGTGCGCGCCACGCGTGAAGAGGAAATTGGCGGCATCTAAACAGGAAATATCCACTTCCCTTCTGCTCTATAGAAGTGACAGTCAAAGTAACAGCTAACAGCCCGGCTCAACGTAACGCAGGGTGGCATGCGCCTCATAATGGAAACGCATTGTACCAGCCGAGGTACAAACGCGCACACACACACACACACACACACACCTGACGAAGGCACTCGTGTGGGAAAGAAGTCACTTTCTCCTGCGCATAAGCTAACGTGGGATTCCGAAGGCGACCGTGTCATCCCAAATCCTTGCACATATACATCATTTGCTGTCCAGGGAGAATTAGATCCAGGTTGGGGAGCAGCGCCGTCGCCGGGGCTCTCTAATGTTAAATGACAGGTTTCCAGACAGCCTAACAAGCACAAGTATTCACTATTTCCACCAGGGACTGCAGAAACGCCTGCAGAGAGGCAACTCTTATTCACTGCATTAAGTTTATTTTTCCACCGCTGTGATCATGCCCCAAAGCTCGTCTTTCACCCCGCTCCTGATCGGGACGCGCGCGCGCGCACACGCCGCGCCTGTCGGAGGCGCCTCTGCTAACCAATTACCAGTTGCTTAAGGAAGCCATGACATTGACGGCTACGTCGCTCTCACACGACCTTGGGAGTCTTGAAAGAGGGCGACGTAGCTTCGACATGAAGGGAAATGACTAATCAGACGACGCAAAGTCCTTGTGAGCAAACGTTTACCTCCACACGGCCCTCTCTGTTGGACATGCCTAATGTTCCATTTGAAAATGCTATTTTGTGCTTGGGGGCCTTTTACCTTTTCTTGTTTTGTTGTGCTGGTAAAAATAAAAAAAAATGTCTAAAATGTCCCGTCTCTACTGAATACCGTCCTTGAAGTATCTTACACTTGACTTGGCTTAGGTTAGGTTAGGGTGTCATGATTCGAATCTTTTTGAGCGTCGCAAAGCCGGCGCTCACAGAAAAAGTCAGTCGATCGGGAATTCTCTGAGTCATAAAGTTTTTATTAAAAAGGAAGGCAACGTAAGCTGCTACTTATTGCTCTTCTCTTTCAGATATTTGCCCTCATTTCCAATTATATGCTTGCAATTATTCAAACTTTTCAGTCCACTGAGTTTCTTTTCTAAATATATCTCCCGGTAGTTTTCCACTCAGAAACTCATCTGATGCTTCGGCTCTTAAAATTCCTACATCTGGCCGTACTGTGATTTAGGTTTTTGCCAACTTAATGCTGCTCAGGATAATTAGTTGAAACCACTTAACTGAATTCGTTTGGATCAGAGATGAGATCTCACTCTGGATCTTGACTTTCAGAAGGCAAAATATTGAAAATGTCTTCCAAACTATTTCCAAATATCAAGTGCAGGTGATGTTACCCCACGTTTTCCTGCCTTTGTAGTTCTGGCTATTTCTGTCCCAACAGTAAATATTTCATACCGACCAAGCAGCAATCCCTACCCACCATAGAGACATTTGTTTTTGTCTTTGCCCACCAGTAAAGTACGGTTAGCAGTTTTAAATGTGTCTACATTACTGTAATATCAGGAAGTTCCAAAATCTCAGAATATAATGCTTGATCAAGTTAAAAAAAAAAAAAAAATCTTAGTCAACTGTCCAACACAAGAATGAAAACAAAATGAAAGAAAATATGTTTGTCAAGAAATGATGCACATTCAATTCAAGTCTACATCAAATGTAAATAGATCCGTGATTGTTCATTGTTATCAATCGTCATGGCACTCAACTATAAAGGAAAAACATTTAAAAGCAATGGTTTGAGTACAAGGGTGAGAATAATGGTTTGTTTACAGGTATGAAATGAAAATGGGAAAGTACAAAATGATATGAAACGAGGTTTGACAAAGGGGAATATTGAACTGGAGACCCAGGAATCAAATCGTTTGTTGTTTTGTTGTTTTTATTGTCATTATTTTTAATTGGCCTCTTGTCGTTGCTTACTCCCTTGAATGTACTTCCTTGATGTTTGAGGTCACAAATCTCTACCGGCGTCGTTTTGCAGGTCGAACAGTTGAAAATGTGCAAACTCCATTCCCAAGCAATGGGTTTTTTTTTCCCCTTCTCTGGAATCGCCAGTGTGCATGTTTGTTTTAAATTGTTTTTTTTTTGCTAGCATCACAGGGCAACAAGCCATTGGTTTAAGACGTTGACGTTTCATATGCACAACATTTTTCCATCCTATTTCCCCTATTATTGACAATTACTCTGAAGAGATGCTAGAGAAAGTGACCAGAAGTTTTTATTATTATTATTATTATTATCATTTATTTTCTTCTGGCTACATGACTGTAATTAAACATTGTAGCATTGCCCTTCCTCAACCTGTTGCTGAGCTCAGCATCATTGTTATAATACCCGCCTGCAAATATTTTGGTAAATCTCCAGAAAAGCAAATGTTGACATGTCTGTTGACATGCAGCCCACTGCAGGCTGGCTACATGTGCAAATAGCTGAACTAATATCAGATTGCTAAACCATAAAAAGTGACCCTATTACTTGTGTTGGTCTATATTTCTACTGTAGTCTGTAAGGGGGAAAAAAAAATGACACATACATTGTTATGAATTTATGATCAATTACTGCATCATAATGCAGGCATTTTAATCCCATTCTTGTTTAAAATCTGCTCCCCAGTAGCAGCCACATAGATCTATGCCACGCCGAGCCTCTCGACAGCTTCAGCAACATTTCGTTTTTCACGAAATGATGCTGTGGGTTGCAGACGGTCTCACAGAGGCTTAGCAGAAGTAAGCATCAGTGTGCAGCCCATTTGCCTAATGCCGGCAGAGTGGCTAGTGTGATACACCCCGAGCAAATAATGAGCAGCTGTCTCTCACTCCAGCGTTTCTGTCGAGTTCGATGACATTTCAGGGGCAGACTGGGCTTTTAAGGGGACATGAGCTGAGGCGGCGAATGCATGAGGGAGGGGGGGAGGGGGGGAAACGTCTTTTTCGAGTATGAAAGCGCGCTAACATATTCTGACAACTCCGAAAATCAAATCATCAACCTGCACTTGAGCGCGAGTTTTCTTACAGATGGGCTAATGCACCTGAAACAACAACATTTATTCATTTATTTTCTTGTTTCTGTAGTCCCTTTAAGGCAGACACTTGCAGTCCGTGAGGGTTTTTACTAGCAGATGTCGCCCTTGAGCCTTCCATGAGTTTATTCAAGATGCAATAATATTTGTTCAAAATTGATTCCACCCTTCGTTTCCCGCCGTGGAGAAACGGCGCACACAACCTGCACGTTAAATCACAGATAATTACAGTTTTATTGCTCTACATGACCACGCCACGAGCGAACCCTTCGCGCGGAGTTGTTACTCTTGTCTTGTAGCACATGGTAGTTTGTTTCACCTTTGACATTTCGGAGCTGATAATTCTCGGCTAATTTATGCGGCACCAATATAATCAAGGCGAGAGCGGCACCGAGATAGCGCTTCTGAATCGAGGCAGAGCCGAAGCCGCGCTCTCTTCCCGATACACATCACTTGGGACTGCGGCTTTCGCTCCTCGCAGCTCAGCCCGAGTCCTCAAATTAATTTGGGGGGGAATTATGGCAGCATCAAGAATAAAATAATTAAGATAATGGAGCCTTTTAAAATCTGTGAATTGGCTGAACCGCATGATGCCCTTTGTGCCGCGTTCTTTATTCCGCGCAGCATTTTTTGCTCTGGCTACAGTATAATTAACGTCTCAAGATAACAAAGAAGAAGAAGAAAGTTTTATTTACAAGGGGAAAGAATAAGACTCCTCTCCTACAGCATGACCATTGTGTAATTTATCTATGTGCCTTCCATCCGGTTGACGCTAACTTATATCCTGTTTCATTAAATTCAATCCATTCAGCGTCGATGTTTGCTTGTCGTTGCAGGATTGTGCTGGGAGTCGGCGACTGTCTCCAGAAAGGGCAACCCAGAGTCAAACTAACAAACATGCATACGCTTAGGTATAAGACTTATGCGACCAAACGAGCTGAACCGCGCAGTGAAATGATTTTAAATTCTAACCTATGCAATTCCACTCATTTTAGTGGTGACGCTTTATTTGAAGTTCTGACACGACACAGTCATAAACACCCGTTATGAACAAGAAGGAGTCTTTATGAGCGTTGTCATGAAGTGTCATTCGGCAAATAAAGACACTTTTAATGCAAAGTTTGCATAAAACGTTCAATGAAAAGTGTCAACTTCACAAAATTTAGATTAATTTCATCTCAGTTTAATGTCATACAAGTAAATTCAGACTAATTCAGTTTAAGTAAATTCAGTACAATTCAATTACGTTCACTTTATTTAGTTATGGTCAATTTAACTCAGATCAAGCCTGTTTGATTCAGTTAAATTTAATGTGATTTATATCCATTTAAAGTGTTTTCAATGTGTTACTTTCTTTTTTTTTACATGTTGGTTAATTTAAAGTCCATTTCATCCCGTACCAACCCAAACACGTGAAACACAAGTTACGTTAATCAGAGTAAACCAAATATAACAAATTTCACATGCATGTAACTGAAGAAAAACAAAACACTAATTGGAAACAATTTTTATTCAAGACATTTCTCTAGGTCAGCATTCGGGCGGCAAAACCGCCCAATGTAGAAATTCCTGTTGAATTTTATGTTTTTTTTTTAAAAAAGCCCTTCCACAAATCCTGATTTGTCCTCACCGGACAGAGTGTCCGTGTCGAGTCGGTGGGACGTGTGGTGGAAATTTCATCAGTCACAACGCGCAGCCCGAGATTTTATTTTTTTTTTTCCCGGCCATGTGGACCGCGTGCGCAGACGATAAAAGCGACACGATAAAACTCTGATTCACAAAGAGAAGGCAAAAACAAAGAGAAGAGGAAGAGACGTCTGCATGTGCACCAGCAGGAGAAGTGGCGAAGGAGGAGAGGGGCGTAAAAAAAACAAACAAAAAAAACAAGACTCTTGCTCATACTGTATGAAGACACTTGTTGTTGTAGTATTCACATTTGGACATTTCATCACAAGGGAGCACGAGAACACAAAAACTGCATCAAACTGCCAGTGAGATTCTATTTTTTCCTCCTTTCCTTTCTCATCTTTCAAGCAGACTGTGGAAATACCTTTGCGTTGTTGCCACTCGCTGGGCTGCAGTTTGAAAGTATAGAACTGCACAATGTGACCCCCCCTATGTAAAACCCTCTAGAGCTGCAGACATATAGATAATTTGAATAATAATAATCATAATATTTTGTGGAGACATTTCAGTTCAGAACAACACTGCAGGTGGGAGACGATATACTGACAGACCTCGGACCCCTGCGGAGGCGCCACTTCGCCGCGCGGTCCTTTAAACAACCGCTATGAAAAAAACTGCTTGGTTTGTGGCAATTGATCCGCATGTAAAAGTATGAACTAACGCTTGGCGCTCAGAGCTAATAGTTATGGTGGGAAAACAAATGGCAAGTGGTCTGGAAAAAAAAATCAGCTTTACAGACATCGATTTAGCAGTTTTCAGAAATGCGTGCCTCGTTCCTGATGCTAACTACAAGAAAATTACTGGATCTAACGTCCATGGTGTTGGTGCACTTATGGGGAAAACAGAGCAATGCAAATGAAAATTTCATTCATTTAGCCTTAACTGAGTACAGAGCACGTTCTTCAAATACTGGACATGAGATACGCTTTGTAGTCGTTTACTATGACGAAAATAAAAACATTTTTCCTTTATGCAATTGAATTCGAATGAATGAATGAAAAACTATTTGTGCATTTCATTAGCTGCAAACCATCATCAATCACCACAACCAACAAAAAGAAATGCTTTAAATATCAGCATGTGTAATGAAACAACCATAGTTTACCCGTGTTTTCTGTTCGGCATTCCAACCTGGCAGCTATTTTGGTCAGTTTTGGACGTAAAGCAACGGTCACATTTAAATTTAACAAGCTGTGTGCTGGGCTTCCCCCAGTATATTATCAGCCTGGCGGGCCACCAGGCTTCACTTGACACAGGCTAAGCATTGTTCAGCTGTTTGTTTTAATCCAGCAGTAACAATGACAGCAAGAAAGAGATAAACTCGGTTTATCTATAGCGAAGCATCAGTAATCTTGAGCAGACAATTTCAAAAGATAACATTTCTATGTCCTTTGTTGTCGATGTTTTATTTTCAGTATTTCCTGCTAACTATTTACGTTTTTAACACAAAAACACAGTGGGGAAACTGGTGGGCTTCACTGGCATTGCTGCCACCAGGCTTAGCTAGTTTTCTGGTGCGGTTTGAAAGATTGATCCACAGTCACCCTCTTATCCCGGTCTCACCTCTCTGATCGTCCTTGGAAGAAACGGTTACAAATTTCGTATCTGAGGGTCCAAACTTTGCCAATCTTTTTATTTCTTTTCAAGCTTTAGCTGAGTCTGCATCGGATTCTTACCTTTAACTCTGCAAAAAAAAAAAAAAAAAGAAAAGAAAGATTGATAGGCAATCAAAGAGTCCCTACGCTGTCGAGTTTAATGTAGACTTTTTCTGCGGTGCACTTGTAAAAATCGAGCTCGACTGCAACCAGGATGAACCCGCGCCGCCCGCGTACAGTCCTGGCTCCCTCGCAGTTCTCCAGCTATCGACTGTGAAAACAAATTTCCTTTCAGAGGATAATAAAGTATCTGTCCATTTTACGGAGGTGCGGGGTTGTACTGACTTTGTCAATAATATTGCTGTAGATGTGTTTTCTCAACACGCCTATGCAGCACAGAGGGGACCCGTCAATATCCAGCAATATACCTCTGACCTGTGGGCAAACCAGCCTCGCTCTTCCTTTCAACTTCCGATTGACATCGATTTTCACGCAACTCCCCAGTCGTATATTAATGTGGCAGTTGCAGGAGTAGTGAGTCGGGGACGCTTTTTGTTGTTGTCGTTGGGTTTTTTTTAAAAGTAAAGATCAGCTCTGATCTTTGCGTGTGGAGAAAACGTTTCCTCGCACGTGCAGCTGCAGCAAGCCAGGTGGCACTGTGACACCTCTAAGAAGGCAACAACGAGAAAAAAAAACAAAAAACAAAGTGTGTTTTGTTTTCTCGATCACAAAGTACAGTGTGTTAGCATGCGGTGTTTACACCACGGATGCACGATATGACGTGCTATTCCAGAGAAAATGTGTGTGTGTGTGTGTGTGTGTGTGTGTGTGTGTGTGTGTGTGTGTGTGTGTGTGTGTGTGTGTGTGTGTGCGTGAGTGAGTGAGTGTGTGTGCCGAGGGAGGGAAGGCGGTATCTGGGTCTGTGTGATGAATCTGTTTCTGTGGCAGGCAAGGTGCTGCAAGCAGCGTGCCGTCTGTTAATTCACATTCGCCGCGGGTGGCTACAGTCTGCGGCTGATGATACTGCGAGGTGTCGACAAATTGAGGAAGAGAGAGAGAGAGAGAGAGACGGAGATGTGACAAACGAGCGAGAGCTTTGTGCCGGGATGATCTCGGATGTCAACCGCTGGCAAAAATAATAGACGGGGTAGATGTCCTCAGCAGGGCGGCGTTTACTTAACGGTCCCTCCTTTTTGCGTGCGCCAGGTGCGAGTCTTCAGGGGGGAACGGATCCGACCGGAAATGTTTTCAAAACGCTGATTTCGCTCCGTCGTCACGGCCTCCGTGTGCTGGCGCGAGTGCCGCCCTCCTCCCCTCCCCGGAGAAATCGCAGGAGGTCATGGAAGAGATGCAGTGGATAAATGAAGTGATAAGGACAGGAGAGGACCGAGTCGTTCTCCAGACAACACCAACGGATGAAGAAGGAAAAAAAAAAAAAGAAAAGAGATTAGATTCGAGCCTTATCTCCCCTTTACCGTCACTGGCAAAATAAGAGCGCTAGGAGATAGACAAGCTTGACAAATTAAAGAAAATGTATTCCAGCGCCCTGCGACGTATATTGCTTTCGATACAATTACGGCCCATCAAGCGGCTCTGAACTTCCGGGGACTCAAGTTTCCACCCGTCATTCTTCGCGAAGCAGCTCAAGAGTCATGTGACGCAATGGGTCGGGTCTGTGAGAGCCGGCCATTAAACTGAGGACTGGACCCTTTAGCGTAGCGCAACACCAGATATCAAAAGTGCAACCGTCATGACAATATAAAATGTGTGCAGTTTTGCAATCACACAACACGGCTTGAGTAGCTGATGCACTTAGTAGGTTTCTTATGGCCACATCTGATGTGAAACTTAGTGACTTTGTTTTCAGAAAAGAAGGAAACTGATGGAGAAAATTAGGGATAAATTGCAAAATATATTAAGGAAATATATCTTAGTCATGTATGATATTAGGTTAATATTACACCAATATAATATCTCCCTAAACTAACACAGATGTAAACCGGTTCATTTCTGATCTTTCCAGATAACTCGGGTTGTTGCTTTTTTTTTTTAATATCTCGAACCAGTTTTTTTCTGCTGTAATTTCTTTGCTAAAATAAAAAAAAAAACATCCACCAATTTTTATTATTATTATTATTATTATTTTGTTTTATGGTGATGGTGCGTTCAAAGCTCCTCCTTTCACATGTTTACCACAAGCTTCATAGCAAACCGAGACAGGACTTAATGGCATTGTTGTGGCCATTCATGTTTATTATGAGCTCTGTCACTATATTTGTGTTCTAGTCAGCTAGAATTATGCTCAAGTTAGTTAGGATCCAAACTCTCTAATTGATTTTCTATTTGAAGTTAATATGATGACTTTAGTAACTTTTAGACCCTCCAGGTCATTTAAGAGATTAAGAACGCACCCAGGGCTGGAGAGGTCTTTCTTTTGACGTGTATCCAGTGTAATGACTTTCTGAAATTATTTTTTGATCACTTTTTGAACTTTTTCTGCTTGAACTGTCTGTAGTTTATGCATTTAGACAGAGGAAACGTACATTTCTTTATCCTTTTAAAGGAGAGATGAGTGATACCAAGTTATAGCAAAAAAAAAAAAAGCTAACCAAGTTAACTTTGATTTATATCATCTAAGCAGTAAGAAATATTTTTTTTTATTATATTATTGCTAAACATAATCTACATGCATTGTTCAATGAAGTCGGAAGTGCATGCAAGAAACAAATCACCTGTTGCAAACCAACAATTTGGAATCGTTTTGGTTTTGGATCTGGACAGAGTAAAGACGGGGATGCAAACACCTGCAATTTACACTTTTCAGACTTTTTCTCTGTGTGTGAGGATTTTTGGACACCGTTCCCAATCATGAGCTACTTTGTGTTGCTCCATCACCTAAAATCCCCATAAAGCGCAGTGAGGTTTTACGGCCGCAATGCAATAAAATGTGAAAAGGTTTAACGGGGCTATTGCTGCGGCGGCGGCTGCTGCTGCTGCTGCTGCTGCTGCTGCTGCTGCTGCTGCTGCTGCTGCTGCTGCTACTGCGGCTGCGGCTGCTGCTGCTGCTGCTGCTGCTTGGCCTCCGCTGTCGGTTTTTAAACGTTTCAGGTGAGCAGGGATAAAAACGAGAAGCGGGAGGGATCGCTCCGTGTGCGAACAACAAACTGTGTGCAGCCCACCCAGGTTACATTACCGCGGAGGAACGCATCCGCAGCCCACATACAGCCACGAGGCTACATCCATTATACATACCCAGGGAGTTCTCACACACCATTCTGGATGTTGCTCGCATCCCCTCCTCTCCTCCGCTCGTGTGTCGTCACCACCTTTGCATCTTAAGCAGCCAAAGCTGCTCCTTTGCACAGAACAAGAACATTGTTTTTGAAAGGCTTGGAAAAACAAAAAGGACGAATATCTTTACTCCGCTGTGAAAGACTCTGCTTCACATCTCTCACCCAAAGAGGCGGAGTGTAGAGAAACCGCGCTTGCATAAGTAAAAATTAGCAGGAGCAGTAATCTCAGCTGGAGAGGGTTTTGATCTCCGAGCCATCACGTCTTCATTAAAGCATTAGCTGATGATTGCAGCGCCCCCTCCCTCTCTGAGCAGCCGATGTGTTTACATCAGCTGCCATTTACAGCCTCAGCGTTGCATTCGCGCGACCCCGACTCACGGCTTTGACAAAACCCGATCCAGACTCTCAGAGTCGGTTCATACAAACACGAACGGGTCATGAGAACATTAATCTACACATCATCCCCCCCCCCCCCTCCATCTGCCTCTGGCCAGCCATTAGCAATGATCTTGCATCACCAGACATTCATTTCTCTAATGTAGGATACAACCGCCGCTGCATTTGATACATTGCACGTCTCGGCCATTTGCCGGTTTGTAGCTGTAGTGCTGCTCTTTTCTTTTTTCCCCCCTGATATATCAGTGGGGGGGTGATGGGGAGAGGGGAAGGGGGGGGGGGGGGATCCATTCAGCTGAGACGGCCCAGATGTAAATAGCTCCTCCATAAGCCCTGGCCACTCAAGAGCGCGCGGAGAAAAGAAGTATCACTGCCCGAGAAGATGTAATTCATCCAGAGTTAGATTTATATTTAGCAGCTAGTTTGGATCTCTCCGAGTTGCACAAGAGAGAGGGGGTGGTGGTGGTGGTGGGGGGGAGAAAAAAAAAAACATTTTCAGAGCGGTTTAGCCGGGATGTCACCTCGCTGTTTTCCTGACTCTGTGAGGCAGCAGGAAAATATACTGCTACATCACATAAATCACAAAACATTATGGGGAGGATTTGACTGAGGGCAACTGAAACTACAAACAGGCATGTGAGATATTACTCTTATTTATGCTCCTTGCCTTCTGTCTCAGTCAGCCCGCTGACCCAGAAAAGATTACAGAGAGGAGTCGGATCCACATATTGTCATCGACAGACTCCGCCATCGCTTTTCCCGTATTTCAGCTACCTGAAGGGGGCGAGGGTTGACTTATTCCTCCCCCCTCTGGACTCCCCAGCTGATCATCCCTCATCATATCTCTCATGGAGCAGTTATTCCTTCTCCTGTCTAAATCGTGCAGAGATCTTCCACTTTCGCCCGGCGAGTTGCTCCCCTAATCCACAGCAGATGGGAAAAGACAACAGACGAATGTGCCTCGAATGTGCCACCGGGTGGACTGGGCTGTCACCGAGAGGAGCAGGAGCTCCCGAAAACCACATATCTACATTAAAATTCACCCTAAGGTTGACGGATGGACAGAAGGGAATTGGCTTATTGTGTCAGCTGCTCTTGCTCACCTTCATGCTTCATCATGCATCCTGCCTATTATTATTTTTCTCCAAAGTTAATAAATGAATTCAGATCCGCCCCTCCCACCGCTCTCAAACCGCAAACTGTCCAAATCGTATTTTGGGAACCATAAGGAGACGCAGCGTGAGTTAAAAGCCCCTCCACTTTCTACGGCAGAAAACAACCGCGTTCCTCTATGACTGACGGTAAGCACTTAAACCTAAAGCGGGCGATTTTGTACTGAATCCCTTTTTTTTTTTCTTTTTTTTTCTCTTTTGTCTTGGCTGAAACTGAGGAGCATTGTGCTCCTCAGAGGAGATCTCAGATGAGTCACGATCAAGAAGTGTTACTTCACGATATCCCAGGAAGCGTTGTGAGGCGAATCACGCAGCGCCTTTGTATTGTCCACACTCAGACCAGATGTCTCATAAAAAGAGACAATTTTGTTTGACTGGATCAAAAAAAAAAAAAAAAAAGAATGAAAGAAAGAAGAAGAAGTAGTGAGGTACCTAAAGAAAACGACACGAGGCAGAATCGTTTTCGACACACCTTCCTTAGGAGCTAACTACTGGCAGCGCGCGCCACCCCAGGGGGAAAAAGCCACTTTGCTTCCAAAAGCCGCGCTGCTGCGCGTTGGCACCAAGGCACTCCGGCTCGCAAAATGAGATGCAGAGTGATGTAAGAGTTTACACGGCTTAAAACAGTAGTCTGCCGTAATGCCACCCCTCCAGATTTATCAAGTTGTCTTTTATTTTGCAAGCCAGCGGGAGTCTTGCATGATATACAAGATCTCAATTATGAGAAAATCCATACCTGAACCAGACTTGTGACAACTGGCTTTGACGGCAGAGTGGCAGAAAAAGAAGGAGAAATAGTTTCCAATTATGGTGCAATCGGTTCGGTTCATCCCTGATGGTGAACGTTTTTGAGGGCAGAACCCGAACAGGAGGGGTTCTTGGTGGGACGATGAAGCTTCAGATGACATTTGATTTTGAATTATATTTTAATTTGACGACACTTTTCATCTAATTTATAAAATGGGAAATTTACAAACTGGTGGTTCATGAAGATTTTCTGATAAAAATATTTATTGGGTTAGCTTAAAGCAAATATCGACTTGGGAGATGGGAACCGGATTTCTTGGGTTAGAGCAGTTCTTCTTCTTCTTCTTCGTGTGAGAGGAGGGTGAGAACAGAGAGTGAGAGTGTGATTACATATCTTTCTATCTTTGTTTTTGTCTTACTGTTTTTCACTGGGTGTTTAGTTTACTTGTTTAATTGTGATTTTGTGTTAGTTTTTGTCACATTTTAAGGGGTGTTTTGGGGGTATCGGGTGTGGCCGTCAGGCCAGCGTCTCCGGACGCCACGGTGGTGATTGGTGTTTCTCCACGCTGACGTGGAAGAACGGCGTCCAGGTGGGTGCTGGTTCTCCGAGCAGCGTGGAGGAGCATTGAACCACAGCTGTGGTTTGAGGTTAAGTGATTTTTTTTAATTTCTTTTTTTTTTTTTAAAGGTTTTTGGGGTTTTTTTTTTTTTTTTTTTTTTTTCCGATTCTGCTTCTTGCCTCCCTAAAAAGTCTCTTCAGAATGAGATGCATCATTATCCGAAGCTTTGACTGAATATCGTCCACCTTGGCCAGGCTCGCCGCACCGGCTGGTGTTGATCTGATTTTGTGAGTACAAACACACACGGTGGGGAGAAAAAAACAGAAGAAAAACAACCTGAAAAACATCTGTTTGGAGCGAAACACAGTCACACACAGACATTAACCCAAAGTGCGCAATTATTTGGAAGCACATGGACACGGACAAGCGAGGCGTGCGCCTCCACAAACACACGCGCGCACGCAGCATAAACGGTATCTGGAAATGGCACCGAGCATCTGTTTGGACAGTGGTAACACATTCGGTGGAGCCCTGGCAGCACCCCGCCATTGGCCAGGAGGAGCTGTTCTCCTGCTGCAGGGTGACCGGGTGAGTGAGCAGACGTCCGATTGTCCGCTCGCCTCAAACGGGGGGGGGCGACGCGCGTTCAGCTGCAGACCCGCGTTCGGCTTCCGTCCCTCCTCTGACCGCCCCTCCCACGTCACCCATAAAACCCTCAAGCTTTTAGCAGCATTCTGAAGCATTTTGGGAAGCCATTTATTTAACAGCATAATTATCTTGCGTGGCGCTGGGGTTAGCTGGAACAGGTGGCAGCTGCTCAGAGGACAAGTACAACAGAAAAACTCGGGATATAAAAACAGAAAGGAAGAAACATTTCACACCCAGTGAACTTTTCCACCATTTATCACTTTGCAATCGCAAAGTTAAGAAAAGTAATAGATAAAACAACAGGCTACAGTTTTAAAAGACTTTGCACTGCTAAAAATGAAAAGTAACGCTTGAACTCTGCCGCTAACTAAATAAAACCAAGTCCAACCGACTGGCTTCAGGAGTTTGCATCTCATTTAATCTTAACATAAATACACAACATCACACTGAAAACATCATCGAAACACTGATTACGTTTTTTTTTGAGCTGAAAAAAAAAAAAAAAAACACTAATCAGGATTGATGGGAAGATGGATGGAGCAGAGCGCAGAGCAACCAATGAACCAAAATCTGCCAAACACCGAAGACTGAAGTAGAGGTTGCCCTCGATTACCGGGCTACATAAATCAAAACAATGAAACATTCAAATCAAATTTGGCCCTGGTCCCGGTTTTTTTAAATTTGTTTTTCGTGTTCGGTCTGAAATTAGAATCAAAAACATGAAAAACAAGAATCTTTAGCAGGTGTTTCTGATTCAAAAATAGATTCAAAGTTGAAAACAAAACAAAAACAGCAAATCAACACAATTCCCAGTAATATAATTATGTTCACGATCCAATACTGGACAGAGATTAAGAGCAAACACAAGAGGCTAAAGTAACATTTTGAGCAATCAACACACAAAAAAACAAAACAAAACAAAAGGCTAAAAATAGCCTCGGCTTGTTTGCACCTATCGAAGGATCCTATGGCTTCTCTTTATGAAGGTGACATCTTCTGTCACGTCTCATCGTAACACATGCGTCTCTTCGGGGACTGCCGGTTTAGCATTAAGCACAAACGTACATCAAATCAATGCCACTCGACAGAAGAGGACCAACCGCGTCGCCGGCAGCCTGGTCGGGGCCCGGGAGGTCGTGCAACGCGGCGGCGCTGCGGCGAACGGAGGCGGCGGCGTCAGACGCGGAGGCGGCTGCGGGCCGACGCCTGGAGGAGCTTTCGGTTATTTACTCTTACCGATTCCGGTCACCCCCAGATCCCCACCCTCATCACGGGAAAGCAATTAAAAGTCTCTTCATTTAATGTTTACCTTAATTAACGGCAACAATTAACAGCTTTGTGCTGTTGTGTCTTCGTTCAATTAAAAGAGGCGCGTGACGGGAGGTTTCAACGCGGCGCCATAATTTATGCGGACGATTCTCCGAGGAGTAATAAAGAGTTCACGAAAGGGTAACGAGCAACTGTTTGCTTGCGGTGCCTCGCAAAAGTATTCACGCCCCGAGACGCGGTAGAAATTGTGTGACATCACAGCCATAAACTTTTACGGGTTTCGTTGGACTTTAATTAGACGTGCAAATAGAAATTAGAGCATGAATGTAACGAGAAAGGATGTATCATTTTCTCGTTATTCTCTAAGAGCAATGCTTTGCAGCATAAGTTATTGCCGCAGTTTGCAGATGTAAATATTTTGGGGTCGATCTCAACCAGCTCTGCATATCGAGAAACTGGAGCCGTGCAATTAATCAATTACAATGTATCTCGCTATAGAAATATATTACCTATTGATCAGTATCAGTGGATAATGTGTTCGATAGAATAATCAGCGATTTTCACTGAATTTGGATCCAAAACCGCACGGCATTGTGGGGGAATGGAGTAGGCAGAGGAAAGGCTTTACAGCCGGTGAGGCGCAGATGGTGGAATCGACCGACTCACTCGCACTGTGGTTACCTAGCAACAACCCGCTGACTGACGTTTTTCGTCGTAAAAGCTTAAAAACGAGAGAAAACAACGGCGCGGAGTGAAAGGAGAAAACAAATGAGCACAACAGAGAAAGGTAAGTCAGCAGTTTGTATCTCAGATATTTATAACAAGAAAAACAAATCAATAACGATCAATATCGACTGATAAGAAACCAATATATGACCAGTTCTCCTATGCAAAACAACTAAAGCTCAGTAAGATTGGATTCAAAGCATCTCTCAAGGCTTGGTCTAAATATGAAAGTTTAGACTTTGACTGGGCCATTCTAGAACATATAATCTAAAATGGTTTAGACTGTATGTTTTAGGATGGCCAAGTCAAAGTCCAAACCTAAATCTAATTGTCAAGGCGAGAGAGAAGTTTACAAATGCTTTTAATCCAATCTGAAGTTCTGGCTTTCCGTTTAGGTTATTTGTCCTGATTGCTTCTAATTGAAGGGAAGCATCCCTTATCACAATGCTGCCACCACCATGCCTGACCCATGGGAGGATGTGTAATTTCAACAGGGCTTACTGCCATGAAATGAAATCAGAACAAAATAAACTAACTGTATTTATGCAGTATCGAGTCCGTCACTCCCTCTTTAGTTTTTCTCCGGCTCCTCTCGTGCCTAAAAGCTCTCCAGTTTCCACGTTCACGGCGGCTATCTGTGCGTAGGTGTCCAGCGAATCCACCAGCAGAACTCATACTGGTCAGCAGATTGTTGGGCGAGACCCAGTGGACCATTAGCTGTCCGAAGCTGCCAGAGCCGAGCGTGGATAATGACAGGTGGTGCACGCGCCCTGGAGGTCTGACAGGCTCGGGCACCGTGCCATTTAACAACAGCTTTTACTGCTGGCACCGCGGCTCGCGATGACAAGCCTTTAACAACGGCCGCTGATGCGTCCGTCGCCGAGGCCCGTTCCCTCGCAGCTTTGCGGGGAACGGGCCGAGGAGCGGCCATTAGCGGGTGGAGCACCGAGACTAAAACGGCAGCGGCTCTTAAGAGCAGGGAAGGCGACCGCTGACGTCCTCTCGGCAAATGCATTCGACTCTCCAGCGCAGGCTCAGATGATGAGTCCGATTATCACAACAGCAATGAGGCTCTTCCGTTATTATTCTGCTTTTCTCAACAAAGGTGCTGCTGGGTGACAGATTCAGAAAATAAAACCTCCAGAATTTGCTTACTTTTCTTTATCGGCCCCCATAATTGTTCATTAGGAGTTTGTGGCTGCCCATTCAAACAAAGAAAAAAAAACCCCAAAAAGGCTCTGCAGCAAAGAAACATATCAGATATTTCTCTCTCTTACTTTTTAAAGAAAAACAAAAAAGAATAGGAAAAGTATTGCCTTCCTCCTGCATGCCAGTCAAACTGAACCGCAGGTGAACCTTCAACCATCCTTAGAAGATACGTTTTCCACAGACCTTCATGCAAACTGAACAGAACCAAAACATAACTCAAAGCAGCAGGAGCACATGCGGGCATCCCAGTGTGTATGTGTGCGTGCGTGTGTGTGTGTGTGTGTGTGTCCACACAGGTACCTATGTGTCCTCCGCCCCACTCCCGCCCGGTGCAGAACACTCTGATTTGCACTAATCTCTCTGTACACTCTCAGGGGCTATTGTTCCTTTCCGCCGTGAGTTTATTCATGTGCCACTCTCAGCGCTCTCCTCTCATTTTAATACTCCAACGGCGCTGGAAGCTAAAAGCAGTTTTAAGCCCGTTTTATAAAAAAAAAAAAGAGAGAGAGAGGCAGCCCTCCTCTCGCCTCCTTTGCAGTGCAGGTGATGGCGGGACTGCGCAGGATGATGTGGCGGCTTATTAAAATGGCAGGCAGCGGCTGGAGCGGGGCGACGTTTCCATCGCGCCGTTTTTATGTGTACAGGCGAGCCCGAACGGCGACGACATGAAAGCCCCGGCTGATGTTCCGATTTGATGACTGTTGCCATGGCAGCGAAATGAGAATGGAGAAGTGGCGAAAGCGTTTACTGGCAGACGGAACGGAAAATTATCTTCTTTTTCTTTTATATGTCCAACTCGGTTCCTCTCACTTAGAGCAAGCGCCATCAATCGGATAAATTCCTAACCCTCGCCCTCGCCCTCACACACACGCACACACGCACACATACACACACTTGTACAGTCTAGCAGGCCCCTCGTTTGGATCAGTGAGCTGTAAAGGTCCATCATTAGGACAACAAGGTGGGGTCCAACATCCTGACAGCTTGTCAGGAACCGAGGCTTGCATGGCTAACTGTGTGATGAGGCCGCCGTTAAAGCAGCACAGCTGCGGAGCGGCCCGCCGGATCCACCGCGCCTCTCCCCGGCTTCTCCTGGACGCCTGAGCGGGCGGTTCAATAAAAACAGTTTCTGGCTCCGGCGGACGTGTTTATAGCGTTTCCTCTGGCCGGGCGCTGCGGCGGGGTTAAGTTGATCATCTCTCACTCTGGTAAAATAGCCAGGGGAGTCCGTGTACCACTAGATCAACTCTACAACTTAAAGACCCTAAACGTTACAGCTCAGATGATCGATATGGCACTGAGCAATGTTCTTTACGAGCTAATAGACAAATCCATTCTTGCAAAACCCCTTGGGCCTCGAAAAGGCGAGGAGGGAGTTTGAGTGCGTGGCTGTGTGCCTGATGTGGCCACTTAGACCCGTGTTTGCATGAAAAGACAAACACACCGGGGAGGTTAGAGGAGCTGGAGCACAGTGCGTGTGTGTGTGTGTGTGTGTGTGTGTGTGTGTGTGTGTGTTTCTACATGTCCATATGTGTTGCTGCATTGGCACATTTGCAGACGTATCTGATGCTATTGTGGCCCTCCCTCCCTCCCCGTCCTCTTCCTCATCCTCCTCCTCCCTCCGAATCCACAGAGGTTATCGCGGCTGCAGAGCTGCCAAAAGGAGATTTGTGTCTCGCAACATCTCAGGGAGGAAAAAAAACACCTAAAATCCATTTCACTCGCATTGTTTAAACGCTCTTTCTCCGAGCCTCCTGGATGAGAGAGCTTAGGTGAAACAACTGTAATCCCCTCACCGCCTAATTAGAACGTGAGATTGCCAAATAAATGTCAGCGTTGCGTCAGGAAGTTGAAAAATCGGCAAGCCCCGTCCGGCGCTTTGAAACACCTGTCCATGTTTCATTCCGTTTCCTGCCTCGGTTTGAGACGGATCGCGCCGCCGACCGCTGGAAAGGCCGAAAAACGACGAGCCAAGTGTGTTCATCTCCTCCATCTAATGAGGGTTGCGCCGCTCGATGGCCTGACTTTGCCGAAAAGCCCTCCCGTCTTCCTCCCCTCTCTTCTTTGCCCCCGCTTCTGTCTTCCTCCGAGTCGCACGCCGGCTCGTTAAGCCGTAACGGCCGGCTTCGGCTCTTTTGGCCTTTGTGTCGGCGCTAACCTTGTGAAACTGCCGCGATTCTCGCTTCGACGCAGCCCAGTCCAACTTCGCCGGCAAACTTTCCGCCGCGGTTCTGAGAATAATGGAGCCTGTTTACAAAGGAAACGAGGGTCCGCTTTGACATTGCGCGGTTCCCCCAAGCCCCCGGAACAACGTCGTTTATAGCCACCATGTAACACTTATGTTTAAGGTAACATTCATGCTTGTCTTATTTCAAGGCAAGGGCAGCAGCTAGACTGTGAAAGAAAATACCATCAATGACTTTATTTGAAGGTCTAATGGCAGCAATCTATTTTGAGGCAGTATAACTCATTTATAGTTGGTGAGAATGGACCCGGCTGCCGCTTTGTTAAAGAACCTCCCTCTCCCCTCTCTCTCTCTCTCTCTCTCTCTCTCTCTCTCTTTCTCTCTCTCTCTCTCTCTAATTCAAGGTAAAACATCACAATACTTTCGCCATTTTCTCACAACCACACATCAGTGTGAATTATCGAGATTTTACGCGGTAGACCAGAGAACAAATTGTCACGTTTTTACAAATAAAAATATCTATTCAGGCTTCTTTACTCTAAATGAACTGAATTGGCAAGCGGAGATGGTTGAACAGTCTAATGTTTTTTTTTTTTTGTTTTGTTTTGGTTTTTTTGCACTAAAGTCGGTCAAGATGTGGATGTTCACTCTGGAGGAGCTGCAGAGATACAAGCGGAAAGAAGAGACCACTTTTAACCCCTCGTCAGCCGAAGCACAAGCATTTTCGCAAGGCACTGCGTCATTCCCTCGATAAACACGTCGAGAGAAACGGAAAATATTACGGGCGGGTACAGGAGGAAGAAGGAACAAAACAGCAAAACCATCACGACAAGTTTTTAAAAAAAAAAAAAAAAATTAAGAATCAACATGTCCACTGCGGTTGGACGCTGCTCCGAAAGAAGGCATGAAGAAAATGAGGAATCATTTCGGAACTCACCAGAGAGTTCTTGGACGACGGATCACTTGTCGCGTGACGAGTTCCAGAAGATTTCAATTTATAATTTACAAATCTCTGAAATCCAATATCCTCGGCGCAGAAAACTTGCACGTAGTTGGCAGGTCCGCCGTCCCCGTCTTGGCCACCTCCACCGCTGACAAATGCATGTTATCCACAAGAACAATGCTTGGATGAATATTTATCAGAGAAATGAGGGCACTCAAATTGAATTCGAGATCCACAAGCTGTCGAGTGTAAATAACTCAGCGCTCGATTAAAACGAACAAGGAAAAGGCACGCGTTTCTGTTTGAGTGGGTCTTCATTTTGGTGTTTGATTAAATTGTAGTTTTAATACCAGTTTAGTGGAGCTCTGTTCTCTTACATCTACCCAAAAATAAATAAATA
Organism: Poeciliopsis gracilis; assembly: GCA_911649635.1. NCBI lineage: Eukaryota > Metazoa > Chordata > Actinopteri > Cyprinodontiformes > Poeciliidae > Poeciliopsis > Poeciliopsis gracilis. The sequence continues at coordinate 1,504,959 of CAJVRI010001175.1, read as the reverse complement.
AATAGAATAATTAAGCCTCCGAAATCCTTTTAATTTTACTTTAATGCGCGAGTTTCTTCAAATGGCTCTTTCGCAAGACGTTTGTTTCTTTTTTTTTGTTTTTTTTCCAGAGTCATTATCCTGCAGTGTCAACAGATGCGGGTTAACCTATCTTAATTCACTCGAATTAAATCCCAACTTAAGCGATATTTTCCATCATCGTTGCTCTCATGAAGACCGAATGCTAACTAGGAGACTGTAAATGTTGGAGGCAATTTGAAAACCCATTTTCTCCGAACCATTATCTGCCACGCTCGCCACAAATGGCGCACTCAAAACCTTTTTCTAATTCAGCACTGCGATCAGGCATTTAGAAGAGAGATGTCTTGAAAAAAGTTTGCAAAAAAAAAAGAAAAAGAGGAAAAAAAAAAATAAAAAAAAGGGACGATGTCCCCCAGCCAAACGGTAACAAGTGCTTACTCGGGCCTCGGTAATTACACGGACATTTGCGTTTCTGTTAAAAAAAAAAAACCTGTATGCGGCCTAACGAGCGACGGGGCCTTTCGCTGACTGCACTGACGGCTGTTGATGCATTTCCTGCCGCGGGACGAGTCTGAGAAGTGCAGCGGTTGTCTGGCAGATGCCAACGTGTCAATTCGAGAAGTGAAGGAGGAAAGATAAGCGGCAAGAGGACGACGAGAAAGAGCATGAAAAGGCGGCGTAATTAGCCTCTCCTACAGCAGAGGCTGTTTATAACTCAGACAGACCAGCTCATGCTATTTTTTTTATTTTTTTTATTTTTTAGGATCAATAACAAAAATGTGACCTCTTTAATGCTCGACATTCGGGTTTTAAAACCGCGGAGCAATTTTGTCGTTGGCCCTCGTTTCCAATGCCAGAAACGCGGCGATGATTTCAGCCTGGTTTGCGTGGCATTCGGTTCACGCTCTCCGTAGGGCTCCAACAAATCCCGACGTCTCGTAATCGTAAAAAATATCGTCATCGCTCTTGAGGTTCGCCCCGCGAAGCCCCATTCAAGTTAGCATCGGTTTCAGAGTTTCTCACTAGTGTGGAACTGAAGCATTTGTTCGTCTTTAACTTCAAGATTCTCAAAAGGGAGAAGACAATTTCAAGTCTGTTTGTGCAGAATTTTTAATCCTTTTTTACTATTGTGAAATCAAATGACTTGTACGACACTTTTCAGGACCCTCAGAGTCGCTTTACACTTTGGCGGTCAGTCATCCCCACGAATGCCATAAATCTTGCAAAAAAATAAAAAATAAAAAATCTTCCTTATTCCCACCGTAACAGGTGAGTTTATCTTTGCTGAGATGCGTCAGTCAGCTCGGAGCGCCAGGCATCAGTTTTTGCGGTCAGTATTTGAAAAAGGAACCGAAACAAATCAATGGCAGCACAGAAAGAGACAACAACAACTTGCCAGCCGTCTATTGTTATTTCACAAGGAGCAATGAATGTGTACGCAGAGCAACCCTGCTTATTTACACTGCAGCAGTTGCCGATTCGCCTGTTTCGCTTTGGAGCTGTTGCCTAAATGCAGATGAAGAAATTGCAACTCGGGACGCAGAAATACCTCGGTGCGATTCCGCTTGACGAGCCGTCGCAAAGCAGCCAATCGATGAGCGCCTCTCGTTTTCCGCGCTGCTGATTGGCTGCAGCGATGAGGAAGACTGTACAGTAGATACGGGCTTCTGCCGCACTGACAGGACAGTTTCCTTGTGCGTATCAAGGCATGAGCCATGATACGTAAGACATCAGATATACATGTTTGTATTTTTGGTGTGTGAACTACATTAAAATAGTCAGAAATCTGAACGTTTTTAGAGTTGGCTCTTAAAAACTCACACGCTGTAAACTGAGCGCATCTGTTTAAATGAAACAGAAATGCCCTGCTGCTTCTGGAATCTTTCAATTCATTTTATTAGCAGCAGAGGGAAGTAAACTGTTTTCATGAGCCTTAGAATAAAATGTCATTTGATAGTTTCTTCAAAGAGTTGATGTAGGCGCTGTGGGCAGAGAGGCTCTCCTGTAGAGGTCTGTGTCGCAGCCACTGAAGAACTCTCTGACTGAAAACACGGTTGCTTTGCAGGAGCCTCGTAAAGAGGAACCAGATTTTCTTTTTTTTTTTAACCGACTTCAAGTGCGAGTCTCTCGAAAATTAATATTCAACTTGTCCAGGCGCCACATACCGATTCAAAAGAAATACATGTCTGCACATTCAACGTACATTATCTTTAAATAAAATGCAACTATTTTCCTTATCACGTTGTTGCATTAAATGTTATTTTAGCAGCAGTAACCCAAGTTGCATTTAAGTAGATTAAGGACATTTAAACAACTTTTCCCTTGGTGTCATGTAAAAAAACCGAGATACATTTTCCTTGCCGGTGGTTCCTCCTCGCCTCTTTTCTCTTTCCCCAGCAACCCCGCCTCATTCCCGATGTCACTTCCTGCTCCGTCTGAGCGCCAGCGACCAACCTCTATTAGCCCGCTTTGGTCTAATTACGGGAAAACGTTACCCCAGAACTAATGTGAAAATATGTGAGCCTCTTCAATAATCAATTGCGAACAGGCGACCCGCTGTTCATCAAAGGATAATTGAAGGCGCTGCGTAATGTGATAAACGTAATTTGGTAAAACATTTCTATTTATGTAGCAGCGAGGTCATGCGACGGCGGCCGGTGAGGCTCTCCTCCTCTCCTCCAGGAAACAAAAGAACCAGTTCTTTAGGTAAAACGCACACACCTACTCAGACTCTGATTTATTTTGATTTTTTCAGGACTTGTCGTATCTTTGCAGGAATGCATCTCTTTTCCAAGGCCCTTGGTGGTGGGACCCTCTTCTAATCTCGGATGCAGGGACATTATGTTACACGCCCCCTACCTTTAATTACTCCGGGGGTTTGTCGCGACTCTGAGCCGGGTTCAGTCATTTCATTTTTTTTTTTTTTTTTTTTTGTTTTGGGGTGGGAGTGCGTTCAGCTCTGGCTTCTTTCCGCTGCGGGTTTGCACCTCCACTGTGTCAAATTACCAATATTTCACTTCACATTTTCAAGCATACGAGGCATTTCCTGTGTTTTTGTAGTTTCATTTTTTTTTTTCCTTTCCTTCCTGCTGTTTGACCGTCGCCTGGGCCAGGCTTCTCTTTCATTTCATCCTCTATGTGCTTGTTATGCTTGAGGTGCTTTTGAATTTTTGCGACGTTTCTGCTCCTTTCCGTTCCCTCTGGTGGCCGTTGTAATAAAAAAAAAAAAAAAACCCTCATTAAACCATCGCAGAAACTTGTAGATTAAATACAGAATTTTTCAAACTATTTTTGCAATGTATGTAAAGGGAAAGAATAAAAAAAAACAAAGACAGCACGGCTTTAATGCAAACGGTAGGAGGGTACGCCATGGCTGTGCATGCTACTCTTTCATTTTCGTGATGTGACGATACGTTTTGCCAGTGATCGAAATCAGCCAGTTGTCAACAAGTCAGATGCTGAAAAATCCAATTTTCTTCCTGTTCATTAAAGGTGACACATTGAAAACCCGGTTCTTTGCTCAGATATCCAGTGCATCAACAAACAAACATGCTCCGCAAAGCACTTTGTTGTGAGATCAATGATTATATCCTTGACTGTAGGATATAAAATTACAGTCCCCTCAGCAGCATATTTATTATGACTGCTGTTTGTTGCATTTAAATCAATTTACAGAAATGACCTATTATATTCCAATTTTCTTTTTACAGCCGTGGAAAAAAAAATGGAAGAGACCACCTCATAGAAAACCTCGCGATTATTATTCGACCAAATTTTGATTTCTGAACTCTTAAAACGTTGGTTTTGTCGTTTCTAAATGAAGTGTCATAACCCCCGTTATGAACACGGAGGAGTCGTCATGAACGTTTATGACTGATTTACAAGGTCATGCAAAGTTGGCACTTTTAACACGAGCTTTAATTGAACTTTACATTAAAAATGTCACTAATTAGTGAATGATACAAAGTTTGATGATAATTTACTGCCACTTTTAGTGCAACGTTGCATTAAATGTGTCATTATTTTATTGTTTTGTATGTATCTTTTAATATAACAATACTCTAGTTCTGCAGAGGGAACACAGGAATCATGAGGATATTAGCGATGGGCTGGACTGATCAGTTCATGTCAAAAACACATTTATCCCATGAGACTAATAACTTAATGCCTGAGTAACACAAGCCAGTATTAGGTGACAAAAAAAAAGGTTCCAAAAAATGTAACGTGTTCTGGGACGGCAGTCTAACTATTATTGATCACCCATTTAAGTTAATTGTCTTTAACCGCTTTAAACATGGAAACGAAACAGCTCGAGTCGCCTGAGGACGACTTCCTTCGCACGTCCCTCTGTAGACACGAGAAACTACTTTCTGAGGCTTCGAAGCGGTGGGACTTCTCGGCAAACATTTGCGTTTCTCCCACTTTGCCCTGCTGTTTAAGGTCAGGAGCCGCAGCAGATATGAAAAGCAACAGCGTGCGTTGCTTTATTAAAGCAAAGTTGCTAATAAGCCGTCGCATATTCATCCGCATAACGCAGCTTATTTAAATCCGCTGTTAATAATCCTTCACTCATATAGCTTATTAGTCACAATTCAGTGGCCCTTGGCCTCCGGTGGCCCGGCCTCCACACTCCAGGCGAGTCAACTGTTGAATGTGCTGCAGAGTCGGAGCCTCAAACTGTTTGTTATTTGGCAGCCGTTCTCGGGAGCCCTGTCAGAGCTGTCACACAATTTATTTATTTTAAAGTTCTACAAAAAAAAAAAAAAAGTCTGTTTACGGAGGAAAGTCTAAATTACTTTTTCCCCATATACCTGCCAATTTTATTATTACATAGTCATGGGTTTTCTGAGGCCCGGTTCGTATAAACCTGAATTATTTGTCAAAGTGTGTGGATTTTTTAAATTTTTTTTTTCCTTTTTTATCTCCGAACCAAAACAAAACCTCATAGATCCGAAAAGAAAGAAAGTTCGTATGTAGCTCAGCTCATGTTGCCCTCGCTTCGACGATTAGCAGTTTCACCAACTTAAAGAGCTTTCGGTGCACCGCGAGTTTGGCGAACGGTTCTTGTGACGGCTTCAGTCGAGTCGGCGACGCATCCGGCGCCATGTCTTCTTCAAGCGGTCAGAGCAATCGTCCGAAACCCTGACCTGGACCGTCAATAAAGAGAACTCAACCCGAGGCGTTGAGAGGTTCCGGATTTATGAGTCAAGGTTCCGATAACAGGTTATCCACCTTTTCCCTGTTACCCACAATGCTTTGAGTGAATCACGCGACTTTGAGATCAGCATCAGTGGTGTGTGTGAATGAAGCGCTCTGTTGCTGATGACGATAGTACATAAACGACGGTTGCGGCGTCGTCGTTCACAGATAAGGGAGGATGAGATGAAAAAAGCGGCGACAGGTTGCAGCATGCATGCTAGCATATTTAGCTGCTGTGTCAACCAGAGATGCTGGGACGCTCTAACACAGACGCAGACGTTCCAACTGCTAACCAACAAGGCCCATAACAAATTTTCAACATGTCAACTTCAACTAAATGCAAATAGAAAAACAAACGATTTCTCAACACCGATAATAAACAGACAATAAAATGTGTTGTTTGTGTTCCTGTCACTTCATATCATAAAGATACTTCTTGGTTAACATCTAGCAGTGAGAGTAATTTTATGGTAAAGATTCTCGGTGCATGTTTTACAGAGGAAGGATCATCCGTGGTTCACCGCCTCCCACCTCCACCCCCGACACGCATTATCTTTAGCGTTCTTTACATAAGTCCATGTGATGCAGATGAAGCAACAGACGGTCTAAATGTTGTCAAGTTGTCTTGTGAATGTTAAAATCCACTTTTTTCAGACCAGCGGTTAGCTTTAGCCTCCTGAATACGCGCTTCCTTCCAGATGAGACGTTCCTCTTTGTCAAAATAATATTCTGTCAGTATCGGATCGTTTTGAGGTTCCGTTGGCTCTGGTTGACCTTTATTTGAAAGTGGCATGACAGGAAAGAGGCTAACGAGGGAGGGGAAAGACTGGAATCGAACCTGCGGCCTGCTGTGGGTCCTGCGCCGCCACAGCACCCCGATCTCTTTTGCTTGAATTCTACATCTGGATCCACTGCCGTATAATTTTAGTAGAGCTCTCACTTCTCCCCCCCATCCTTATGTTGCAGCAGCTTTTTGACTTTAGCTTGAATGTAGATGTAATTTAATTGCTGTTTTTCCTTTACTAGAATGATTTGATTTCAGAATCTCTTCAGTGCCAGTTGCTCATGGCCGGCTTCTTCTGCCTCAACGCTCAGCTCTTTAATCTAATCACTTTATTCAGATCTTACCTGGGCTTTTATTAAATCCACACTGCATATACCTCCCACCGCACTTCTTTGTGTGCCTCGGATGCTTTAATCCTCAGACACGTTCGGCTCAAAAATGATACTAATTGCCAAAAAAAAAAAGAAAAAAAAAAAAAAAAGCTTTGCGGGTCCAGATGGCAGGTGTGGCAAAGTAGCCCGGTACGCGTGCGGTTACTTGTTACGGTGCGGGGCTGTCGGCAGTAAACTCTGGCTGAACTGCACTTTATCTTTTTACTGCTGCTTCCACTCTGCTCTGTTCTTACTGTGGGGTGTCATCAGTTCGGTATGTTGATGTTTTCCTGGGTTTGTCAGCAGGTGCGTCTGCTGCTCGAGGATCCCCACAGCTTCCCCCGAGGGAGCCGTCACAGTTGGACATGCCGACGTCCTCACGCACACACACACACACACACACACACACGCACATGCACACGTGCACACACGCAGGCACGCACACGCACACACACACGTAGGCACACACACGTAGGCACGCACACGCACTAAGTGTCCAAACATGGCGCAAACAGTTTTTAGGCCTCTTTCATTCTTTCTTAATCTATTGTGCCCTCTATTTTTTTTTTTCCCGCACACCTGCAAACAAACACACACACACACACACACACACACACACACACACACACACACACACACACACACACACACACACACACACACACACACACACGGGGAGCAACTAAATTGACTTGTCAGCTTCAATCAGACGGGGAACAAAAGGATTCCTGCCAATTTGAAGCTGACATCATTGATGGGTTTGGGAGCGGGGGACAAACTCTGAAGACAAAAGGGAGAGCGAGGTCGGTCCGACTTAAAATGCACTTTCATTTTTTGGCAGGGACGCCGGCTTTTTGATTCCAGCCAGCCGGCATCTTTTTTTTTTTTTTTTGTCTCCGCGAGTGGCTCTAACTTTCATTATCACTGGAAACACGGGGAGCGGGGGGCGTGGGAGACTTTGTTGTGCTGATGGAAAGAAATGTGACATCCATAATGCATTTCCCATTAGAGGACGGCACGCATGGACACACCTGGTCGTGTGTCACAACGAGATGGACAGGAAGAGGATGAGAATGAATAGGCTCGGGTAGCCAGAGAGAGAGAGAGAGAGAGAGAGAGGAGAAATACAGAAAGGCGGTGCAGATGAGAAGAGGTGCACTGCTTTGCATAGTATTCAAACCCCCTGTGAAAACTTGTCCACGTTCTCATCACAAACCGCGGCGTTTTCCGGCAGTGGACAATTGTGAAGTAGAGGGAAAATCGAGAGGCGTTTTCACAAAATCGGTCTGAAATGTGTCCGTTGGAATCGGTACACGGTGGTGGGATTACGACAGCATGTATTTACGCGGTGGCTGCCAGGTTTTGCTGCAGCGACAGATAGCAGATTGGATGGAGAGCGCCTGCGAGGAGCGGTTTTTCTAGCGCTGCCACGGAACGTCAATTAGATTCTTGCTTTTTTTCCAGAATCGCCCTGCATTTAGTTTCATCCACGTTCCGATCAACTATGACCAGTTCACCTGTTTCAAGGGAAGAAAAGCATTTCCCACAGCAAGCTTCCGCCATGGCCGTGCTCTGCAGCCGACATGTGTGATGTCAAAGCAACAAAGCAACGCCAGACTCTCTAGGCCAGGGGTGTCCAAACATTTTGTCACACAGGTCAAAATTGTCAAGTTACAGGAAAAAAAAAAAAAAAGAAAGAAAATTACGTTAACCTGTTTGTCTTGCTTTCTTTGTAATAAGGGCATACTTGTAATTTCAGATCCAAAACGTAAAAAGGATTTTGCTGTAGCTTTTAAATTCTTTTGAAAACTTTACTCGCAGTTACACAAATGGGATTTGGGTCGCTCTCTTTCAAAATGCTTTCATGCATTCAAATAAAAAGATGATTCGTGTGCAGCACAGTCAGCTTTTCAGGTTCTACTCGCTGTAAAAGTCTGAACAGAAAAAAACACTTTTTGTCACAGGTTTTCCATCGCAATTTCCCCCTAATTCAAAATAAAAAGTCTGGCCGGGTCGACTTAATGTCACTCTTGAACTGCAGTTGGGGGCCCCAAAAAACAATCACATCAGACCAAAGAAAAGAAAAGGGAAAAAAAAAACCCAAACTTTTTCATCTTTTAAAAAAACAGCTAAAACACAGACGCGCTGGTCGTTGTTATAAATATCGGCGTTAGTTAGTTTCCCAGGCCTGATTTGATGTGTGAAATCATATCTTAAATCCAAACAGTCCTTTAAATTTCTCTGCAGCGTTAACCCTGACCCATCTGCTGTGTTAATTGGTTCTGTTGATGCCGTTTGATAAAAACAAAAAAAATCCATATTCTCAAACAAACCTGTCACGCCTTCACTAAACAACTACAGCAGAGCGACGAAGGCCAAACTCCAGGGCAAAACGTTTTTTAAACCATGCATTCTTTGTCTTCCACTTTGCAGTTTTGTACATCTTTCTGACAGTCAATCACCACAAAAAAAAAAAAAAAAGAAAAGATTCCAGTAAGACGAGTAGAAGACTTTGGTGCAAAAGTTGATGAGAGATGGATCCTTTTTGCAAAGCACCGTAAGCCTGAGGGGGGAGCCTGGCGAGAACGTATTAAAGTTTGGAGAGCGTCATGCGACGTATGACGCCTGTGCATAAACCAGCTTCCCTGGTGCACCGTTGCAGAAAAGCCAAGTGCTTTGAACATTCAAATCCCCCCTTTTCACTCCTGTCACTTCATCCGTGCGAGTGCGGTTCTCATCTGAACATCCTCCTTCTCTCTGTCTCTGTCTCTCTCTCTGCCACCGCTGTCATTTTTGGGGGGCTTTTTCCCTCCGAGCCCCCTCGGATGAGGTTCGAGCTCCTCGTGCTAAACGGTAATAGCTTTTCTGCATATGCTCGCGAATTGATTAGCGCGTAATGCTGCGGGCACTCCCAGCTCCCTTCACGGTCTCACCTATCTCTCTCTCTCTCTCTCTCGCGTCGCTGGGTTTTTCTTCCGGGGCTCGCCGTCCGGCCTGCCGGTCGTTAAACCGCACCCCCACTGGGCGCAACACGAACAGGCGCATCTAAAAACACAAAACAACAAAAAAACAAACCCCTCTACCACTTCTCCAGTCTCGATGTCAGTCTCAGCGCTCTAAATCTCCGTCTTACAGTCGAAGCCAGCTTCTCCTTCACCTGTTTTAACCTCTGCTGCTCATTTTCCTTTATTCTCATTCTAATTATACCATTACATTACCATTTCTATTCTCTCATTTGCATTTCTTGCTCTGCCTGTCTCTTATTCTTTCCATCTGTAATTCTCTCTTCTTCTTCTTCTTCTTCTCTTCCCACCCCCCCTCTATCTCTCTCTCTCTCTCTCTCTCTCGTCCCGTGTCACCCCTTTCTCTTCTCGGCGACTGAATTTGTTCCACCTTTTTTTGCGGCACATAAACAGACAGTGCCCTTGGGGACGGGTTGGAGAGCTCGGCTTTTGTTTGCGCGCTCCTCTAACTAACTCTCCATCTGCAGGGAGCCCAGCCAAACCCAGCAGCGCACGACAGCTCGCTGGCACCGACCCAGACTCTTCTCTAGTTGGCCCCTGCGTCTCCATCCATCCCCGCCTCTCGGCTTCTCCTCCTCCTTCCAGGCGGTAGTCTTCCCACTGAGGCTGTTGTCAGCTGCCCTCAGGCAGCCAGTCAAGCATCGTAAGCCATGTGACCTCTTCAATTTCTCCTCTTCAGAAGCGGAAAACCAAACCCGGCCCCCCCCAGTTCGCTATGGATATTCCCCCACCTCGAGTTACACAATGTCGAAGTCTGCCGTTAGACTTTCCCCCCGGTCCCGCGGATCACCTCCAATGAAAGCTCGCCAAATAACCTATAGCACATTTTCTGGATTAAGTTACATCAAAGAGCCTTCAAAGAGTTTGCAGTGTGAGCATTAGCACGGGTTCAAAAGCCCAGAGTTTCAATCATGTAATTGCCCAGGGCTGGAACGTAAACCTTTGAGAAAGGTGAAGTGTCATATGTTGGTTGTTTTTTTTGTTGTTGTTGCGTTTCCCTTGCAGGAAATTCTACATTATCATAATGAGACTGCAGGGAACACGAACGACAGAAGTTGTCTGACTCTTTCACGGGCTTCAAACGTCATCCTTCATAAAAAATACATCCAGCTCATGAAAAGAGGCAACATATTGTGAAATACGAGAAATACCGCGCCGCTTCGCCGTCGAGAGATCCTCCTGGCATCCGATTGAGCCTCACTCCAAACGGGGAAGAGCAACCGGTAAACAACTTATTGTATCTGACATTTAATGCCCGGTTCCCACAACAAGAGCTTTATACCCATCTTTGTCCCACTATACCTTCCCCACAATCTTAGGGTACCCCTCAATTTTTGGGGTGGCCCTTCAGATAAACTCGAGAGAGACTCCAGCCATGTGTTGAGAGTGATCTGGTCGGCGTGGAAGGACGTCAGGACCCCGGCCGATCTAAAGTCGGTGTATTCAGCGTGTCGCCTTGACCTGGTCCAGCATCGCAGCTTGCGCGGTGTCCCATGAGGACGGCTGAGCACACAGTCTGTTGAACGCGATGTCCAGCCAATTAGAAACACAGAGGGAATCTAAAACAAAAAAGACAAAGCAACAGCCGCGGAGCAGCGGACAGCAGACGCCGGGAGCGTCTTTTTGCGTTGTTTTTTTTTTTTTCTCTCTCTTCGGGATCATCCACAAGCTGACGCCGTTGCTTAAAAAGAGGTCTGCGTTGTCTAGCGGTTTGCCAAAGCAGGTATTTTCGTTGTGATTAGGAATCGCAACATGCTTGTAGACAAACTGCAAAATGGTGTTGGTGTCGTCACAATGCTTTTGTTGAGAAGAGCTTTAATAGCAGACTTTGTCAACCCAACAGGAAACGTCAAGAACTCCTGTGAAGTAAATGTGAGTCTAATCTACAGACACAGCAACAGAGCAACACACCTTCCTCACCGTAACATGATATCTGGCACTTAATTCAGCAATTTATTTGCTGAAAAGTATTAGAAAGTGATTTTTTTTAAAGATGAAATTCACCTTGAAGAGAAGTTGGGTCATTTTTGCAGCGTCTCGTGTCATGAGATCTTGACACACACTCGGTTTCTATCGGTAAACAATTTACAACCATGTCGTAGCTTTAACTTCAAATACCGTCGATAAAACGTGACCACAAGCGAAACGATTTAGCGTTCCAGGATCACACACGGATAGACGGGAGAAGGGCAGCGCTCCGCAGCAACGCCGCGCACGTCCTTTGGCTTCTCAGCTGGACTGAGTTTCCCTTCGCGTCCCGTTAATCCCCGCGAGCGAGAGGACGGCGCCGTCGTTTCTGCTGCACTCACCGTTGTCGGGCTCAGACTTCCTGTCGTGCTCCGTGTCGGTGAGCGAGAGGGCCGAGTTGGCGCGGCTGGTCAGACAGGAGCTCTGCTCGGACTTCAGGCCGCGCATCCACATGTGCTGCAGGCCGTGAGCGGGAGACGGGTCCACCTCCGGCTCCGTGTCCACGTCGGAGCCGACGCCGAGCGAGTAGCCGCGGCTGTGGACGTGAGCCGCCGCCGCCGGGCCGGTGCACAGTGCTTCCTCCTCCTCTTCCTGACGCTGCCGCGGCTGCTGCTGCGGCTGCTGCTGCTGCTGATGGATGTGGTAGTCGGGGCTCCTTATCTGCCCGGCTTTGCAGAAGTCTAAATCTAGAAGAGACAGAGGGGACACGCAGATTAAGATCACACGCAAGCTCTGCAGGCTCCGGTCCAGCATGCGTTTCTATTTGACTTGGCTGCCAGAGTGAGCTGATCAGGAGTCCGTTACTCCAAAGACATGTGGAGAGACATGATCCTGTTTGAGTAGGCATTTATTAAAAGTTTTTCCTTTCCTTTTCTTTTCTTTTCTTTTCTCTTGGAGTTGAAATCTCAATCAAAATGCCACCCACAATCTTTCTTAAGCATTTTCAACGGAGCCATATCCTGTTCTGGCTGCCTGATGTGTGTTATTGAGCTTGAGATGTATCGAACCGCTGCTCAAACAGAGCACTGATCTCATCTATATTCTCCTTGGTGGGGTGAAGAGATCAGATAAAGATCAAACCTTATTAATATTGACTCAGACTGAGGGAAAAATTGAGCCTCATACACTTTCAGGTATTAGAACGCCCTCCAATCTCAGGCATCAACCTGTTATCTGAGAACATCAGATATACTGTGTTAGTCCTCTGGTTACACTTCAATTCGATTCAATTCAATTGAGCGCTGACTCCCTTCTTTTTTTTTTCTTTTTTTTTTTCCCGGAGAAGCAGTTGAGTAAATTTTCTTCCTTACTCTCTGAGTTTTCTATTTAGAATGCATAAGTGGGAAGTGATGGAACTGATGTGATTTTGAAGGAGGCGATGGATAAATTGAAATCTATACAGATGAAAGCCAGCGGGCTCCGGCGAGCTCTCCGGAAGGGGAAGGCTTCCCCGCGAGTCGGGTCAGGCCCTCGCCAGACTTAACCACGGCGCTTCAGTGAGGGCTGCAGTCCTCGCTGACCACTCCGCTGACCGGCGATGCTTCCCCGCCGCGCGTGCTTGATGGGGTCAAGACCAACTGTAGCTCCCGTACTGTTCTGCTGGTATTAAATCGCCTAAGATTGGTCACCGCTACACCTCTGTTTAGCCCAAATTGGCTGCAAGAGGGCACTTCAGGAGCAAATTGGCTATTTCCCAGTAGCAACAAACACGGATCGACTGCAAACTAAGAAGTCTTCTTGCTGTTTTGGTGTGAAGCATATTTATAATGTAACAGGATTTTTAGAGGGTGATTAGAGGGGGGAATCGGTCTTTAAATAACGGCCCATTTCATGCCATTACAGCAAGCTGCTACTGGCACTTCGGCAAGAAAAAAAAAAGAAAAAAAAAAAAAGAAGCTATTTATACATTACACTTCTTTTGCTGAGTGTTGTATTTGTTTTAAGTAACTGCCAAAACAATTTGGCTGATATTGTACCCTGTAATAGCGAGGCTGTAATGTGAAAAAGATAAGTGCAGTGCTCTGAGAAAGGATCTCGAGTTTTACACGCAGCAATTTCCCATTTTGGTATGTTAAATCTATTCTTAATTAAAGCCTAAGTTTGATTAGCTCACTGAATAGTCTCTTTAACTTTACATTTGCCCAGAGTCCAGAAATAAAGAACTTGTAAACGGAACGTTTTTTTTTTGGGTTTTTTTCAATAAGTCCACTTTGTAAAATTGCCACAGTGAAACGTTCGAAGATCTTGGAAAATTCCCACTTGATGTTTACAGGCTAACATATCCAGTATAATCTCCTACAGTGAATATATATTGAATTGCTCGTCCATTTTATTTTTTTTGCCAGAGCATTAATGCTGCATTCAATTTACTGTGGGGTTCTGAGCTCTGACCTGGGAACTCTGTCCAACCCAGTTTAGCCGTGTTCCGGTTCCAAGACTGGAAAGCACTGGGATTTGCTAAATGCTGCTTCCAGTTTAACAGGCTTACTGCAATACAAACCAATAAGTAATATGATTCTGACTACAAACAGGTAAAGCGAATCACCCTGATAATGTTCTCCTCATGGAACCTGTCAGTAGATCGGTTACATCTAACAACCTTAATGCTAACGAGTTAGAAACAGGAAGAAGTGGCTAAATGTAAGGATGCTAACAAGTCGACAACGGCCAGATTGCGATGACTGTCTCACAATCTGGCCCATCGACGCACCTTGGGAGTGAAAGGTAGCCCATGTGATTTTGCTCCAACAGATGAGCCACTGCGGCTTAAATTACTGAGGAAACCAAAGCTGTCTTTTATTAAACAGGTTTCTGAATATGCAAGATACAGCAGTGTGTTGCGTTCGGGGAGCTGAAGGACGGCAGATTAATTCGGTGGGTCCGTGCTGTATCAGAGCTGGAACACGGAGTGCTGGAAGAAGTTAGCTCGGGCTGATGAATCATGTCTTCTTTTTCATCTTGTGAATGACTGCATGCAATCTTGGAACACATGGTACCAGGGTGCATCATGGGAGAAAAAAAAAATGAACAAAAAGGCAGTAGAGGTGGCCTGATGCTTTGGGGAATGTTCTGCTCAAACACAGAATCCTGCCATTAATGTGGATCCAAACTTTGACAGTTTGCCAAAGAACTGCTGCAGATCATGTTATCATGTGAACTAATAATTGTGGACTATTTTATAAGAAGGACTGTGCCCTGTGAAAAAAAATAAAAATAAAAACAGTGGTTCAAGAAAGGCTGAGGCGTAAAATTTGGCATCTGAAACCAAAATCGTGACCCAATCCAGCAACTGTGTGTCCTGCTGCGCAAAACAAAAACATCAATCCAATTTACAGGTCTTAAAGGATCAACTGCTAAAATCTTTGGGACTGTTTTTTCACCAGCACAGCTCCCGCAGTGGTCCAGTTAAGGGCCTGGATCACTGCAATGGTTGGGCTGTTTTAGCACCCAAAAGATGGACCAACACAACATTGGGTTGGTAGCCACATGAAAGTCTTTCCTTCATTTCATGCATCCAAACACTAAAGTAACATGTTAGCTAATCAGTGCGGTACTGTGCTACCGGTGTGTTTCGGACACACATCCTCAGAGGCCCGATGGCACTGTTTGGTTCTGTGACGTGTAAAGAGCCCCAATTTTATTTTATTTTATTTTAAGTCAGCATTTGAAAAGGATTTCAGTCTTCTGAGTTCACATTGAATCCACAAGATCTTCAAAATAAACTTTAAATAATGGTGCATAACATTTTTTTTTTTTGTGTTGTTTTTCGGATTGTTCCTTTACCTGACCGTAAGCACCTTAGAAAACGGCGTCACTGTTATAACCGTCTCACTTTAAGATCAGGAGCCCTTTCTCTTTATTTCTTCTTCTGTGGTATTGTGGTTAAATTGTTTGCGCCCCTGAAGCCCTGCCCTTTCGTCAAGTGTGTCCTGCGGGACAGGGGTCGGAGCAGGCAGCCGATAACGGGATAGTTTTCGGTTTGTTGTTCTCGTCAGATGTTATAAACCGGGGAACCACCGATTTCAAGGAAAAAACAAAAAACAAAACATGTCTCTGCCTAATTATGCAATAAATCCAGCACCACGCAGAAAGGATCCGGTTACACATGGATGGATGATTAGTCGTAGAAAAAAAAAAAAAAAAAAAAATCTAAGTGGCAAAATGAATTTGTGGTTTTTCTCTCGGTTGCTGCTCCACTTCCTTCTCCCTGCAGAGGTTCGTAGGCAAACCCGGTCGCCGGAACCGTTTCCCACGGGGTGTTTGCAGATTCTTGCACGGAGGTACAATTTTTCATAAGCTTTCATTTTGCTGTTTTAGTTCAGAGTCAGTGGGATGAAGAAATTTGTTTTTGTCAATAATGCGTCACTGCAAAGACTGGAGTACAGTGAAAAGTGTGTAACACCTATGGGATGTCGGTGCTTGAGAGCCTGCCTGCTACTTCACAGTTACTTAACCATTTGCTCACAGTGAGGAGGCTGTTTTTTTGTTGTCGTTTGTTTTGGTGGCAAAAAGCAAAAAAACAAAAACAAATAGCTTGCCAATGCTTGCTGAGCACCAATCCTTTCTCTTTCCACTTCTCGAATGAAAAATACTATTACTTTGGCATAAACGTTACGATGGGCCAGAGTTCCTAAAGACCAATAAGCCATTAACATGTTGAGAGCACAATCTGTTTATTCTGGTTTATTCAAAGTGAAAATCCTACAATTCAACTTCTTAAAATGTCAAGAGTGTAATAAGACAAGCTCTCTGGGCGACTGGCCATTGTTGTCTTGAAGTGAGTTATTATTGCTTATAGATCAAGTTTGCCACAGAGTGGCCCCAATCTAAAAGTGTGTTTCAAATGTTAATGGATCACAGCTGACAGCCAATTTACATGTTAAAGGAAAGTTTCTTTGAGAAACTTCACCGGAGGCGGTTATTGGAATACCCAAGGCTTTTTGCCGGGGATGCTCTGGATATCCAAGGTTGCCAGTGATGCTCTTTAGACCTTTGCTGTCCCTCCAAAGTAAGAACTGTTTCTGCATTCTGGGTATTACGCCCTAATCGTTCCCAGATCCCGTCGGACTCACCTGTGCTGCCTTGTTTGTGCCTTTTCTGATCAGGCCATTAAGGTGTGCGCCAGGAGAGGAGGGTGTCTGGAGAGAGACCGTCCCCACCTTCGCCTTGTGCAGAAGGTGTTGCCTGGGTCGACATCAATGGCCAGGGGGTTTTCGGCATCCTCTTAATTTGATCACATTTGTCTCAACCCGAATAACAGGCAACTCCTGCAGAGTTATCTATTGTGCATGGGGAGCAGAAAGAGTTGAAAAGTATTTCCCACTAAAAGGATGCATTACCATGGAAGTGTGAAAACGTATTTATTTTTGACTCCCACCTAGAAAAGCGGATGCTGCTTCGTGTTGCAAGAGACGGCTGTTCTCGTTTTACAGTCAGCAGTTGATGTCAGTCTTTCACGGTTCGTAATGTATGAAATAATGTACATAAACACCATTTGTGTGCAGCGTTATTGATTGGTGTGGATTTCTCAGACACCTAGACGGGACAGCACATTAACTCCCAAGTGATCGCTGAAGAACCTTCTAGGGACAAGGCTGAACTTAAAGCAAGATTTTTGACACGCAGAGTGGCATCGCGAACCGCAATCGATGTCTCAGCATCATGGACCGTAAATAACACAAACGCATCAATGCTGTGAGTTTACAGTGTGACGTAAAGCGTCTCGTTTTAACCTTGAACTTTGCTCTCGGCTGCTCCGTGGCTTTGCTGTTTGAACCTTCTCCATGCAGTACAAGTTTCCCTACAAACTGGACCGTGAGCTACGAAGCGAACGCTACGCACGATTACTCAAAAAAAGGTAAATTCGTATTCAGGAGGTATTAAGATATTATAAAACTATATTATCTGTTAGCTGGTATACCTCTCGATGATTTGAAATGATTCACATTTGTGGACAAAACGTCCCCGATGTGCTGAGGCTAATTGTTGCACAGGGAACAAGAAGTGTCTTTGCAGCAAACACTTCTGAGCAGAGCATTATGTCTTCCTAAACAAAAACAAACGGGGTTTGATGCTCCTCGGTAAATGCGTTAATTCACGATTCGCCGACATCCCAATAAGTTGCTCTGTTGGGTTGAGAAAGACAGGGAGACAGTGAAAGATTGAGATTAGCTGAGGAGTTTGGGGAAAAAAAAGAAAAAAAGAAAAAGAGAAATGATCCGTCATAATCAGACTTTAACCGGGTGATGTAATTTCCATACGTGCCCAAACGATTAAACCGCTGTATGGCAGCTTATTTTGAATAATTTAAACATTTAGACTGCAACAGATTCTTGCTTTTGTCGACAGAATATTAAACAGCGCGAATTGATTAATTTATACAGCTAATTAATTTAATAAGCTAACAAAAACTAATTATTTTTGGCTGGCTCTCCGAATGCAGCGTGAAACAATCAGGAGGATGTGGATCGAGCTTTTTATCAGTCCATCTATCAACACTATTTCTCTTATGCAAACAGGCTCAGCAGAGGCAGGTGCAATGCAGGAAAGAAAGAAAAAGGAAAAAAAGCCAGCGAAAAGGTGATGCGGAGATGGAGCGAGGGGCAAATCACCGTGTTAGGAAAGATAAACATCTGGAAAACGAGAGAGGGGGGAAAAGAAGGGAGGAGAGAACAAGACGTGTCGGTTTTAAGAGATGAAGGGAAATATGAAGAGCAGAGGTGGGGAATTAGAGGAGGGAGGATTTGGCTGATCTTTGTCAGGAACGCTGTAATCCATTAAAAATGTCACTGGAGGCAACGGCCCCCCCTTAACAGTTGGTTACTTGGATATGGTAGACTATATATAACTCCGTCGCCCAAAGATGAACAGATGTGCTGCGCAAAACCGGCTGTCATTGACATTTAAAAGGGCTGCTTTGGGGGTCTTCTGCACCTCACCATATGACACTGATGGTTGGAGATGATGTTTGTTGTAGAACCGGAAAGGTTGGGAAGGCACCGCAGAAAGCAAGTGCTTTCTGACACCACAGTCCCCTTTTTAGGTATTGAAGCATGATGACAAATGGCCTCCACGGAGTTGCCGTGTCGCGAGCATTATGTCAAATTCCCTCGCAGGTGGCATTCAAGCCGTGGGACGCTGGCGGTGACTCGCGACTCCGGAGTTGCGTCTGTTATGAATGTTTATTGCTACTTGTTAGCCGGTTGTTGGGAAGGAGGCGGCGGGGCGGGGGGGGGGGTTGAGGACGGCACGGGAAAACACCTATCGATCACCGCGACAGACAGACAGACAGGCAGACTTCTCCCTACGAGGTGCGATTTCTCTCTTAACACCTCGCGTGACCTGCATAAAGCCCATCCATCACGACGCGCGTTGGCCTATTTCTCCTCCCGTCAGCGGCCGGGAGAAATCTTTTGGCGCGCTCACGTCAGCCGGAGTGTGTGTCTTTTGTCGGGCCGTGTCCATCTGGGAGTGTGCGTGTAATGAAGGGTGGTGTTCCACCCCAGGTGAGGCCAGAGAGGTTCGGGGCTGACCTAGTTTAGCTACGGGAGAGAAATATCACCTCCGTGGAGAAGAGGTAATTGGCTGCCTCCGACTGTCCTTCTGGCTCATGGTGGACTGTAATAAGTAATTCACACAGGTCCTTTCAGGGACCTCTGAGTGCGGCGCGCTACGCGTGTCTGCCAATATGCACCGTATGTCATTAGCCACGGGTCAGCACGAGGTTGCACCAGTATTATTAATTAAAGTAAAGATAGATATCGTGGAATGATTTCATTTTATGTCAACATGTTGTTTGCGATACATAACGAATGCAGTATTTCATCTTCGCCTTTTTAATGAAGAAATTAAATCAGCTGATTCACCAATTAGTTGATTCACCCCGTTCCTGAGCATGTTGCTGCTTAAAAGGCAGGCTGCAAAAAGCCTGTGAACGCATTAGATAAGTGTCATCGTAATAACAGTTATTAAGTTTCCACACCTTAACTATTCATGATATTTGCGACCGTAAGTTATTTCAAACAGACAAGTCTGTCTTTTGGTGGGCTACAGAAAAGTGTACTAGTGGTTTTCCTCCAGGAAGTGGAAGTAAACAAACCCGCCCGTACGGTAGGGGAGGTGGAGGTAGGTAGGTGATTTTACCTCTATAGCGCATTTTCAGCAACAAGGCAATTCAAAGTTCTTTGCATGAATTAGAAGGAAGTACAAATAAAATAACAAATCTAAGGAAAGAGCAAAAGAAGAAAAAGTAAAACAAAAAAACTATGCGAGTTCCCCATGTTTAAGAATAATTGGTCCTGAAGTTTATGAACTAGTAGGAGGTTTATCTGGATTCGCGTTCTAGTAATATTTCAGCACAAAGTTCCTTGAAAAAATCGGATCTATGAGTGAAAAACCCATGTTCTGACCCTCTGTGGTACCCGACGACACATCCCACCTGGCTCAGACACCTAGAGCTGCTTTCCCGTAAATAAACCCATCCGAGAAATTCAGACGAATCAAACGTTCCCCAGGAGGGTTGTGACGTAACACAATATAAGACTAAGAACAAAATGGCGTGATTTCTTCAGACTATGGGAACTGATTTCGTCACTTCGGCTCTTCGGTGTTTCTCGACGCTGGCAACTAAACTGTGCCTAGAATTTGTTTGCAAGAGTCGACTACCTGGTTGGGGTTGGCTGTAGTTGCTCTGTCTGTCGCGGTGTGACCCCAGGGTGAGGCGAAGCTCATGCGTGTAGTCGGGCAGAGTCTCTCGCGAAGTGTAGGAGCGATGATGAGTGCGGCCATCCTCGCTCTCGTCGGACGAGCTGGTGTAGGACATCTCCATTTCATGGCGGCCCTTAGACAGTGGCTGGTAGGGTTTGCTGTCCATCTCCTCCATGGCTCATAGGGCTCCACTTAGTCACTCAGCAAAGCCACGGCGCAGAGAGCACACTCTGGAAAGGCAAGAATGGGTGGATGAGAAGCACAGGAAAGCAAACAGACACAGAAAATACAACACTGGCTATTATGAAAAGCGTGAGGAAGTCCACGAAAACGCGCAGATCGGCTAAAAGGAGACCAAATTGGCTAACCAAGCATCTTTGTTAAATTTAGACATGATCTAGAGGCTGAAGATGTTGCATTTTCAGCCTGATTTTTCTCTAAAGTAAGGCTTTAACAGTGATGAAAACGACCGTGGACATCCAGCATTTGGAAATTAGGATCAAGGAAGACTGGGTAAGAAAATGAAGTGAAGAGAATTGTACAGGCAGAAAGAAAAAAAAAAGAAAAAATGGCACAGTAACTCTGTTATTGAACACATGGGAACAGCACCTGTAAACTCCAATTACCGTGAGCATTTATACGCAGTATGTATCTTCTTTCATACTTCACACCAAAGGTTACCACCTAATCAATGCGCAAACGGGAGGCACGGCAGCCTCTCTACCTTCATGTGTTCAAAGGAAAAACCGGCTTAAATCAAACAAGGTTTAGTGTTCTGCCAGTCGCGGCCACCGCTTGCACTAATAACTCTGAGCTTTATCTCTCTTTTACAGGCAACCGTTCACGGGCCGCAGATAAATCATCGAATTCGTCACCGAGCTCCAGGTCTGTCACTCTCATTAAACGCGGCGGCTCACCATCGCCGTGAAGTGATGATGGAATACTTTTTGACAACAGTCTTTTCAGTGTCATTGGTCTCCCAAAATGAAGGCTGATAAATCAACTCTTTTACTGTACCGCTCGGCTCACATCCCCTCGTGCGCCTCTCAATCACGTCAAAATCTACTTCTGATAATGTCCACCATCGTGCTCTTATAATGCCGTAACTAATGATTGATTGGGACCATGATTAGGGCATAGAAGGAGTGATTAGAAAATACTTCATTCATATTAGCTCCCTTTCACCGTGGCCTGTTCGAGGCCTTTCCAGCCTATTTCCTGCAGTTATAAAGCTTCTAAATGGAGCTTGAGAGGGTCATTGCTCATAGAGACAAAGTGCTATGGTATTGACCTCTTCAGGGAGTCCTGTAGTCCATATATCAAAGCCATTAGAGCGTGCCTGCTCAATACCTCAGAGATCTGCAGCACAGGGTGATCACCACTAGTCTGACACAAGTTTACAGCTGACCTTTCTACCACTGCAGTAATGCTTTTATTCCACCTGAAGGGCTCCTTCCCCTGGCCTTGCACTCGCCCTCCTCCTCCACGTGAAGACACCTGCGCACACATCCAGACCGCCCACTGACCCTTGACAGCAAACTGTCGGAATGTGGGCCGAATGGTTTGCATCTTCGTCTCGGCCCCGCCCGCCGGCCCGCCGGCCCGCCGGCCCGCCGGGCCACATCGTGGCATGAATAATCTGTAAATGCTCCACCCTTGTCTGCCTGCTCCATTCAGTGTTTGGCCTTGATTTTAATGACAGCGCCAATCACAACAAAAGATTGCAAACACAAAAGCGAATTTAGCGGGGCAATTATGTTCGCCCCACAGCGTAGCGTACAGTACGGCGTCACGGCGGACACTTGTGGTTTCCCTGCAATCACGGTGCCTTTCACTTTGATTGGCAGGAGTTATTGCAAGGAATCAAAGCCAGCTATTATCTCAGCTGCCCTGTCAAAACAGGATTGACTGGTGTCACCTTCTCTCTGGTACGGCGTGGTGCAAGTATACATTAGCCTGTGAGCTCTGAGCTTGCTGCAGGCACTGACTGCTGTCTGTCTCCACAGAGGCCCTCTTTCTTTTTTTGTCTGCCACCCTCTTACACGCAAGAATGAAAGCATGCAATGCTGCACAAGGACACACAGTCTCCCTCCCGCCCCCCTCCATCGTCGCAGAGCGCACTCGGAACACGCCGCTTGCATGTCATTTCGTTTGCATAAAGATGTGTACTATACCAACGCAAGCCATCGCCTTTCTCTTGTTCAATTTCACATTTGCTCTGCTTGCCCTTCGAAGCCTCAACACTTTCCACCTTCCATCTCTTCCTCAGAGACCCATGCATTTAGAGAAGTAAGCCTGCTAGCAGGGGTTATTCCACCTAATTCTTGCCCACAGTGGGGTGCCCATTAGGGGGCTTGATTCTTGGGTTTGATGTCAAAATCTGGCGGTTGTGTTTTCTTTTGTTTTCTTTTTTTTTTTTTCTTTTTTTTAGAGCCAAGCTCACTTCAAACAAGACATACAAGGGTTGTCTGGGACAAAGTCAGCGTGTGCCACCTGAGCAAAACACCCGGCTCAGACCGGCGCGTGCAGAGGGTGACGGAGCTCGGATTTGGCTCGCCTCGGAATAGAAAACAAACAGGACTGGAACCGGAAACATCGGAGGATGTTGGAGTAATTAGCACTGTTTCAGGATGAATTTTTAACACAGGGATGCTCCAAACCCTCCTGCATTGTGTCACTCATCATTTTTTCATGTGCATGTTAAGCAATGGAGTACATGGTGTACGGGGAGTTGACTTGGGGAAGATGAGCAAGAGCCTTGCTGCTTGGATCGAGACATCACCAGCAGCAGCTAACGACTGTTTCGGTTGTTGAAATCATAACGAAACAAAACTGTATGTACAATAAATATCGTCAAGATCAATTCTCCACCACTGTATTAATGAAAAGGCTGCTAAATGCTCACAAAAATGAACTCAACAGTGACTTTCATTTGCTAAATATACTTTCGGTTGGAGAAAAACAACAATACAACCTCACTTGTAACCCTTTTGATGCATTTAATTCAACTTTATGTATTCCTATAAAATATCCATCCATCAAAAAGTTGACAATGCCGACTTATCCGTTTATGGTCGCAGGTAGGCTGCTGGCTATTTTCCATACTCACTGGCTGAGCAGCGAGGTACAGCTTGGAAAGGTTGTCAATCCATCACAGGGCAAAACACACACACACACACACACACACACACACACACACACACACACACACACACACGCACACACACACACACACACACACACACACACCTATAGCAAAGGCAACTTACAGGAGTCAATTAAGCTGACATGGATATTTTTGGACAGCGCAAGAAAGCTGGATAAGGTAAAGGTAATTTTATTTGCATAGCAATTTTCAGCAACAAGGCAATACAAAGTGTTTTACACGAATTAAAAGGAAATAGAAACAAAATAACAAACCAAAGAGCAAAAGAAGAAAAAGAATCTAATAAGCTATATAAACTAGATGCTTCTATTCAGGATTGGGAGATCAGTATGAGTAAGTTTCCTGTGGACTTCTAGATACAGGGATGTATTATGTCACTCATCATTTTTTTATGCTAAGCAATGGAGTATGTGATGTACGGGGAGTTGACTGCAAACAACTGTTCTATCAGAAAGTCCTAAATCTATTTTAATACAGTTTATATATAATTTAAAACCTAAATTAGCTCTGATTCTGTTTTTTGTACTGCCAAATGATTGATAAAATCAGTTCTTAAGTATATAATTAAGTCTATTATTTATTGTGAAAATCTGATTATTTTTTGTCATTTGTTTTTATTTTTTCATTTTTAGGAAATACGAGTGCAGTTTTTTTGAGATTCTACTCTTGCTGATTCGCAACTCCCACTGGGATCCATACCATAACATTTCAGTTTGATATCTTGTCCAGTTCACCTGAGCAAACAGAATGGGAGGGGGAAATAGTACTGCATTATCAGAATAAAAACATAAATACTCAAATAACTTTTTGGAAACCTTAATTACCATTTTTGTCTTGTTTGCATAAAAAAATGACACACTTTAGGAGGAGAACAGAGAAGTGTTTTTAAGCTAAAATCAGATGGAAAAAAAGAAAATCACAAAACATGCTTGTAAAATTTAGGGAAAAAATTATGATTTTTTTTTTCTTATTGAATATTGACAAAACCTCTTGGGTGTTATGAACATTTCTGATGACCACCCCAGATGTGTGACGTACACGGTGCCACCAAGGAATATGTTTTAATGCACAGCATTTAATTAACAGGCCAGAAAACGGTACCGGCCTGTTACTTCCAGTAAATGCCCTAACCTCTACCTCAACGGCCAGAGGGTAAAAACAAAGTAAGAGGGATTAGGATGACCTTAAACAACACCAAAAATAAGTCTTGGCCTACCCCTTCCCCTCCAAGCCTGACCCTGGACATTTTCAATCTCTAAGAGTTATAAAACCTATTCTGAGAACCTTTTGTTGCTACAAAAAGAAGCGGGAAACACTACCCTTTAGACACTCTGAGGTAAAAGCTACAAATAAAGGGCAAATGTGATGAAATGCTTGTTTTCACACTTAAATTTTTAATATATATCTTGGTGTGTGTTGCGTGAAACATTACTGCCGGATTTCCCCACAGCGCCCCCTTGGCAGCCCGTCTGGCTCTGCTTCCAAACCGAAACGCGATGCAGGCACATATCGCGTGGCGTCAACCTAAACAAACGAGCGGTACTTTATTTGTGCTACAAATGGTTTAACAGTAAGCGCTTGTGTGCATTGACAATGTATTTACACGCCATTGCGGGTTTTCATTCCTAATTCATTTCTAGTCAATAATTAATCACTGTGTAATGAACTCTTCAGCGCTCAGTTTAACATTAATACAGAGTGACAACGCTGAGCGTAACACA